>CM038147.1:103856442-104444960 GCA_021437245.1 Aegilops speltoides
AAGTAGTAGATGAGTTCGGCAGCACGATGGCGTGGTGGCGGTGTTGGTGAAACAATCTCCTTGAGGCCGCTAAGCCTCTCGAAAACTATGGCCGGAGGATAAACTAGAGGGGCGGGGTTGCCGAGCACATGGCTTGGTGTTTCTTGATGTGTCTTTGGTGCTAGCCCTACCCCTCTATTTATATGTTGAGCCTTGGGGTGAAACTTGGAGTAAAGTCTCCCACAAAGTCGGTTTCACCCGAAAGGCAAGAAGTCCTTCTCGGACTCAGGCGACGCCTTGAGTTCCCGTGTCCGGACCCGAGCCGGGACCCTAGCGTCGGCCCTTGAACTCCATAAAACTTTCTTTTCGCTTTCCAAAAAACCTTGTGGGCTTTCCTTTGGCCCAAATAACGTGTTCTCGTACCCAAACATTTCGGAAACATCCGGAACCCCTTCGGTGAATTCGGAACCCTTAGGAGATCAAACACTATTATCCCATATATCAAACTTTATCTCCGGACCATTCCGAAGTTCCTCATCATGTCCATGATCTCATCAGGGACTCGAACAACATTCGGTTACCAACATGCATAACTCATATAATACTATATCGATCAGCGAAGCGTTAGCGTGCGGACCCTACGGTTCGAGAACTATGTAGACATGACCGAGACAAGTTTCCGATTGATAACCAATAATGGGACCTAGATGCCCATATTGGCTCCCACATATTCTCTGAAGATCTTTATCGGTCAAACCGCATAACAACATCGTTGTTCCTTTGTCATCGGTATGTTACTTACCCGAGATTTGATAATCGGTATCAATACCTAGTTCAATCTCATTCTTGGCAAGTCTCTTTACTGAATTCGTAATGCATCATTCCGTAACTAACTCATTAGCTACATTGCTTGCAAGGCTTATAGTGATGTGCATTACCGAGAGGGCCGAGAGATACCTCTCCGAGCAATCGGAGTGACAAAACCTAATCTCGAAATCGCCAACCCAACATGTACCTTTGGAGACACCTGTAGAACTCCTTTATAATCACCCGATTCGTTGTGGCGTTTGGTAGCACCAAAGTGTTCCTCCGGTAAATGGGAGTTGCATAATCTCATAGTTACGAGGAACATGTATAAGTCATGAAAAGCAATAGCAACATACTAAGCGATCAAGTGCTATGCTAACGGAATGGGTCAAGTCAATCACATCATTCTCCTAATGATGTGATCCCGTTAATCAAATGACAACTCATGTTTATGGTTAGGAAACTTAACAATCTTTGATTAGCGAGGCTAGTCAAGTAGAGGCATACTAGTGACACTATGTTTGTCTATGTATTCACACATGTATTATGTTTCCGGTTAATAGAATTCTAGCAAGAATAATAAGCATTTATCATGAAATAAGAAATAAATAATAACTTTTATTATAGCCTCTAGGGCATATTTCCTTTAGTAGAACCACCCGATTGCCACCCTTTGATGGTTTCCGAAAGCGCCCTCGAGCCGGTGACATTGGGCATCTTGCCCACCATGGCTCCTCCGCCTCCGCTTACGGGCCGCCCACTACCTTGGCTTGACATTAAAGTCTTTAGCCATAAGCCAAGTGGGGCTGGATCACGAGAGGAAGGCCTCGCATTGCCGATGATAAGCGCTTGAGATGTTGAGGATAAAGTTAGGGGCAGATCATGGAAATCAGGCCATAGTAGAACATGAGCCCGGAAAAATGGGTGGAGTGGGAAGCCCAATCCTTGAAGGAAATGGGGAAGGAACACCACCCTCTCATGGGGCACAGGGATGGGGATGAGCTACCCCTCGTCGGGGAGCCGATCGCTGATATCATTTGGACAAATATCCAGCCTTGCGGCTTTTTTGATGTGCCCCTCCGTATGGCGGAGGCCATCCACTGCCTCCCTCCGGACATGGTTGGAGAAGGTTGAGGTGAGATGTGCGGGCTTGAGCACTTTGGAGCTCGAGTGCTTGTGGAGATGGATAAGCAAAGGAGGAAGAAGGCGTGGGTAAAGGTGGATCCTTATCCTTATATATGGGCGGACAAAACTATGCATCCCCACCACCGGTAAAACTAAGCTTATCTCCCAGCGCCACAATCAATGGCGTGGTTGGGTTACCCGTGCGTATTAATGAAAATCCGGAATAAGGGGACACGATCTCTGCTTTGACAAGGCGTGCCAAGAAACCGCTTATTAAACGCTGAGGTGGAATAATAAAACAAGTCGAGTAAAGGCTTGGCCGTGGTGTGGACGTCATGCCGCCAAATCGTCGTGATTGAACTTGTGTGAATATTGTTCTCTCTACGGTGGAATGTGGAATTTATTTTTGCGAGCCGGACACTATCCTGGTGTTTAAAATCTTCTATAAATTATTCGGAGGAGGAACCCGCCTTGCAATGCCGAATACAATATGCACGCCGGACTCGTCATCATTGAAGCCTGGTTCGGGAGACTCTTGAGGAGTCTGGACTAGGGGTGTCAGGATAACTGAACTATCATCATTGGCGGAGTCAAGACTATGAAGATACAAGATTGAAGACTTACGTCCCGTGTCAGGATGGGACTTTCCTTGGCGTGGAAGGCAAGCTTGGCGTCTGGGATATTTAGATCTCCTACCATTGTAGCCGACTCCGTATAACCCTAGCCCTCTCGGTGTCTATATAAACGGAGGGTTTTAGTTAAATGGGGCGAACAATAATCATACCATAGGCTAGCTTCTAGGGTTTAGCCTCCTTGATCTCGTGGTAGATCTACTCTTGTACTTTCATGGTGATTCGAGGAAGGTTGACAGCCTTCTAACAAGGCTTTGAGGTAGAATTTTTAAGATATGTAAAATAGTACCGCATAGGCAGTAGCCCCGATGCTCGGTTCGGTGTTTGGGAAGAAAAGTTGGACTGAGGATCTAAAAGATATCTGAGAGTCTTAACAAAAATATGTCAATATGGGAATCACAGTGCGCATTACTTGACCTCTGCCCGCCTTATTGCGGAGTCAATGCCTGAAGCAGAGTACTTGGCGGTCCAAACAAGCTCGGCCATGCCAAGAAGCATCTCGAGGACAAGGAAGGTGGTAACACCTTATTAAACTTGTACCTTACAGAAAATGATTTGGTTGCAAGAGGAATGATAGCGATAACGTGGGTACTCCAAGGGCTACTGACGAGGTGGCGACCTGAAGGAGGCGGTGTCATGGCGAGCATAATCGACCATGACGTAGCGCCCAGTGAGAAAGAAGCAAGATGGCATTGGCGGAGGTATGGCAAGAGCTCCGAGTCTCGTGGAAAAACACGAGTTTGGGCGTGACTCAAGACTTCGAGAGTCAGGAGCTTGCGTCGGCTCTTGAGAGTGCCAAAACCGCCAAGGCCCCAGCCCTAAGGCCCTCCGGAAGCAGGCATTAAAGAAGATGGCGGCGGGTAAGGCATTCTTCATGCAAAGCAAGCATGTAAAAGTGAATTACATTACTTACCCGAATTTGGAGCTCTCTAGGAGCGTTCGCGAATCGGCCCGTGGCGTGTCGATCTTTGCTGCTTTCTCTGAGCCGAGGAGGGGAGCTCGGAGAAGGTGTTCTGGTCTCGGTATGCTGAGGCCGGACATCAGTGCCCTTAGCGACCAGCTGAACGGCAGTGGTCGAGCTCCTAAGGTGGCGAACAGGCCATGAAGGGCCTCATAGTTAATTTGTGGCCCAAAGAGGCCATGCACAGGAGCTACTTGGCACAGTGCGGTGGCTGGTGGATGCTTGTCCATGGGTTGAAGTCATCAAGCACTCCCTTTGCATTGAAGGTGCCCGTCGGGACCCTTGCCCGATGCTAAGTGCCTTTGCAGGGCAGGATGGGCGCCAGAAGCTTGTGACAGGCGTGCCACCCGGGCAAGGAGTATCATACGCTGAGATGTATTATAAGGGTGTCTTGAAGGGTGCCGCATTATTGCGGTGAGTGCTCCAAAGATGTAATTTTTGGGTAGGCTCGCATTTTGTTATCTGTGCTTGCTGAAAACTTCATTCATATGTCATAAAGCAACACTTGTTAATTTAAAATATTACCTTACATATGCGGCCATTTATCAAATCGAGATGGCAAATCGTTAACTGGACCCCCATTCCACGAGTGCTGGGGTGTTAGGGATAAACTTGGCGCTCTTGTTCCCATTTTGGGTCCATCTAGGGAGGCACTCAACACAACGAGCGTAGCAATCGGACTTGTAATGCTTGAACACTCTCCTTAGCCATAGAATTCTACAATATTAAATTTGGTGAAGCCCTAGTGTTGGAAGGCTGAATTCGAGGCGCTATCACGCTGGGCAGACAAAGCGGTTCCTCGCTCAAAGCGGCATAAGTCTTTAGGGACTCGAAAAACCTCTCGAGCAGTGACCGGCTCTCGCCTCATCATGTGGTCGGTTTAGCTTTCTCCAGAGGTGCTCGCCCAGCTCAGCTGAGGCACAATCGCAGTGGTTCTCCAGCTACCTTAGCCGATCTAAAGGGCGTAAGGTACTAAAACATGGGAGCCGAGCAAACCCAACTATTGACCCAAGACATGATTGAACCGGCATATATAATGCTATAAGTTCGAGGTGCCGCACTTGTGAAAGTGTTAGGACTTATCACACCATAATATGTGGAACTTAAGCCCTTGGTGTATTTAGCCCTACCAAGGTATCTGGATGCAACATGTCATAAATGAACATACACGTATAAGAAAGGAATGCGTTGGTAGGCAAAAGCGATGCATTGTTTATTCAAAAAAAATCTGTCATGAATGCGAGCGATACAAATAGTGCGATAAGCAGGGGTGGTACTATTTAGCATGTCCCCCAGCGTGAGGCCGGAATGGTGTATAAAAGCAGGTATAATGCTCAGTAATGGAGACCACACGGATGCTAAATCGTAGCTTTTCTCCTTCCCTGGCTGTTGCATCGTGAGTTCGGCAGGTCTACTGCCGGACAGGGCCTCTGGTAAACGAAGTCCTGGGGATAAGAAAGAGAAAAAATGGAAAGAAAAAGGATGACACACTTGGGAGCCCCTGGTGTGGTTGAGCCGCACTATGGGCCTGCCGTGGTCGTGCCCCTCCCCCTATGCCCATGGTATCTCCAGACTGTAGTGATGTACGCGAAGTGCTGGTCTTGCAATTTTGCGAGGGCTGGGATTGGGGCCGCATTGCTACGCGTGCTCAGAACGTGCCAGGTGGTCTTGTTGTAGGTTACTCCGGGCGCGCTTGGTGGTGTCGATACGCTTAACGGCGGACGAGAATTCCGCCGAGTCTGCTCGCAGCCTTCTGCCGCGAGAGCCGCTGTATGCTCCTCCGTTCGGAGAGAGCGTTCAGTGTTTCCATTGACCGTGATGACTCCTGGAGGGCCTGGCATCTTGAGCTTGAGGTATGCGTAGTGCAACTCCGCATTGAACTTTGCAAACATGGTTCGTCCGAGCAGTGCATGATAGCCGCTGCGGAACGGAACTATGTCGAAGATTAACCCCTCGCTTCGGAAGTTATCCGGGATCCGAAGCCACTTCGAGTGTAACCGAGCCTGTACAATTGGCCTCTACGCCTGGTATGACGCCTTTGAAGGTCGTCTTTGTGGGTTTAATCCTTGAGGGGTCTATGCCCATCTTGCACACTGTATCCTGATAAAGTAGGTTCAGGCTGCTGCCGCCGTCCATCAGGACTCTAGTTAGGTGAAACCCGCCGACGATTGGGTCTAGAACCAATGCGGCGAATCCGCCATGGCGGATGCTGGTGGGGTGGTCCCTTCGATCAAACGTGATCGTGCGAAGGACCATGGATTGAACTTTGGGGTGGATGGCTCCGCCAGCGTGATATCGCCCCTCGAGTGCACGCTTCCGCTCCCTTTTGGGTATGTGGGTTGCGTATATCATGTTCACCGTCCGCACTTGTGGGGGGAAACCCTTCTGTCCTCTATTGTTCGGCAGCCGGGTCTCCTCCTCGTCATCGCTATGCAGCCCCTTGTCATTGTTTTCGGCAATAAACTTGCCTGAATGCTTGAATACCCAACAATCCCTATTGGTGTGATTAGCTGGCTTTCCGGGGGGTGCCGTGTATCTGGCACAAGCGGTCGAGTATTCGGTCCAAATTGGACGGACCTGGAGTAGTTCTTTTGAATGGCTTTTTCCGCTAACCGGGTTTGGAGCGTCTGAATCCGGTGTTGATTGCCGTATCCTCAGTATTATCGCCGTTAATGCAGCGTTTGTGCTTGTTGCGACGCGACCTGCCATTGCGGTCCTTGATATCCGGACTGCCAGGATTTTTGTTGAGGTTGTTACTGCGGGCTAGCCAGCTGTCCTCTCCTGCACAGAAGCGGGTCATGAGTGATGTGAGGGCTGCCATGGATTTCGGCTTTTCCTGTCCTAGGTGCGGGGCAAGCCACTCGTCGTGGATGTTATGTTTGAAGGCTGCGAGGGCCTCTGCATCCGGACAGTCAACGATTTGATTTTTCTTGGTTAAGAACCGTGTCCAGAATTGTCTGGCCGATATGTCTGGCTGCTGAATTATGTGGCGTAGGTCATCAGTGTTTGGTGGTCGCACATATGTGCCCTGGAAGTTATCAAGGAATGCGGCTTCCAGGTCCTCCCAACACCCAATTGATTCTGCTAGCAAGCTGTTAAGCCAATGCCGAGCTGGTCCTTTAAGCTTGAGTGGGAGGTATTTGATGGCGTGAAGATCATCACCGCGGGCCATGTGGATATGAAGGAGATAGTCTTCGATCCAAACCGCGGGGTCTATTGTGCCATCGTAGGATTCGATGTTCACGGGTTTGAACCCTTCGGGGATTTGATGATCCATTACTTCATCTGTGAAGCATAGTGGGTGTGCGGCGCCTCTATATTGGGCTATATCACGATGTAGCTCAAGTGAGCTTTGTCTCTCGTGGTTCGCCCGGCGAATTCTTCATGAATCGCGCGATGGTTGTCGTCGCGTATCGTGGGGCGCCAGCGCGATCCGTAGATCGTTCTTGATTGTCTTGCCTTATCCTCCAATATGTCTCGCAATTCCGGCGCATTCCCCGTGGCTTTGTGCTTTTCGAGCGATGCCGGGGTGCGGCTTTCGTGGAGGGCCTAGAGGCCCTCTGCCGCTGACCCGCGGGTGGCTGGTCGGTGTGACAGCGCTGGTGATATAGGTTTATATGCTTCCTCCTCTAATCGGGGCAGCACCTTTCATTTGGGGTAGCTTTTGGAGGGGCGTTCGAGCTCGGACTCTTCGGCCGCAAGGACTTCAGCTCATCTATCGGTTAGCAAATCTTGGTCAGCTCTAAGCTATTGCTGCTTTTTCTTGAGGCTACTGGCTGTGGCCATAAGACTACATTTAAAACGCTCTTGTTCGATGGGATCCTCAGGCACGATTGATTAAGTAAATCGTCGAGGCTTGCCCCTAAATCTCCGAGGAGGGCATATAATTGTCGTCCTCTACCTCTTTGTCTGCCGCTCTCTCATGAGGGCTGGCTTCTCCATCCTCTGTGCTGAATCTTGCTGGAGGGGATTGTCTTCGGCACTGCCCGGGGTGTTATTATCTCTGGTGCCGGAATATCCATTCTTGCTGTGGCGAGATTTTGAACGGTGCCACTGACGCCGGCGCTTGGGCTGTTTTTTGGAGGGTCATCCTCCACTGCTCCATCGCCATTCCCATCCTTTGGGATGTCCACCATGTATATGTCGATGATGTGAGGTGGCTTTCTGTGCCCGTGGTATTTGGTTCTTAATTAGTCTCCCAGATCATCGTCCATACCGTCGATGTCTTCGGAGTCGAAGTCTAGCATGTCGGTTAGGTCGTCGACAGTGTCTACAAAGTGGGTGGTGGGTGGGCCTTGAATTTCTTCGTCGTCCGCATCCCAACCATCCTGGCCATAAACCGGCCAGGGCTCTCCTGATAAAGAGAGACACTTTAGCGAGTTCAGGATGTCGCCAAAAGGCGAGTGCTGAAAGATGTCCGTAGCGGTGAACTCCATGATCGGCGCCCAATCGGATTCGATTGGAAGTGGCGCGGGAGGTTCGGAGTCCGGCGAGGAGTCCGGCACCTCGGAGTCACGAGCTTCACAAGGGACAGGGTCGGTATTCGGCTTCATCGCCGTAGAGGTGGCAGCGCGCGAGGCGGTGTCTAGCCACCCATCCTCAACCGGCGCAGTCGGCTCCGAGTTAAGGGTCGGAACGGACTCTTGTGCGGCCTCCAGGGCACTGTCTGGCAGCAGAGCTAAATCATGCCCATCGTGGTGATCTGGTGGCTGTTGTGGCTCGAATCAGCCGAAGATCAGGTCTCCGCCGGATGTCGGCCGTATAGTTCAAACTTCAAATCTGACTTTGGTGGCCATGGGCGAAACTTCGATCTGCTCCAGATGGCCAAGCGAATTGGCCGCGGTGCAAAGCCGCGAATCTGAAGATCTGTCCGGGAGAAAAGTCTCACCCTGGACGCGTCATTGTTGATGATCGAAGGAGCCATCGGGCCTATGAGCGGACGACGGAGGAACTCTCAATGAAAGCACCAATGTCGGTGTCAAAACCGGCGGATCTCGGTGGGGGTCCCGAACTGTGCATCTAGGCAGATGGTAACAGGAGACAAAGGGACACGATGTTTTCACCTGTGTTCGGGCCCTCTCGATGGAGGTAAAACCCTACTCCGCTTGATTAATATTGATGATATGGGTAGTACAAGAGTAGATCTACCACGAGATCAAGGAGGCTAAACCCTAGAAGCTAGCCTATGGTATGATTGTTGTTCGTCCCCACGGACTAAAACCCTCCGGTTTATATGGACCGGAGAGGGCTAGGGTTACACAAGTCGGGTTACAATGGTAGGAGATCTACATATCCAGATGCCAAGCTTGCCTTCCACGCCAAGAAAGTCCCATCCGGACACGGGACGAAGTCTTCAATCTTTTATCTTCATAGTCTTGGAGTCCGGCCAATGATGATAGTTTGGCTATCCGGACACCCCTAGTCCAGGACTCCCTCACTACCCATATCATCAATATTAATCAAGCAGGAGTAGGGTTTTACCTCCACCAAGAGGGCCCGAACCTGGGTAAAAATATTGTGTCCCTTGTCTCCGTTACCATCCGCCTAGACGCATTTCAGGGACCCCTAGAAGATCCGAGATCCGGTTTTGACACCGACACTGGCCGGCCAGGGTCCAAGCCTGACCGACGCTGGCCCAGCCCGCCTTCGCCCTGTTCCTGTCGCTGCCAGCTAAGCCCTTGGCGTCATTCAGGTCCAAGCCGAGGTCCGAGTCGCTTGAATCCCTCCTCCCCGGCCAGGGTGGCGAGGTCGGACCGGCTCTCGCGAACGCCCTTCGGGCGAGTCGCAGCCTCCGCCCGCCGCCCGCCGCCGGTAGCGATGGGCAACTCAGAGAAAAGAAGGCAGAATAAGCAAAAAGAGACAACACTGGCTCAAGAATTCCAGGCGCAAGCAGGAAATGAAACTTACCCCGTCAAGACCGGGACCGGGGTCGGCCTCCCGTGCTTCTTCTTGGCTGGCCTCCCAGGCTAAGCCGGGTCCGCCACGCGCTTTGATCCCCGGGGTCGCGGTGCGACGCTGTCCTTTCCATGCGGGCGGCTTGGCGCCACCCCATGCGAGGACCTGGCTCCGCCCGTGTCGCCGCCTCCCCCGCCTAATGCCGCTAAACCAGCAACCGGCGTCAGCGTCGGCTTCACCGCGACACGATCAACAATTCAAGACAAAATGAAGAAGGAAACATGCAAGACTTACCAGCACGGCGCCCAGCGCCAGTGTCGGACTCGGCCACCTCCTCGCCGCCTTGGGCCGCGGGCTCCTCTGGTGCCACCGGCGCCACCTGCGACGGAGCCTGGGCGTAAGGATGCCGGATTGCGTTCAAGAGAATCCCCCGTGTCGCGTCGGGACGAACAAGAAGATGCGCAGCAGCGAAGTAAGAAGACCAGACGCTCACCTAAGGCGCCGGGTTCGGTTGGCTATACGGCGTCTTGCCAAATCGCCAATCCTCTCCAAGGTTGGCCTTGGAGATGTCGTTCACGCTGCACGTGACCTGCTCCATAGACAGCTGCGTCGACCCCATTTGGTTGGGGTCCTGCAGGCCAATCATCTCGCCGATGAGGCAGGAGCGCTTCTAAAGCAGAAGGACCCGGCGGGTGATGAACGCGGTGAGGAGGTCCGTGCCGGTGAGCCCCTCCTGCGTCCTCATCACCGTCACCTACTCGCAGAGGTTGATGATCTCCTGCGATGGGCGCTGGAGCGAGCAGCCCCAGTTCGTCTTCGCCCGCGGTGGCGCGATGACGAAGGGCGGAAGATTAATATGGTCCGCACCATGGTTGCGGACGTAGAAGAAGGAATTCTACCATTTCTTGGCAGAATCCTCGAGCGGGATCTTGGGGAAATCTGCCCCGGACCGCTTCGAGATGACGGCGGCGCCGCAGTCGGTGAACTCCCCGGCCGACAGGCCCTGCTGCTTCAAGGAGAAGAAGCGCGCCCAAAGGTCGATCGTCGGCTCGACCCCCTGGTACCCCTCGCACAGGGTCATGAAACCGGAGAGCTGGACGATGGCGCCGGCGCCAAGATGGTGCGGTTGAAGCCCGAATAACTCCAAGAATGTGCGGAAGAAGGAGCTCACCGGCAGCCCCGCGCTCAAAATGTGTGAGGAAGATGACGCGCTCCTGCCCCTCGGGCCGGGGCCTCTGCTTGCCGCGCGGCAGGCGGACGCCGACGTCCGTCTCCCGCGGCAAGCGCCGCAAAGCTCGAAGTTGCACGATGTCCTCGCTGGTGACGTTGGAGCCCATCAAGGAGCCTGACGGCAGCACCATGGACAGAAGCAGGAAGAAGAAGATGAACGATGGGGGAAGCTCTGCTCAGGGCTGCGCGCGCAGCTGTGCATCGGTGGCAAAGAGCAGAGCAGGAGCAGGGGGATAGGAGGGCGCGAGCGAGAATGATGTCAGCCGCCCCCTTTCCCCCCTCAATTTATAAGCCGCCCGTTCCTGCACCCGCCCGTTCCACTACCGCACAATAAGTGCGCACGTGCGTACACACTAACTGCTTGGGAAAGTGCAACCGGCCCCCGGACGCCACAATAAATCCGCGCACGTGGCCCAAGAAGCGCGATGGCGTGCCCCGCCCGTCAGCTGGTCCGTCCGGCGTGCGGCTGTCGAGGACCTCCGACTTCTAGGCGCCATGTGGCGCCTGCGCAAAGCCCAAGGGATCGCCACAAGATTCGACGGACTCCTCGGTTCCCGCCACAGCCAGGATGCCGCGATCCGGTTTTCGAGAAAACCGGCACACCGTGGGTATTGCCGGACCTGGCGCTTGCGAATCACGCCTTGCTTTCGGGAAACCGCGGGCCCACCCATCGAAGGCGGCGGACCTTCGCAGCCGGGGACTACTGGCCGGGATGAACCAGGGCGAGCAGCGGAACCGGATCCTTTTCAAAAACAGCAGGCCAAGATCGCCAATCCTTGAACGGCGCGTGCTTAGCCGGTTCGCTCGACCCAGCAGTGTCCGCAACTCGGCCAAACTCCCCAACCCGGCAAGGTATGTCAACCCGGCCTCAACAACTGGCGCAAGACGACTCGACCCGGCGCAACCAAGGCTTCCACGGCAAGCCAGCCCCACCCGTGGCGTCCACGGCAACCCAGCCACGGGTCCGCTCCCGTCCCATCAAGGCTGTACGATGGGACGAGACCTAAACCACCGATGACCAAGACAACAGTATTCTCACCCATGCTCGCGGGTCAGCGGGGCATGGCAATGATGCCCCTCACCTACCACGACCAAAGGCTGGCATGGCAACAAGTGCTCTCACCGTCATCGGCGACGGCAAAGCGGCAGCTGACGGAGAGCATCAGCATACCACTTCGACTCGGCCACGCCCTAACGATCGACAAGACGGTGCACAGTCCCCCTAGGCATGCGGGGACCACGCCTAGGGGAACCCGACGAACCACAAGCCCACAAGCGGGACCCAGCTCGGTGTCCCGGACACCGACTATACGGACCCACCGACTCGGCATATTACCATTGTAACCATGGGTTGGTTGATCTGTAAAACCCCCTAGGAACCCACGCCTACAGAGGCCAAGCAACGAAAGACAACGAGAGATGAAACACAGAAAGTAAGAAACAAAAGCACAAGCAAGCATAGAACTAGCCACCCAACAGCAGTACCGGAGAGAAGGAGCAGCCCAAGCCTTGGCCAGTTTCCTTCCTCCTCCACACAACTCCAGGAGCAACATTGTACTATCAATCATCCAACCAAACTCGGCAGGACTAGGGGTGTTGAGGGAGTCCTGGATTAGGGGGTTTCCGGATAGCTGAACTATCACCTTTGGCCGGACTCCTGGACTATGAAGATACAAGATTGAAGACTTTGTCCCGTGTCCGAATGGGACTTTCCTTGGCGTGGAAGGCAAGCTTGGCGATACGGATATGTAGATCTCCCACCATTGTAACCGACTATGTGTAACCCTGACCCTCTTCGGTGCCTATATAAACCGGAGGGTTTTAGTCCTTAGGACGAACAACAATCATACCATCGGCTAGCTTCTAGGGTTTAGCCTCTCTGATCTCATGGTAGATCTACTCTTGTACTACCCATATCATCAATATTAATCAAGCAGGAGTAGGAATTTATCTCCATCGAGAGGGTCCGAATGAAGGAAATATGCCCTAGAGGCAATAATAAAGTTATTATTTATTTCCTTATTTCATGATAAATGTTTATCATTCATGCTAGAATTGTATTAACCGGAAACATGATACATGTGTGAATGCATAGACAAAACAAACGTGTCACTAGTATGCCTCTACTAGACTAGCTTGTTAATCAAAGATGGTTATGTTTCCGACCATGAACAAAGAGTTGTTATTTGATTAACGAGGTCACATCATTAGTAGAATGATCTGATTGACATGACCCATTCCCTTAGCTTAGCACACGATCGCTTAGTATGTTGCTACTGCTTTTATCCATGACTTATACATGTTCCTGTAACTATGAGATTATGCAACTCCTGTTTACGGAGGAACACTTTGGTGCTACCAAACGTCACAACGAATCGGGTGATTATAAAGGAGTACTACAGGTGTCTCCAAAGGCGGATGTTGGGTTGGCGTATTTGAGATTAGGTTTTGTCACTCCGATAGTCGGAGAGGTATCTCTGGGCCCTCTCGGTAATGCACATCATCTGAAGCCTTGCAAGCACTACAACTAATGAGTTAGTTGTGAGATGATGTATTACGGAACGAGTAAAGAGACTTGCGTGCGAGATTGAACTAGGTATTGGATACCGACGATCGAATCTCGGGCAAGTAACATACCGATGACAAAGGAACAACGTATGTTGTTATGCGGTCCGACCGACAAAGATCTTCGTAGAATATGTAGGAACCAATATGGGCATCCAGGTCCCGCTGTTGGTTATTGACCGTGAATGGTTCTAGGTCATGTCTACATTGTTCTCGAACCGTAGGGTCCATGCACGCTTAAGGTTTCGATGGCGGTTATTATGAGTTTATGTATTTTGATGTACCAAGGAGTTCGAGTCCCGGATGTGATCACGGACATGACGAGGAGTCTCGGAATGGTCGAGACATAAAGATTGATATATTGGAAGCCTATGTTTGGAGTTGGAATGGTTCGGGTAAAACGGAATTTACTGGAGTACCGGAGGTTACTGGAACCCCCGGAGGTAAATGGGCCTCGATGGGCCTTAGTGGAAAGGAGAAGGGCAGCCCTAGGAGGCGCGCCTCCCCCTTCCCTAGTCCTACTAGGACTAGGAGAAGGGGCCGACCCCTCTCTCTTTCCCCCTCAGGAATCCTAGTCCAACTAGGATTGGGGAATCCTACTCCCAGAGGAGTAGGACTCCTGCGCGCCTCCTTTGGCCGCCCCCCTCCCCCCGGCTCCTTTATATACGGGGCAGGGGGCACCTTAGAACACACAAGTTGATCGTGAGATCGTTCCTTAGCCGTGCAGCGGTGCCCCCTCCACCATATTCCACCTCGGTTATACCGTCGAAGCTTAAGCGAAGCCCTGCGCCGTGAAACATCAAGATCGTCACCACGCCGTCAGGTCTTGACGGAACTCTCCCTCGACACTCGGCTGGATCGGAGTCGAGGGCGTCATCGAGCTGTACGTGTGTCAAGAACTGGGCGCCGGAGTAACGGCGCGGGATCGGTCGGATCGCGAGGAGAACGTCGACTACTTCCTCTACGTTGTGATCGCTTCGCCGGGTCTACGAGGGTGCGTAGACAACACTCCCTCTCGTTGCTATACATCACCATGATCTTGCGTGTGCGTGGGAAAATTTTTGAAATTACTCGTTTCCCAACAGTGGCATCGAGCCTAGGTTTTCTATGGTTTGATGTTTTGCACGAGTAGAACACAAGTGAGTTGTGGGCGATACAAGTCATACTACCTACCAGCATGTCATACTTTGGTTCAGCGGTATTGTGAGATGAAGCGCCCGGACCGACATTACGCGTGCGCTTCGCGAGACTGGTTTCACCGCCACGAGCACTCGTTGCTTAAAGGTGACTGGTGGGTGTCTGTCTCTCTCACTTTAGTTGAACCGAGTGTGGCTCGCCGGTCCTTGAGAAGGTTAAAACGGAGTCTATTTGTGAAATATCGTTGTGGTTTTGATGCGAGGTGAGACTGGTTCTTGCTTAAGCCCGTAGCAGCCACGTAAAATTTGCAACAACAAAGTAGAGGACGTCTAACTTGTTTTTGCAGGGCATGTTGTGATGTGATATGGTCAAGACGTGATGCTATATTTTATTGTATGAGATGATCATGTTTTGTAACCGGTTATCGGCAATGGCAGGAGCCATATGGTTGTCGCTTTATTGTATGCAATGCAACGCTACTGTAATGCTTTACTTTATCACTAAGCGGTAGCGATAGTCGTAGTAGCATAAGTTTGGCGAGACGACAACGATGCTGCGATGGAGATCAAGGTGTCGCGCCGGTGACGATGGTGATCATGGTGGTGCTGCAAGATGGAGATCATGAAGCACAAGATGATGATGACCATATCATATCACTTATATTGATTTGCATGTGATGTTTATCCTTTTATGCATCTTATCTTGCTTTGATTGACGGTAGCATTATAAGATGATCTCTCACTAAATTATCAAGAAGTGTTCTCCGAGTATGCACCGTTGCCAAAGTTAAATCGTGCCCGGACACCACGTGATGATCGGGTGTGATAAGCTCTCGTCCATCTACAACGGGTGCAAGCCAGTTTTGCACACGCAGAATACTCGGGTTATACTTGACGAGCCTAGCATATGCAGATATGGCCTCGGAACACGGAGACCGAAAGGTCGAGCGTGAATCATATAGTAGATATGATCAACATAAGATGTTCACCATTGAAAACTACTCCATTTCACGTGATGATCGGTTATGGTTTAGTTGATTTGGATCACGTGATCACTTAGATGACTAGAGAGATGTTTTTCTAAGTGGGAGTTCTTAAGTAATATGATTAATTGAACTTAAATTTATCATGAACTTAGTACTGATAGTATCTTGCTTGTTTATGTTTGATTGTAGATAGATGGCTCGTCTGTTGTTCCGTTGAATTTTAATGCGTTCCTTGAGAAAGCAAAGTTGAAAGATGATGGTAGCAATTACACGACTGGGTCCGTAATTTGAGGATCATCCTCATTGCTGCACGTAAGAGCTACGTCTGGATGCACCGCTAGGTGACACTCTTCTTGGAGCAACGCCAGATGTTATGAGCGTCTGGCGAGCAAAGTGATGACTACTCTATAGTTCGATGTGCCATGCTACGGCTTAGAACCGGGACTTCAACGACGTTTTGAACGTCATGGAGCATATGAGATGTTCCAGAGTTGAAGTTAATATTCCAATAGAATGCCCGGATTGAGAGATATGAAGTCTCCAATAAGTTCTATAGCTGCAAGATGGAGGAGAATAGTTACATTAGTGAGCATATACTCGAGAATGTCCGGGTACTACAATCACTTGACACAATTGGGAGTTAATCTTCCGGATGATTGTGTCATTGATGAATTCTCCAATCACGCCACCAAGCTACAAAGGCTTCGTGATGAACTATAATATGCAAGGGTTAGTAAAGACTATACCGAGCTCTTCGCAATGCTAAAGGCTGCGGAGGTAGAAATCAAGAAGGAGCATCAAGTGTTGATGGTCAATAAGACCACTAGTTTCAAGAAGAAAGGCAAAGGAAGAAGAAGGGAATCTCAAGAAGAACAGCAAGCAAGTTGTCTCGGGAGAAGAAACCCAAGTCTGGCCCTAAACCTGAAACCGAGTGCTTCTACCGCAAGCGGTAGTCCTTTGAAGCGGAACTGCCCCAAGTATTTGGCGGATAAGAAGGATGGCAAGGTGAACAAAGGTATATGTGATATACATGTTATTGATGTGTACCTTACTAGAGCTCGTAGTAGCACTGGTATTTGATCTTGGTTACATTGCTAATATTTGCAACTCAAAGCAGGGACTCTGATTGCGAACTCGGCAAAGGGCGAGGTGACGACGCGCGTGGAAATGGTTCCAAAGTCGATGTGATCGCGGTCGGCACGCTACCTCTACATCTACCTTCGGGATTAGTTTTAGACCTAAATAATTGTTATTTGGTGCTGCGTTGAGCATGAACATTATATCTGGATCTTGTTTGATCGAGACGGTTATTCATTTAAATCGAGAATAATGGTTGTTCTATTTATATGAGTAATATCTTTTATGGTCATGCACCCTTGAGGAATGGTCTATTTTTATGAATCTCGATAGTAGTGATACACATATTCATAATGTTGAAACCAAAAGATGCAGAGTTGATAATGATAGTGCAACTTATTTGTGGCAATCGCCGTTTAGGTCATATCGGTGTAAAGCGATGAAGAAACTCCATCTTGATGGACTTTTGGAGTCACTTGATTATGAATCACTTGGCACTTGCGAACCGTGCCTCATGGGCAAGATGACTAGAACACCGTTCTCGGTACTATGGAGAGAGCAACAGATTTGTTGGAAATCATACATGAGATGTATGTGGTCGATGAATATTGAGGCTCGTGGCGGATATCGTTATTTTCTCACCTTCACAGATGACTTAAGCAGATATGGGTATATCTACTTAATGAAACATAAGTCTGAAACGTTTGAAAAGTTCAAAGAATTTCAGAGTGAAGTTGAAAATCATCGTAACAAGAAAATTAAGTTTCTACGATCCGATCGTGGAGGTGAATATTTGAGTTACGAGTTTGGTCTACATTTGAAACAATGCGGAATAGTTTCGCAACTCACGCCACCGGAACACCACAGCGTAATGGTGTGTCCGAACGTCGTAATCGTACTTTACTAGATATGGTGCGATCTATGATGTCTCTTCTGATTTACCGCTATCGTTTTGGGGTTATGCTCTAGAGACGGCCGCATTCACACTGAATAGAACACCGTCGAAATCCGTTGAGACGACACCTTATGAACTATGGTTTGGCAAGAAACCAAAGTTGTCGTTTCTTAAAGTTTGGGGATGCGATGCTTATGTGAAAAAGCTTCAACCTGATAAGCTCGAACCCAAATCGAGAAATGTGTCTTCATAGGATACCCAAAGGAGACAGTTGGGTACACCTTCTATCACAGATCCGAAGGCAAGACATTCGTTGCTAAGAATGGATCCTTTCTAGAGAAGGAGTTTCTCTCGAAAGAAGAGAGTGGGAGGAAAGTGGAACTTGATGAGGTAATAGTACCTTCTCCCTTACTTGAAAGTAGTTCGTCGCAGAAACCAGTTTACGAGACACTACGCCAAGTAGTGAGGAAGTTGATGATGTTGATCATGAAACTTCAGATCAAGTTCTCGCAGAACCTCGTAGATCAACCGAGTAAGATCCGCACTGAGTGGTACGGTAATCCTGTTCGGAAGTCATGCTACTAGATCATGATGAACCTACGAACTATGAAGAAGCGATGGTGAGCCCAGATTCCGCAAGATGGCTTGAGGCTATGAAATCTGAGATGGGATCCATGTATGAAAACAAAGTGTGGACTTTGGTTGACTTGCCCGAGGGTAGGCAAGCAATAGAAAACAAGTGGATCTTCAAGAAGAAGACCGACGCCGACGGTAATGTTATCGTTTATAAAGCTCGACTTTGCATAAAGGTTTTCGACAAGTTCAAGGGATTGACTACGATGAGACCTTCTCACCCGAAGCGATGCTTAAGTCCGTCCGAATCATGTTAGCAATTGCGCATTTTATGATTATGAAATTTGGCAAATGGATGTAAAACTGCATTCTGAATGGATTTACGGAAGAAAAGTTGTATATGATGCAACCGAAGGTTTTATCGATCCAAAGGAGCTAACAAAGTGTGCAAACTCCAATGATCCATATATGGACTGGTGCAAGCATCTCGAGTTGGAATAAACGCTTTGATAGTGTGATCAAAGCATTTGGGTTTGTACAGACTTTTGGAGAAGCCTTGTATTTACAAGAAAGTGAGTGGGAGCTCAGAGCATTTTCGATCTTATATGTGGATGACATATTGCTGATTGGAAATGATATAGAATTCTGGATAGCATAAAGGGATACTTGAACAAGAGTTTTTCAATGAAAGACCTCGGTGAAGCTGCTTACATATTGGGCATTAAGATCTATAGAGATAGATCAAGACGCTTAATTGGACTTTCACAAAGCACATACCTTGACAAAGTTTTGAAGAAGTTCAAAATGGATCAAGCAAAGAAAGGGTTCTTGCCTGTGTTACAAGGTGTGAAGTTGAGTCAGACTCAATGCCCGACCACTGCAGAAGATAGAGAGAAAATGAAAGATGTTCCCTATGCTTCAGCCATAGGCTCTATCATGTATGCAATGCTGTGTACTGACACTGATGTGTGCCTTGCTATAAGCCTAGCAGGAGGTACCAAAGTAATCCAGAGTGGATCATGGACAGCGGTCAAGAACATCCTGAAATACGAAAAGGACTAAGGATATGTTTTCAGATATGGAGGTGACAAAGAGCTCATCGTAAACGGTTACGTTGATGCAAGCTTTGACATCGATCCGGACGATTCTAAATCGCAGACCGGATCGATTTACACTAAACGGAGGAGCTGTCGGTTGGTGCGAGTTCTAAACAAAGCGTCAGAGCGGGATCTACATGTGAAGCGGAATACATAGCAGCTTCGAAGCAGCTAATGAAGGAGTCTGGATGAAGGAGTTCATATCCGATCTAGGTGTCATACCTAGTGCATCGGGTCCAATGAAAATCTTCGTGACAATATCGAGCAATTGCCTTAGCAAAGGAATCCAGATTTCACAAGAGGACCAAGCACATCAAGAGACGCTTCAATTCCATCCGGACTTAGTCCAGATGGAGACATAGAGATTTGCAAGATACATACGGATCTGAATGTTGCGAACCCGTTGACTAAGCCTCTTCCACGAGCAAAACATGATCAGCACCAAGACTCCATGGGTGTTAGAATCATTTGTGTAATCTAGATTATTGACTCTAGTGCAAGTGGGAGATCAAGGAAATATGCCCTAGAGGCAATAATAAAGTTATTATTTATTTCCTTATTTCATGATAAATGTTTATCATTCATGCTAGAATTGTATTAACGGAAACATGATACATGTGTGAATGCATAGACAAAACAAACGTGTCACTAGTATGCCTCTACTAGACTAGCTTGTTAATCAAAGATGGTTATGTTTCCTGACCATGAACAAAGAAGTTGTTATTTGATTAACGAGGTCACATCATTAGTAGAATGATCTGATTGACATGACCCATTCCCTTAGCTTAGCACACGATCGTTTAGTATGTTGCTACTGCTTTTATCCATGACTTATACATGTTCCTGTAACTATGAGATTATGCAACTCCGTTTACGGAGGAACACTTTGGTGCTACCAAACGTCACAACGAATCGGGTGATTATAAAGGAGTACTACAGGTGTCTCCAAAGGCGATGTTGGGTTGGCGATTTCGATATTAGGTTTTGTCACTCCGATAGTCGGAGAGGTATCTCTGGGCCCTCTCGGTAATGCACATCATCAAGCCTTGCAAGCACTACAACTAATGAGTTAGTTGTGAGATGATGTATTACGGAACGAGTAAAGAGACTTGCCGTAACGAGATTGAACTAGGTATTGGATACCGACGATCGAATCTCGGGCAAGTAACATACCGATGACAAAGGGAACAACGTATGTTGTTATGCGGTCGACCGACAAAGATCTTCGTAGAATATGTAGGAACCAATATGGGCATCCAGGTCCCGCTGTTGGTTATTGACCGTGAATGGTTCTAGGTCATGTCTACATTGTTCTCGAACCGTAGGGTCCGCACGCTTAAGGTTTCGATGGCGGTTATTATGAGTTTATGTATTTTGATGTACCGAAGGAGTTCGAGTCCGGATGTGATCACGGACATGACGAGGAGTCTCGGAATGGTCGAGACATAAAGATTGATATATTGAAGCCTATGTTTGGAGTTGGAATGGTTCCGGCTAAAACGGAATTTACCGAGTACCGGAGGTTACTGGAACCCCGGGAGGTAAATGGGCCTTGATGGGCCTTAGTGGAGAGGAGAAGGGGCAGCCCTAGGAGGGTGCGCCCCCCTTCCCTAGTCCTACTAGGACTAGGAGAAGGGGCCGCCCCCCTCTCTCTTTCCCCCTCCGGAATCCTAGTCCAACTAGGATTGGGGGAATCCTACTCTCGAGAGGAGTAGGACTCCCTTGGCGCACCTCCTTTGGCCGCCGGCCCCCTCCCCCCTGGCTCCTTTATATACGGGGGCAGGGGGGCACCTTGGAACACACAAGTTGATCGTGAGATCGTTCCTTAGCCGTGTGCGGTGCCCCCCTCCACCATATTCCACCTCGGTTATACCGTCGCGAAGCTTAGGCGAAGCCCTGCGCCGGTGAAACATCAAGATCGTCACCACGCCGTCGTGCTGACGGAACTCTCCCTCGACACTCGGCTGGATCGGAGTACGAGGGACGTCATCGAGCTGTACGTGTGTCAAGAACTCGGGCGCCGGAGTAATGGCGCCGGATCGGTCGGATCGCGAGGAGAACGTACGACTACTTCCTCTACGTTGTGATCGCTTCCGCTTCGGGTCTACGAGGGTACGTAGACAACACTCTCCCCTCTCGTTGCCATACATCACCATGATCTTGCGTGTGCGTAGGAAATTTTTTGAAATTACTACGTTTCCCAACACCGAACCTGGGTAAAAACATCGTGTCCCTTGTCTCCTGTTACCATCCACCTAGACGCACAGTTCGGGACCCCCTACCCGAGATCCGCCGGTTTTGACACCGACAGGTGTTATCTCTCCGGAGAGCCCCGAACCTGGGTATGTCCGGCGTCCCGCGCCCGCGCATGCTAACCTCGCCTCTGGAGCCCAACAGCGCCCTCGAGCCTCCTCCTCTCTTTAGCTATCCCTTAGCATCTGCCGTGCGCCCACCACAACAACAGTGATGATGATGATCTGATAGAATATGGTGATATCATAGCTAGGCTTGAGGAGATGAGAAGATAGAGGAATGACCCAGAACTTCATTTTGAAGGGGACACAAATGTTGAGGAAATGTGTGACTCAGATGTGGATGATGAGCTGTATGTGCCACAAGGTGAAGAAGAGGATGTAGAGGAGGAACAGGAGGAGGAATTGGTGGAAGTGGAACAAGAGGATGAGTTAGGGCAAGATGTACCAAAGAAGAAAATGGCCAAGAGACAAAGAAAATTCCCAACAAGCAATTTACATGGGAGTATAGAACACATGTTTGAGGAGGACTTGATTCCATCATCTGATGAGGACAAGAAACCACAAGACCTTGGTGTGGAAGATGACGGTGGTGATGAGGCATTGGCATATATGTTGCCCAATGGTAGAAAAAGTAGAGCAAAGAAGATGAAGAAGAGGATATGGTTTGATGAGGACAGAGCTCCAATTTGTGAAGCATCTTTGCTTCATAAATGTCTACCAGTTCAGAACTGCACTTCAACCCCTACAAATTGCTCAAAACGGGGACTTTGTCTACCATAGGGACTGCAATCATAGGGTGATAGCACATTGCATCGTAAACATTCAATTATATGATGGCACAACAGATCCTGTGGTTGGGATTGAGGACTATCTCCTTCACATCCACATGGCCCGCGGTTATGACCTACACGCCATCAAATACCTCCCACTCAAGCTTAAAGGACCAGCTCGGCATTGGCTTATCAGCTTGCCAGCAGAGTCAATTGGTTGTTGGGAAGACCTGGAAGCCGCATTCCTCGACAATTTCCAGGGCACTTATGTGCGACCACCAGACGCCGATGACCTAAGCCACACAATTCAGCAGCCAGAGGAATCAGCCAGACAATTCTGGACACGGTTGCTAACCAAGAAAAAATCAAATCGTCAACTGTCCGGATGCAGAGGCCCTTGCAGCCTTCAAACATAACATCCGCGACGAGTGGCTTGCCCGGCACCTAGGACAGGAAAAGACGAAATCCATGGCAGCCCTCACAACACTCATGACCGCTTTTATGCTGGAGAGGACATCTGGCTAGCTCAGAGTAACAACATGACCAAGAGCCCCGTAATTGGATACCAAGGACAA
Organism: Aegilops speltoides; assembly: GCA_021437245.1. Classification (NCBI taxonomy): domain Eukaryota; kingdom Viridiplantae; phylum Streptophyta; class Magnoliopsida; order Poales; family Poaceae; genus Aegilops; species Aegilops speltoides. The sequence goes on from CM038147.1 coordinate 103,879,001, forward strand.
GAACGGCAGGTCGCGTCGCAACAAGCACAAGCGCCGCATTAACAGCGATAATGCTGAGGATACGACAGTCAATGCCAGATTCAGAGGCTCTAAACCCGGTCAGCGGAAAAAGCTATTCAAAAGGAATAATCCGGGCCCGTCCAATTTGGACCGAATACTCGATCGCTCGTGCCAGATACACGGCACCCCCGAAAAACCAGCCAACCACACCAACAGGGATTGTTGGGTGTTCAAGCAGGCAGGCAAGTTAAATGCCGAAAACAATGACAAGGGGCTGCATAGCGATTACGAGGAGGAGCCCCGGCTGCCGAACAATAGAGGACAGAAGGGCTTCCCCCCACAAGTGTGGATGGTGAACATGATATACGCAACCCACATACCCAAAAGGAGCAGAAGCGTGCACTAAGGGACGTATATGCGATGGAGCCAGTCGCCCCAAAGTTCAACCCGTGGTCCTCCTACCCGATCACTTTTGATCGAAGGGACCACCCCACTAGCATCCGCCATGGCGGATTCGCCGCATTGGTTCTAGACCCAATCATTGACGGATTTCACCTTACCAGAGTCCTGATGGACGGCAGCAGCAGCCTGAACCTGCTTTATCAGGATACAGTGTGCAAAATGGGCATAGACCCCTCAAGGATTAAACCCACAAAAACGACCTTTAAAGGCGTCATACTAGGTGTAGAGGCGAACTGTACAGGCTCAGTTACACTTGAAGTGGTCTTCGGATCCCCAGATAACTTCCGAAGCAAGGAATTAATCTTCAACATAGTCCCGTTCCGCAGCGGCTATCACGCACTACTCAGAAGAACCGCATTTGCAAAGTTCAATGCGGTGCCGCAGTACGCATACCTCAAGCTCAAGATGCCAAGCCCTCGAGGAGTCATTACGGTCAACGGAAACACCGAACGCTCTCTCCGAATGGAGGAGCATACGGCAGCCCTTGCGGCGGAAGTAAAAAGCAGCCTCTCAAGGCAATTCTCGAGTCATGATATTCAACGTCCGGACGCCGTCAAGCGTGCCCGGAGTAACCTACAACAAGACCTCCTAGCATGTTTCGAGCACGCGTAGCAATGCGGCCCCAACCCCAGCCCTCGCGAAATTGCGAAACCAGTACTGCACGTACATAATTACGCTCTGGAAATACCATGGGCATAGAGGGAGGGGCACGACCACGGCAGACCTAGAAAGCGGCTCAACCGCACTAGGGGCTCCCGATTGTGTCATTCTTTTTTTCATACTTTAAGGACTCCATTCTCAAGAAGCCCTGTCCGGCAGTAGAATCGCCGAACACACGATGCAACAGCCAGGGAAGCAGAAGGCTAAGTCAAGTGTCCAGGTCGTATCTATAACAAGTAGTATACTTGTTTCACATATCATCCCGCAGCTCGCCCTGGAGGGGGACATGTCAAATAGTCCCATCCATTGCTTATCGCACTATTTGTATCATTCTGCTTTTACCGCAGCCTTTTTGAATAAACAATACATAGCTTCTGCCTATTATTGCATTCCTTTTTTTATCTATATATGTTCACTTATGACATGTTGCATCCGTACACCTTGGTACAGCCAAATACACCAGGGGCTTAAGTACCCCAAAATATGGTGTGATAAGTCCGAACACTTTCACAAGTGCGGCACCCCGAACTTATAGCATTATATGCATCGGCTCCGAATCATGTCTTGGGTCAATAGTTGGGTTTGCCCGGCACCCATGTTTTGGTACCTTACATTCCAGTATATCAGCTAAGGTAGCGCCGGGAGAACACCTGCGATTGTGCCCCGGTTGAGCTGGGTTAAGCACCTCAGTGGAGAAAGCTAAAACTGACCGTCATGATAGGGCGAGAGCCGGTCGCTGTTCGAGAGGTTTTCGAGTCCCTAAAGACTTATGCCGCTTAGAGCAAGGAGTCGGCTTTGTCCGGCCCAGGCGTGGATAGCGCCCCGAACTCGGTCTTCCGAATACTAGGGGCTTCACCGAAATTTAAAATTATAGAATTCTATGGCTAAGTGAGAGTTTTCAAGCATTATAGTCCGGTTGCCTCGTTTGTTGCGTTGAGCGCCTCCCTCGAAGGAACCAAGAATGGGAAAAAGAGCGCTAAAGTTTATCCCGAACACCTTAGCACTCGTGGCATGGGGGCAGAAGCCGACGACTCGCCATCTCTCAAATTTAATAAACGGCCGCACAGAAGGTAATATTTTAAATTCACAAGCGTTGCTTAGCGCATATGAACAAGTTTTCAGCGTACAGGATAACAAATGCGAGTTTACTCAAAATTACATCTTTGGAGCATTCACCGCTATAAGGCGGCACCCTTCAGACGCCTCATAATACATCTCGGCTTGCGATACTCCTTGCTGGCGGTGGCTGTCACCACAAGCTTCTCGGCGTCCATCTTGCGCCATGCACTTTAGCACGGGCAAGGCCCCACGGGCACCTTCGATGCGACGAGCGCTGACGACTTCAATCCATGGATAGGCGCCCACCAGCTGCCTCACCAGCCAAGTAGCTCCTGACATGGCTTCCTTAGGCCATAGCCGAACTATGAGGCCCTTCATGGCCTGTTCGCCACCTTATGGAGCTCGACCAACCGCTTCAGCTGGTCGCCAAGGGCACCAGTGTCCGCCTCAAAGATACCGAGACCGAACACCTTCTCGGCCGAGCTCCCTCCTCGGCTCGGTAGAACGCAGCAGCACACACTGCGTGGTAGATTTGCGAATGCTCCTAGACTGCTCCGGATTCGGGTAAGTAACAAGTAATTCACTTTCACGCGCCTGCTTTGCATAAAGAATGCCTTACCCGCCGCTATCTTCTTCATTGCCTCAATTTCTGGAGGGTTTTGGGCTTCGCCTTAGCGGCTTTGGCGCTCTCAAGGGCGAGGCGAGCTCGGACTCTCGAGTCTTTGAGTCACGCCCAAACTCTCGTGTTTTTCCACGAGCCTGGAGCTCTTGCCGCACCTCCGCCACCGCGCCTCCGCTTCTCTCGCTCGGTGTGCTCCGTGGCGCATTGCTTTCAGCCTTGACACCGCCTCCGTGGTCGCCACCTCGTTCGTGGCCCCTGCAATACTCACGTTATTCCTGTCATTTTTTGCAACCACATCTTTTATATACTTCCATAAGTTATTACTTACCTTCCTTGTCCTCGAGCTGCTTTTTGGCAAGGCCGAGCTCGTTCTCGGACCGCTCGAGGCTCTGCTTCAATGCATTGACCTCCGCAGTCAGTGCGGCAGAGGTCAGCAGCACAACCTGCATTCCCATTTTGACATACTTATGTTAGACTCCTGCGTACATCTTTTTAGATCCTCAGTTCGGCTTTTCTTTCCAAACACCAAACTGAGCATCAGGTGCTACTGTCTATGCGGTAATATTTTTACATATCTTAAATACATACCTCAAAGCCTGTTAGAAGGCTGGCATAGGCTACAATCAGCCCGCTCTTGGCGGACTGAACTTTCTGGATCACCACACTCATAACAGTGAGGTGCTCCTCGTCGATGGAGGTGCCATTAAGTGCCTCCAGCAAATTATCTGGTGCCTCCGGTTGGACGGAGGTCACCGGTGTCGCAGTCTTGCCCTTCTGACAAAGGGGCCGCCTGCCGGACTCCGGAACCACTGAAGGTTCCAGTATGGAGTCCGGCCCAAGGACGGACTTAGAGCCCTTTGGGGTTTTATCCCCCTTACGCCTGGAGTCCGGGAGGTTGCCTTGCGGCGCCTCCTAGACCACCTCCTCCTGGCTGGGCCCCTTTTGGGACACCACCTCGGCGTCATCCGCAGTGTGAGGAGAGGAGGCAGCCGGAAGTGAGGTGCTATTCACGTCCAACAAATCCAGGGAGTCGCTCATTGAAGCGTCGAGCTCGTCCTTGGGCGGCTGCAGGGTTATATTTGGCATTAGGAGATACTGTGCGACAAATGAAACGCCATGAGTTATTCTGGTATCCGGACACTTACGATTTCGCCAAGGGCTTTGCCCTCGGTGGCCACTCCTCTTCGCCATCGTCGGCATTGGTGGAGTAGTCCGAAGGGAGGATCCTTCCCTTCTTGGACCCTCCGGCCTCCCCAGTTGGGGCGGCTTTCCCTTTCTTCTCTCCCCCGCTGGGGGAGAGGCCTCTTTTTCCTCCTCCTCGTCTTTGCGGGAGGAGTCCGCCTCGGAGTACTCGGACGATGAGTCCGACAACACCTGGCGCCGGGAACTCCTTCGAGTTCCCGTGGCCTTCTTCTAGGCCTTCTTCTCCGGCACCACATGAAGTGCCGGAACCAGCAGCCCCGTCAATCGGGCGTCTACTAGGTCTTCTGGCAAGGGAGCCGAACAGTCAACCTGCCCGGACGTCTTCTGCCAATCCTGTCAAAGGCAAGGGAGTTTAGATCCCGCATAAAGTCAAACTATGGAAAACAAGAGTCCCGTAAAGGGTAAAGTAGCTTACCTCGCTGGCTTGACGCTGCGAGCTGAATCCGCAATCTTCGGTAGTGGATGCGGGAGCCTCGGTGCCCTTGAACAGCACCTTCTAGGCATCTTCGTACGTAGTGTCAAAGAGCCTGCTCAAGGTTTGGTGCTGCACCGGATCAAACTCCCACAAGCTGAACGCCCGTTGTTGGCACGGGAGGATCCGGCGGATGAGCATGACCTGGACTACGTTGACAAGCTTGAGCTTCTTGTTCACCAGGTTTTGGACGCAGGTTTGGAGTCCGATCAGCTCTTCCGAATTACCCCACGTCAAGCCCGTCTCCTTCTATGAGGTGAGCCATGTAGGGAAGCCAGATCGGAATTCGGGGGCCGCCACCCATTTAGGGTCACGCAGTTCGGTGATGTAGAACCACCCCGATTGCCACCCCTTTATGGTCACCACGAAGGAGCCCTCGAGCCATAGGATGTTGGCCATCTTGCCCACCATGGCACCTCCGCACTCCGCTTGGCGGCCACCCACTACCTTCGGCTTGACATTGAAGGTCTTCAGCCATAAGCCGAAGTGGGGCTGGATGCAGAGGAAGCCTCGCACATGACGATGAATGCCGAGATGTTGAGGATGAAATTTGGGGCCAGATCATGGAAATCCAGGCCGTAGTAGAACATCAGCCCCCGGACAAATGGGTAAAGTGGAAAACCTAGTCCGCGGAGGAAGTGGGTGAGGAACACCACCCTCTCATGGGGCCTGGGGGTGGGGATAAGCTGCCCCTTGTCGGGGAGCCGATGCGTGATGTCGCTGGACAAGTATCCGGCCTTCCGCAGCTTTTTGATGTGCCCTCCGTGACTGAGGAGACCATCCACTTGCCTCCCGCTCTGGACATGGCTGGGGAAGGTTGAGGCGAGATGTGCGGACTTGGGTGCTGGAGTCCGAGTGCGCGGAAATGGATGAGCAAAGGAGGAAGAAGGTGTAGGTAAAAAGGTGGATCCTTATCCCCTTATATGAACGGACGAAGCTATGCGTCCCCTGTTGGGGAACGTAGTAATTTCAAAAAATTTCCTACGCACACGCAAGATCATGGTGATGATATAGCAACGAGGGGAGAGTGTTGTCTACGTCCCCTCGTAGACCGTAAGCGAAAGCGTCATGACAACGCGGTTGATGTAGTCGTACGTCTTCACGATCCGACCGATCCAAGTACCGAACGTACGGCACCTCCGAGTTCAGCACACGTTCAGCTCGATGACGATCCCCGGACTCCAATCCAGCAAAGTGTCGGGGGATGAGTTCTGTCAGCACGACGGCGTGGTGACGATGTTGATGTTCTACCGGCGCAGGGCTTCGTCTAAACTCCGCGACGATATGACCGAGGTGGAATATGGTGGAGGGGGGGGGCGCACACGGCTAAGGAACGATCCGTAGACCAACTTGTGTGTCTATGGGGTGCCCCCCTGCCCCCGTATATAAAGGAGGGAGGGAGGAGGAGGCCGGCCCTAGGAGGGGCACGCCATGGGAGTCCTACTCCCACCGGGAGTAGGATTCCTTCTTTCCTAGTCCAACTAGGTCAAGGGGGGAAAGAAGGGAAGTGGAGAAGGAAGGGAGAGGGGGGCCGTGCCCCAAACCCTTTGTCCAATTCGGACTGGGCTTGGGAGGGGCGCGCCCCTCCTCTTGGCTCCTTCCCACTAAAGCCCATTAAGACCCAATACTCTTCCCCGTATTCCCGTAACTCCCCGGTACTCCGAAAAATACCCGAATCACTCGGAACCTTTCCGAACTCCGAATATAGTCATCCAATATATCGATCTTTACGTCTCAACCATTTCGAGACTCCTCGTCATGTCCCCGATCTCATCCGGGACTCCGAACTCCTTCGGTACATCAAAACTCATAAACTCATAATATAACTGTCATCGAAACCTTAAGCGTGCGGACCCTATGGGTTTGAGAACTATGTAGACATGACCTAGAACTATTATCGGTCAATAACCAATAGCGGGACCTAGATGCCCATATTGGCTCCTACATATTCTACGAAGATCTTTATCGGTCAAACCGCATAACAACATACGTTGTTCCCTTTGTCATCGGTATGTTACTTGCCCGAGATTCGATCGTCGGTATCCAATACCTAGTTCAATCTCATCACCGGCAAGTCTCTTTACTCATTCTATAATGCATCATCCCGTAACCAACTCATTGGTCACATTGCTTGCAAGGCTTATAATGATGTGCATTACCGAGAGGGCCCAGAGATACCTCTCCGACAATCGGAGTGACAAAACCTAATCTCGAAATACGCCAACTCAACATGTACCTTCGGAGACACCTGTAGTACTCCTTTATAATCACCCAGTTATGCTGTGACGTTTGGTAGTACCCAAAGTGTTCCTCCGGTAAACGGGAGTTGCATAATCTCATAGTTACAGGAACATGTATAAGTCATGAAGAAAGCAATAGCAACGTACTAAACGATCAAGTGCTAAGCTAACGGAATGGGTCAAGTCAATCACATCATTCTCCTAATGATGTGATCTCGTTAATCAAACGACAACTCTTTTGTCCATGGCTAGAAAACATAACCATCTCTGATAAACGAGCTAGTTAAGTAGAGGCATACTAGTGACACTATGTTTGTCTATGTATTCACACATGTATTATGTTTCCAGGTTAATACAATTCTAGCATGAATAATAAACATTTATCATGAAATAAGGAAATAAATAATAACTTTATTATTGCCTCTAGGGCATATTTCCTTCAGTTTCTCACTTGCACTAGAGTCAATAATCTAGTTCACATCGCCATGTGATTTAATACCAATATTCATATCTATATATGATTAACACCCATAGTTCACATCATCATGTGACCAACATCCAAAGGGTTTACTAGAGTCAATAATCTAGTTCACATCGCTATGTGATTAACACCCAAAGAGTACTAAGGTGTGATCATGTTTTGCTCGTGAGAGAAGCTTAGTCAACGGGTCTGTCACATTCAGATCCGTATGTATTTTGCAAATATTTTATGTCCACAATGCTCTGCACGGAGCTACTCTAGCTAATTGCTCCCACTTTCAATATGTATCCAGGTTGAGACTTAGAGTCATCTGGATCAGTGTAAAATTGGCAATCGATGTAACTTTTACAACAAACTCTTTTATCACCTCCATAATCGAGAAACATCTCCTTAGTCCTTACTAAGGATATTCTTGACCAATGTTCAGCGATCTACTCCTAGATCACTATTGTACTCCTTGCCAAATTCAGAGCAAGGTATACAATAGGTCCAGTACATAGCATAGCATACTTTATAGAACCTATGGTGAGGCATAGGGAATGATTTTTATTCTCTTTCTATTTTCTGCTGTGGTCGGGATTTGAGTCTTACTCAGTTTCATACCTTTGCAACACAGGCAAGAACTCTTTCTTTGACTGTTCCATTTTGAACTATTTCAAAATCTTGCCAAGGTATGTACTCATTGAAAATCTTATCAAGCGTCTTGATCTATCTCAATAGATCTTGATGCTTAATATGTAAGTAGCTTTACTGAGGTATTTTATTTTTAAAGAACTCCATTAAAACACTCCTTTATGCTTTGCAGAAAAATTCTACATCATTTCCGATCAACAATATGTCACTCACATATACTAATCAGAAAGGCTATAGTGCTCCCACTCACTTTATTGTAAATACAGGCTTCATCGTAAGTCCATACAAAACTATATGCTTTGATCAACTTATCAAAGCATATATTCCAACTCCGAGATGCTTGCACCAGTCCATAGATGGATCGCTGGAGCTTGCACATTTTGTTAGCACCTTTAGGATTGACAAAACCTTCTAGTTGCATCATATACAACTCTTCTTTAATAAATCCATTAAGGAATGCAGTTTTGACATCCATTTGCCAGATTTCATATAATGTGGCAATTGCTAACATGATTCAGACAGACTTAAGCATCGATACGAGTGAGAAAATCTCATCGTATTCAACACCTTTGAACTTTGTTGAAAACCTTTTGCAACAAGTCGAGCTTAGTGGATAGTAACACTACTATCAGTGTCCGTCTTCCTCTTGAAGATCCATTTATTTAACATGGCTTGCTGATCATCGAGCAAGTCACTCAAAGTCCATACTTTGTTCTCATACATGGATTATATCGCAGATTTTATGGCCTCGAGCCATTTCGTGGAATCTGGGCTCATCATCGCTTCCTCATAGTTCGTAGGTTCATCATGGTCTAGGTACATGACTTCCAGAACAGGATAACCGTACCACTCTGGTGCGGATCTCACTCTGGTTTACCTACGAGATTCGGTAGTAACTTGATCTGAAGTTACATGATCATCATCATTAGCTTCCTCACTAATTGGTGTAGTAGTCACAGGAACAGATTTCTGTGATGAACTACTTTCCAATAAGGGAGAAGGTACAATTACCTCATCAAGTTCTACTTTCCTCCCACTCACTTCTTTCGAGAGAAACTCCTTCTCTAGAAAGGATCCATTTATTAGCAACGAATGTTTTGCCTTCGGATCTGTGATAGAAGGTGTACCCAACAATTTCCTTTGGATATTCTATGAAGATGCACTTCTCCGATTTGGGTTTGAGCTTATCAGGATGAAACTTTTTCACATAAGCATCGCAGCCCCAAACTTTAAGAAACGACAACCTTGGTTTCTTGCTAAACCACAGTTCATATAGTGTCGTCTCAATGGATTTAGATGGTGCCCTATTTAACGTGAATGCAGCTGTCTCTAATGCATGATCCCAAAATGATATTGGTAAATCTGTAAGAAACATCATAGATTGTACTATATCCAATAAAGTACGGTTATGACGTTCGGACACACCATTATGATGTGTTGTTCCAGGTGGCATGAATTTGTGAAACTATTCCACATTGTTTTAATTGAAGACCAAACTCGTAACTCAAATATTTGTCTCCGCGATCAGATTGTAGAAACCTTATTTTCTTGTCACGATGATTTTTCCACTTCACTCTGAAATTCTTTGAACCTTTCAACTATTTCAAACTTATGTTTCATCAAGTAGATATAGCCATATCTGCTCAAATCATCTGTGAAGGTCGAAAATAACGATACCCGCCATGAGCCTTAACACTCATTGGATCGCATACATCAGATGTATTATTTCCAATAAGTCGGTTGCTCGCTCCATTGTTTCGGAGAACGGAGTCTTAGTCATCTTTCCCATGAGGCATGGTTACGTAAGCATCAAGTGATTCATGATCAAGTGATTCCAAAATCCCATCAAGATGGAGTTTCTTCATGCGCTTTACAATCGATATGACCCAAACGGCAGTGCCACAAATAAGTTGCACTATCATTATTAACTTTGCATCTTTTGGCCTCAATATTATGAATATGTGTATCACTACGATCGAGATCCAACAAACCATTTTCATTGGTGTGTATGACCATAGAAGGTTTTATTCATGTAAACAGAACAACAATTGTTCTCTAACTTAAATGAATAACCGTATTGCAATAAACATGATCAAATCATATTCATGCTCAACGCAAACACCAAATAACATTATTTAGGTTCAACACTAATCCCAAAAGTATAGGGAGTGTGCGATGATGATCATATCAATCTTGGAACTACTTCCAACACTCATCGTCACTTTCCCTTCAACTAGTCTCTGCTTATCTCAGAACTCCTGTTTGAGTTACTAATCTTAGCAACCGAACAAGTATCAAATACTCGTGGGCTACTATAAACACTAGTAAAGTACACATCAATAATATGTATATCAAATATACTTATGTTCACTTTGCCATCCTTCTTATCCGCCAATCAATTGGGGTAGTTCCGCTTCAAAGGACCAGTCTCTTTGCGGTAGAAGCACTTAGTCTCGTGCTTAGGACCAGACTTGGGTTTCTTCACTTGAGCAGCAACTTGCTTGCCATTCTTCTTGAAGTTCCTTCTTTTCCTTTGCCCTTTTCTTGAAACTAGTGGTCTTGTCAATCATCAACACTTGATGCTCTTTCTTGATTTCTACCTTCGTTGATTTCAACATCACGAAGAGCTCGGGAATCGTTTTCGTCATCCCTTGCATACTATAGTTCATCACGAAGTTCTAGCAACTTAGTGATGGTGACTAGAGAATTCTGTCAATCACTATCTTATCTGGAAGATTAACTCCCACTTGATTCAAGCGATTGAAGTACCCAGCAAATCTGAGCACATGCTCACTAGTTGAGTGATTCTCCTCCATCTTTTAGCTTTAGAACTTGTTGGAGACTTCATATCTCTCAACTCGGGTATTTTCTGGAAATATTAACTTCAACTCCTGGAACATCTCATATGGTCCATGACGTTCAAAACGTCTTTGAAGTCCCGATTCTAAGCCGTTAAGCATGGTCCACTTAAACTATCAAGTAGTCATCATATTGAGCTAGCCAAACGCTCATAACGCCCGCGATCCGCTCCTCGCAATAGGTGTCACCTAGCGGTGCATCAAGGACATAATTCTTACAGGCAGAATGAGGATAAACCTCGATCACGGATCCAATCCGCATCATTGCTACTAACATCTTTCAATACATTTTCTCTAGGAACATATCAAAATAAACATATGAAAGCAACAACGCAAGCTATTGATCTACAACATAATTTGCAAAATACTATCAGGACTAAGTTCATGATAAATTTAAGTTCAATTAATCATATTACTTAAGAACTCCCACTTAGACAGACATCTCTCTAGTCATCTAAGTGATCACGTGATCCAAATAAACTAAACCATGTCCGATCATCACGTGAGATGGAGTAGTTTTCAATGGTGAACATCACTATGTTGATCATATCTACTATATGATTCACGCCGACCTTCGGTCTCCGTGTTCCGAGGCCATATCTGCATATGCTAGGCTCGTCAAGTATAACCTGAGTATTCCGCGTGTGCAACTGTTTTGCACCCGTTGTATTTGAACGTAGAGCCTATCACACCCGACCATCACGTGGTGTCTCAGCACGAAGAACTTTCGCAACGGTGCATACTCAGGGAGAACACTTCTTGATAATTAGTGAGAGATCATCTTAAAATGCTACCGTCAAACAAAACATAATAAGATGTACAACAGATAAACATCATATGCAACCAAAATATGTGACATGATATGGCCATGATCATCTTGCGCCTTTGATCTCCATCTCCAAAGTACTATCATGATCTCTATCGTCTCCGGCACGACACCATGATCTTCATCATCTCGATCTATATCAATGTGTCATCACATGGTCGTCTCACCAACTATTGCTCTTGCAACTATTGCTATCGCATAGCGATAAAGTAAAGCAATTATTTGGCACTTGCATCTTATGCAACAAAGAGACAACCATAGAGCTTCTGCCAGTCGCCGATAACTTCAACAAAACATGATCATCTCATACAACAACTTATACCTCATCACGTTTTGACCATATCACATCACAACATGCCCTGCAAAAACAAGTTAGACGTCCTCTACTTTGTTGTTGCAAATTTTACGTGGCTGCTACGGGCTTAGCAAGAACCGTTCTTACCTACGCATCAAAAACCACAACGATAGTTTGTCAAATAGACTCTGTTTTAACCTTCGCAAGGACCGGGCATAGCCACCCTCGGTTCAACTAAAGTGAGAGAGACAGACACCCGCCAGCCACCTTTAAGCATGAGTGCTCGTAACGGTGAAACCAGTCTCGCGTAAGCGTACGCGTAATGTCGGTCCGGGCCACTTCATCTCACAATACCGCTGAACCAAAGTATGACATGCTGGTAGGCAGTATGACTTATATCGTCCACAACTCACTTGTGTTCTACTCGTGCATATAACATCAACGCATAAAACCTAGGCTCTGATACCACTATTGGGGAACGTAGTAATTTGAAAAAATTTCCTACGCACACGCAAGATCATGGTGATGATATAGCAACGAGGGGAGAGTGTTGTCTACGTCCCCTCGTAGACCGTAAGCGGAAGCGTCATGGCAACGCGGTTGATGTAGTCGACGCCTTCACGATCCGACCGATCCAAGTACCGAACGACGGCACCTCCGAGTTCAGACACGCTCAGCTTTGATGACGATCCCCGGACTCCGATCCAGCAAAGTGTCGGGGATGAGTTCTGTCAGCACGACGGCGTGGTGACGATGTTGATGTTCTACCGGCGCAGGGCTTCGCCTAAACTCCGCGACGATATGGCCGAGGTTGAATATGGTGGAGGGGGGCACCGCACACGGCTAAGGAACGATCCATAGATCAACTTGTGTGTCTATGGGGTGCCCCCCTGCCCCCGTATATAAAGGAGGGAGGGAGGAGGAGGCCGGCCCTAGGAGGGGCGCGCCATGGGAGTCCTACTCCCACCGGGATTAGGATTCCTTCTTTCCTAGTGTGATAAAAAACCTAGGTTCAAGATGCATTGTGATAACAAGATATCCGAAGGAGCATCCAAGCACTAACCCTAGGTTTCATGCACTGTTCATATGCTTGAATGGATTCAAAGAAAGGTTTCTCAATGGACGCAGGCCATTCATAGGTAGGTCAATAGTATTTTTGCTAAATGCTACTAATGTTTGATTTCATGTGCTAATCAATTGTGATTTCATTTATTTGTTGTAGGTCTGGATGGTTGTTTCATCAAGCTCACTACTGCTCAACAAATTCTAGTTGCAACTGGAAGAGATAGGAACAATAATATTGTTACCATTGCTTTTGGAATTGTTTATAAGGAGGACACTAACTCCTAGACCTTATTTTTATACCAGTTGAGACAAGCACTAGGTCGAGAATCTGGGAAGTTTCGGAACTACACAATCATTTCAGATAGGCAGAAGGTAATCATTTGTTCTTTACTTTCTTGTAATTACTTGTATTTACTTTCTTGTAATTACTTTCTTGTATTTACTTTCTTGTAATTACTTTAGTTATACATCACAAGCACAAATAATAAGTTTTATGATCACACACACAGGGCCTTTTAAATGCCATTACCAGAGTGTCCCCAATTGTCCCCAAAGGTTTTGTCTTAGACATATCTACCAGAACTTTAAAAATGCTGGTTTAGAGGGCCTGAATTAAAGAAGTACATGGATGCAGCTAGTTATTCATACACTGAACATGGTTTTAAAACTTCAATGGTTGAATTAAAGAATGAGTGTGAGGCTGCTTGGGAATGGCTCAGCAAAATACCTAAACACCCTTGGGCCAGACATGCAATGGATATGGACTGCAAAACAGACTTAGTTGTTAACAATTTAAGTGAGGTTTTCAACAAGTGGGTTCTAGATGTCAGGGCTAAACCAATTAGGACCATGGTGGATGGAATTAGGACAAAGTTAATGGTCACGCACTACTAGGGAAAACCTTATACACAGAACTTTAGCAGTAGCGTGTGTCAAAGAAGCACGCTGGTGCTAAATAGCAGCAGCGAGCCTGCCGAAACCGCGTTGCACATAATGTCATAGCAGTAGCGCGTCTCTCTGAAAACACGTTACTACTAAAATTCTCACGGCTTAGCCGATATGGTACACATAGTACTAGCGATCTACGTTGAACCGCGCTACTGCTACTTTCTTTGTAGCAGCGCGTTTTGCTCTAAACTCGCTACTACTAAGGGATATAAAATTAAATGAAAAGCAAATAGAAAGGTAATTGAAAATGGAAGAAATAGAAGAAGGTGAAAGGAAAAAAATAAAATGTGAAGAAAAATAAGTGAAAAGGAGAAAGTTGTAGCAGAGCGCTGCACTCGCAGAACGCATCAGAAGCTAATGTAGCAGCAGCGTGTTTAGGAATGCGCCATCGCTACTCGACTTAACCACCCTGCTCGTCCTTCCCCATGGCCACTTCCTCCAAATCTCACTACTCCGCTCTCGCCGCCGCCTGCCGGTCGCCAAGGCTTCTCCACGACACCCTATACGCCGCCCCGCCTGGATTCAACGCCGCCCGCCTCGACGTCAACGCCGCCGGACGCCGCCCCGACCTCAACGCCCGCCGGACGCCGCCCCAAGCCCGACCTCGACGCCGCTTGCCCCTCTCTCGCCACAGGCACCCGATCGAGATGAGCACGTCTGCTCCTCCCCCTCCCCTACCTCTGCCTAGATAGAGTTCTTCCAATTTTAGTTGCATCAAATAGTTAGGGTTCATCTATGGGTGGAAATGAATTGGATACAGACGCGGCTGGGATTTTTTCTTAGGTGATGTTTTCTTAGATGATGAATAAACACTAGCATAATGCATAATAAAATGAGTAAAATTTGACCTTCTTCTATTTAGTTAGTAAGAACTAGTTAGTAAGAACTAGGTACTAATTAGGTGATTTTCTAGTTAAAGCAATTTTTCCCGCCTCGACATGGACGATGCCTATCCCGCATCCTCGTCGTCGAGTCGGCGGAGGACGACACCTGCTTGACCAGATCGGCCATGTCCGGACCTGGGCTCCGCCGGGTGGTACTGGAGGCGCTACCTCACCGGGGCGAGGTTGGTGAGGAGCCACTGTCATTGACCGAACCTTCTTTGGTGGCGGTCGCAGGCCAATGACGATCCAGAGGCTCGAGGACTCAGCGGAGGTGGTGCGCCACCGTGTCGTTGAGGAGGACGCGACGTCCGTCGCTACTTGTTTGCGTTGGAGCATGTGTCGTTCTCCAATACCGGCAGGTTCTCCGGGATCTCACCGAGCTATGATCCCTTGATGGTGCCTTCTCTGTGGGTGTCCACCGCCTTGGCGCCGATACCGTCGTGTGCTAGAGTTTTAGTTGTATTAGTGATGTTATATGTATGACACTATTCGTGATGTATTAGTGATAATATTCGACGATGTAATCGACGCATGAGATGATCTACTTTTGCTTATTGAATGCATGATAATTTGAGTCCTATAAGATATTTTGAAATGTATATCTTGTGTTGCTCAATATCCAAGTGGCGGTCATGTTTGCAGGTTACACCTTCGAGTGGCCTATGTTTTGCGGAGTGTTGATTCATTTCGCTCCGGCAAATTTCAGCGCCGATATGTCCTATTTAGCAAAGGTCATGCCAGATTTTTCCATGAATTTTGGCATGACTTGTGCTAGAATATGTAGGAAATATCGAGTGCCCCAGATTTGTGTGTTGAGTATCTTGGTAGTTGTCTTCGATCGATTTTCAATTAATGTTTTAACTATGAACATAGGAAATGTCTGACGACGAGAAGGATTTCGGTATTTGCAAATACTGCGAAGACGAGCGCGGCCTGTGTGACGGAATCTTCCTAGATGATGATAGGCGCTTCAAACATCAAGCTGGATGAGAACTTCAAGTGGATCTGAGAAGTCACACCGACAAGTCTTTTTCATAATTAAGCATGACATCTCCTTCATTTGCTTCAACTTATATTTTTTACTATTCTACTAGCGTATCCCCGCCATGCAAGAGTTTTTGTATTGATAAGATAGGTTTCAGTCATAGTATGGAGGAAAAGAAAGTTTACTTGAAGACCGAGCATGGTTATATTTTCCATGCGGTTATACAATTCAGACGACTACACCTATTTTGGATGCAAAACATGGCGAGCACTATGCAAGACTTATGCATTTGAGCCTGATATGGTTATCACCTTTGATATTCGTCCGAAGATGATATTGAAGGTAATACCGACATCCGGTCGATGTGCAAATGCCTCCATTATACCATTATGTAAGTTTCTCAACCATATTTATGTCTTTGATATTGTTTATTCAAAATAGTTGACAACTAATTTGTATTGTCACTTATTTCCGCAAGCAAACATGTCCAGTAGCTTGGTAGACAGGACCAGATATCGTCCTAGGGCCGAACTCAATCTGCGAGGAGCTCAGTCATTATGTTTCATCGCTTGAGGATCTTGATACTGTCAAGACAAATTTTCTTCCTGCATTTAGAAATGTTAATACTGAAAATGTGCGACCAATAGTGTTCGTAATGAACTACGGTCACATCTATTTAGGAAGGATGGTAAGATTTTTACTATTTGTCATCGCTGCATCTTTTCCATACATTATTTTTGAAGCTAAACTTCATTGCTAAGTATGTTACCGTACGATGTTCTTCAACAGGGACTCCCAATGAATGTTGTGCCTTATGGGATCGAGACTAAAGGTACCATGCGTATTATCAGCTTACGGCCTAGATATCCGACAGATTACTTTAGTGCATTCAAGATTAGCGACGGATGCTTAATAGTGCAAGACTGGACCAGATATGTGATGGGGAGCGCAGAGAAGTACTAGGGGCAGCAAACAGATGCGCTACCCACGATTAGGAGACAGTTCATCTGCATGCTCGGTTTGATCGAGGAGGAGAGCTATATATGTTTTATGTTATTTTACCTAAGAGAGAGCAGCAGGAGTGATTAGCTAGCTAGAAATGAGTTTGAGGATGATGATGTGCTACACTATTACTATGATGATAAAATAGCTAGTGTTGGTGGTAATGACTATGATGATTATTATTAGCTAGTGTTAGTGCTGATTAAATAAATACTGTTGGTGGTAATGACTATGATGATGATAAAATAGCTTGTCAAGGATTAGATTCAAGTGGAGGCAACATGTTGTGCACATCGAAAGTACTACTAGTCCAAACTAGATCAAGTTTGGATTAGTAGTATACTTTGACATGCACCACATATTGCCTCCACTTGAACCTAATCCACCTTCATTTAATACACTGTTATGGACATAATGATGTAAACCTCATAACATGGTATTGTACCAATATTTGTATGATGGCATAAATACACTAAAAATAAAAAAATGAAAAAATACTAGTAGCGATGGAAAGAAAACACGCTGCAAGTAGATACCTTAGCGAAGGCGTGGTAGTGAACAAGCGCCACAACTATTTGTCCTAGCGAAGAGCGCGTGGTGGCACGCTACATCGCTAAGCAATAGTCAGAAGCGTCTTATTAGTAGCGCGGCCACCCGCGCTACTAGTGGGCACAAAACACGCGCTACTGCTAGGGTTTTCCCTAGTAGTGACGTTCAATGCAAATAGAACAAAGACTGAGACTGTAAGATGGGAAATTTGTCCAACATATGCTGAGAAATTAGAGGAACCAAAGAAGTTTGCAAGGAACTGTCATGCTTTCATGGCTGGGCCCAATCTTTACCAAGTCACTAGTGGGGAGAGAACTTATGCTGTGAACCTACAACATAGGACTTGTGGGTGCAAGAAGTGGGATATGATAGCAGTTCCTTGCAATCATGCTCTTTCTGCCATACACAAGGCTTAGCTTCAGCCAGAGGACTTTATTCATGATTTCTTCAAAAAAAAAGATGTACCTGGCAGCTTACAGTCCCATTATATATCCTGTACCTGGACCTAATATGTGGCCAAGGATAGATAGTATGGACATTGAGGCTCCAATTTTCAACGAACACAATGGAAGGGCATAGACTAAGAGGAGAAAGGGCCAATATGAGAAGCCAGCTCCCAAAGACACCTCAAGGATGGCCTCAATTACCTACTCTAATTACAAAGAGGTTGGCCATAGATACACCAACTGTAATGATGCTTTGAAACCATCACTGGCAATGAGAAAGAACAAGCATGACGTAACCAATGTCCTAATAATGACTATTTGATCTTCCTGTTCATCTTTGCAGTTCTTACACTATTTGATCTCTTTGTAGCCAAGCAGCAGCTCCTATGAACCTGATGCGGCCACACCAGCAAGGAGGGCCTCTTCTGCTACAACTACTTCAAAAGGAGCAAAGAAGAGGGCCTCTACTGATGCTGCTGCTACTGCACGACCACCACTAGCACAGAGGGCCTCTTCTTCTGCTACAACACCTAGACCAGCAAAGAAGAGGGCCTCTGCTTCTTCTTCTACTGCACCACCACCAGCAAAGAAGAGGGCCTCTTCTGCTTCTGCAACAACACCTAGACCAGCAAAGAAGAGGGCATCTTCTGCTGCTTCTACTGGTGCTGGTAGTTCATGAGCTGCTGCAAAGGGTAAAACAACACTAACTAGATCTTCAGCTGCTACAAAGGGAGCAAGGGCACCATTCTTGCCTCCAAGGCCAACTGGTGTTTCCCAGAGAATCAGGAAGCCCACCCAGAAAATTAGAGATTACTTGGCTGCTTCAGGTGCTCCATGGGAATGATGCATTTTAGGTGTGTGAAAACTCTTGTGATGATGGTTAGTTTGGTTGTGTGAAAACTCTTCTGGTGCTCAATTTGGTTGTGTCAAACTATTTTCATGGTCATGTAGTTGAGATGTTTAAGTTAAGTTGTGATACTATGATGCTTCAGGTTTTTATGATTAAGCTTAAGACCAAATTTGTTCTGGTACATTTTGTGATGATGAGGTTATCATACACCTTAAGTGATGCTTCTAGGTTGATAAAATCATCAAAGATGCCAAAACAATCTAGTGATGGCTAGATGTCGACAAAACCATCAAAGATGCCAAAATACCCTAATGATTGTTAGATGCCGACAAAACCATCAAAGATGCCAAAATGCCCTATTTGATGGCAAGATGTCGCCAAAACCATCAAAGATGCCTAAAAACCCTTGTGAAGGCTAGATGTCGACATAACCATCAAAGATGCCAAAAAACCCTAGTGAACGCAAGATGTTGACAAAACCATCAAAATGACTAAAAACCCTAGTGAAGCCAAGATGTCGACAAAAACATCAGAAATGACTAAAAACCCTAGTGAAGGCAAGATGTCGACAAAATCATCAAAAATGACTAAAAACCCTAGTGAAGGCAAGATGTCGACAAAACCATAAAAAATGACTAAAAACCCTAGTGAAGGCTAGATGTCGACAAAACCATCAAAAATGACTAAAAACCCTAGTGAAGGCTAGACATCGACAAAAACATGAAAAATGACTAAAACCCTATTGAAGGCTAGATGTCGAGAAAACCATAAATAATGACTAAAAACCCTATTTGATGGCTCAAATACATAAATTCTAAATCGATCAGATTTCATCCGTCAAATCTAAATACCATCACATTTAGCATTAATTCCAATCCATACATAGTCATAGTAAGATTAGTACATTACACATCCATAGTTCAGGAAATTAAAACCATAATCTCATTACAGCACAGCCAACCACACCCTACAAAAGGTAAGCAAATGCCAAATGATAGTGCGCTCTTCCACATCCAGGTGATCATTCTTTTAGGATGGCCTTGATCCCCTGCAGCTTCAAATTGCTCTCCTCCAGCTTCACATTGCTCTCCTGCAGCTTCACATTGCTCTCCTGGAGCTTCACATAGCTATCTTCAGCACTCTTCTGCAGCTCATCAATTTGGCTCTGCAAGTTCTTCCTATTTTCAACTAGCTTGAGCTTCATGTTCCTAATCACACTGGCCTGAGCAGCTGCCAGGTTCTTCACTGTCTCATACTTCTCCTGCAACTTCTTGGTTTCAGCATCTGACTTTTCTATCTCTGCCCTATGGCGCTGGGCATCCACAAGTGCATTTACATCTTCAAACAGCTTCTCATAGCTGGATTGCAGCTTATTCTTCTCTTGTGTCAGGTTATGAACAACAAAATAATTCATTAGAGTGTCCTCAGCCCTCTGTCTCATGTTGTCTTCATACATCAACCATAACTTGTGCAATGCATTCTCAAGGGTATTTGGCCAAGCAGGATCAATCTATTGAAATAGTCCAAAGTCTCTACCTTCCTGAAATAATTTAGTACTCAAAACCATATTAAAACCTTTCATCAATACCAAAGCTAAAGATACTATATTTGAAAGCTCCCAAGCTAAAGGTACATCATAAAGAAAGTACTGATTTTCTGCTCTAAATTATACAATGATGTGCTTTTATTAGGAATAAACTAACCCATGCATCCACTGTCCTTTAATCTAATTACAATTGTTGCCAGAGTAAAAAATGACTGCCTAAACACTCTCCTTAGAGTAAACAATGACTGACTCAACACTCTCCTAAGAGTAAACAATGACTGCCTCAACACACTCCCAACTTAACAATAAATAAACAATTGCCAAATCCTAACAATGACTGTGATGTCACTTAGAAGCATATACCTTCTCAGCACAACAGAGAAACCTCCTGCTAGTTAGAATTCCTTCAAAAGCAACGCGCTTCTCTGCTAACTTCCCGTGACCATGCCAGAAAGCAACCATTTCATCTTCAGGGCCCTCGAAATCGGAATCCTCAGTTGAAGCAGGGACCTAGGAGTGCAAAGAAATGCAAAACATTTCATCAGCTAACACACGAGCTCCTTTGAGAAAAAAAATCCCCAAATCATCGAACAAACACTAACCCTAACCCTAGATCGAGGGTTTTACGTGCATTCTGCCGTCGTCAGAACCAGAGATGATGTACTCCCTAGTGTGCTCGTTGCTGTCGTCACTTTCACTCCAGGACACCATGACGATGCGGCAGCAGCGGCGCGACGAAGAGCGGAGCGGCGGCGACGAGCAAGAACAGAGCGAGAGCGAGAGCGTGCGAGAGCAGAGTGAAAGTGAGTTTGAGAGACAGATGAGCAAATCACTTAACTTCACCGTGCGAGAGCGCCATCTAACGGCTGTCTGACCAGCCGACAGTGCCACGTTTGCAAAAAATGGGCCCCACATGTCATAAATCCACTTATCGGTGCCTGATCCACCGAGCAGTTGTATTGGCAAATTGTTTACGAGAGAGGTGGTGTTTTTTGCCAAGAAACTATAATGTAGTGATTTCTGCTAACCTAGCCCTCAAACTGGTGGGTTTCTGCAATTTACTCCGTTGATAGCGACCGCCAGGAGGCAGGGAGGTAGGGGGTAGCAAGCCTATCCTTCCAGAACTCATGCCGCTGGGACCGGGCCGGATGGACGCGTTTGGTGCATCTAAGGCCATCTCCGGGAGGAGATCCCAATGTAGAGCAACTCATGCGCACAGGTTCATTAGGCTGCCCGGGGATGGTCGGCGTATCTGAGGCCGCTGGCAGGCCTGGAGTAGAATGTCCCTCAAGAATCGGGGCCGCAACAGCGATGGCCGCATTTTATGCGTCCAATGATGCCAGCATGAGGAAGGTCCGGAACAGAGCATCGCGTCCGAGGTCTCCGATGCGAGGAGGGCCCAGAGTAGACGAATGGCGTGCACACATGCTGATTTGGCTGCGTGGAGATGGCCGCATGATCACTCTTTCGACGGAAAGGATGATGCCTACAATCAAATCAGGAGATAGCGGCGTTGAGTTGCAGGAATCGTAAAACAGGAGGCAGTGCCTTGGTGTGGTAGGATGCAGGGATTACAGAAATCGGAGGGGAGGTGAAGTGGAAGGGGTGAGTGTCAGGACCCCGACTCAATGCCACATCGATCTAGCATGTAACACCTCATATCACTTTGCGGCCTCACGCACGGTATTCCCACGGGTGTCGCCTTACCTTTGCCCGGGACCGTTTGCGCCTTTTGGCACACGTATATGATAGTGTCGCTAGCATCCATATGATAAGGAGCCCGGGCTGACATGGCTAGTCGAAACCCAAAGTGGCACAAACTTACAGGACAGCATCCATGACCCAAAGATCGAACGTGTCGATCATCACCGAGTGAATCCAGGCTGTAGCACTGGGCTAGCAGGACTCCGGTGAACCGGGCTGTAGCGGGCTATCAGGACTCTGGTATTCCTCGCATGACATTTCCCCGAGGGGACAGACACAGGAACTAAGAAGGACACACGCCGCCCAGCCTAAGTGTTCCGGAGCAGTAGCAAGCTACCATGGCTCGGTGGAAACACTAGGAGACATTTCCCGGTAAGAGAGGCTACTAAGGATAAACAACTAGATAGTCAGATCCCACACATACCAAGCATTTCAATAAACATACACACAATATGCTCGATATGTGCAAATACAACATGGCATCACAACATGACTCTACGACTCAAATATTTATTCATTAGGCTCCGAGGAGCGAGATATTACAAACATGGGTCTCACGACCCAACATTCAGAACATACAAGTCAAGCACAAGCGGAAGCTTATCATGTCTGAGTACAGACATCTACAAATGAAAAAGGCATAGAAGCCTGACTATCCACCAGATCCTGCCGAGGGCACAAGATCGTAGCTGAGGTAACAAGCTAAACGTCGAAGTCCACGCAGAACTACTAACGAGACCGAAATCTCTATGCAAAAACATAAAATAGGCAAATGTGAGTACAAATGTACCCAGCAAGACTTACATCAGAACTAACTACATATGCATCATTATCAACAAAGGGGATGGTGGGGTTTAACTGCAGCAAGCCAGCTTTGACTCAGTGGCTATCCTAATCTACGACTGCAAGTAACTCTTTTGAGGTGGCGCACACGAGTCCACATATTCACCATATCAATACACCACTATGGATCCGCTCCCGTCTCCCTACGAGAATGCCATCCATAGCACTCACGCTTATCTTGCATATTTGAAAGTATCCACTTTCACTTATCTATGAACTGTTATAGGCAACCCAGAAGTCCTTTACCGTGGACGCGGCTATTCGAATAGATCATATTAACCCTGCAGGGGTGTACTTCTTCATACATGTTTCCACCACTTAGCGCTCAGACACGACATGTGCTCGGCAGACTTCAAGCTTAAAGCCTACGTGGGTGTAGACCACGACCTACCTAAACACTCAAGTCTCTAGTCCAGGTTTATCGCCTATTCGGTTCCATCCGCGAGGAGATCCGCCGAGTTTCGCTCACAGCCCCAAACGATGTGTGCAGGGTTCCCGAGACACTAAACGGGCGCCCGACACACGTGTTACGTGCCTACCGATCACAGCCCAACCCTTGGTCACACAAGCAAGACGGCCTCTAGTATACTACAAACACGTAAACTACTTGCAACTCCCCGGACAGAGGACAAGGGTGATTAAGAAGTCGAAAGGGTCATATTTCAGGCCCAATGCATGGTAGTAGCTGAATCATGGATCACAAACACAGAACTCAGTTCCTGAGGACGACTTCAATGAGACAACCCACCATGTACTCCTACATGGCCTCTCACCGATAACTTTACCAAATCGTGTTCACACACTTAGCTCACACACAGTAGGACATGTTCACACACCTCTGATTCATTCCCGATGAATCAAACCTGACTCAACTCTAAGCAATAGCAGGCATGACAGACAAACATGAATGAGTAGGCACAACAGGGCTCAAACAACTCCTACTCATGCTAGTGGGTTTCATCTATTTACTATGGCAATGACAGGTCATGCAGAGGATAAAGGGGTTCAGCTACCGCAGCAAGTAACAGATGAATCGTTGTTGTCCTAATGCAGTAAAAGAGAGCAGTAGCGAGAGAGTAGGATTGTATCAGAATGAACAAGGGGGTTTTGCTTGCCTGGCACTTCTAAAGATAGCATTGAGTCTTCATCAGTGTCAACGATCACAACGTCGGTACAACGTCTACCGAGGGGGAACAACACAGACAAACACAGAAGAAACACGATCAATGCAAAGCACAATATGATGCATGCTATGACATGGCAATATGAATGTGTTTTGGGATAATGCAAGCTAGAACAGATTGAAATGAGTCCATTTGAACCAAAGATTCAAATGCAAACCCATTATAAGAGGTCATAATAGTGCATTAACTTGTTTCACCTAAACAGCAAGGTTAATGAGTTCTAACATGCATGAAACCAGTACAGATGGATAGTTGGATTTTTCTGATCATTTTTCATATATAAATTATTTCATTCTGAGTTATAGATTATTTTCTATGAATTTTAGAAGTTTAGGTAAATTTTTGGATTTTTCTGAATAAGAATAAATCCAGAAAAGGGCATTATCAAGGCCACCGACATCATCATGACGTCAGCAGGTCAACGGGCATGGTCCGGTCAAACCGCCATGGGTCCCCGCTCGTCAAGAGTTAGTTAAACTAACTAAATTTAGTTAGCGCTAATCACGGTTAGTTAGCGTATGGCCCCACCGTCATAGACCCAAGGGTCAAACTGGGCCCACTGCTCACCGGTCGTGGGGTCAAACCCGCTGGCGACATGACGCCGGCGAGGCCAGACGCGGTGGAGGGGCTCGGGTTTGCGTCTCCGGCGACCAAACGGGCGACCGAGACCATCTAGGGAGAGCTGGAAAAGAGCCACGTCGTTTGGGGTGGAAGTGGAGCTCGGGGAGGCCGGGAATGACGCCGGCAACGACCTTAGCGGTCGCCGGAGCTCGGGTGAGCTCGGGCTCATTGCTGCAGTGGCCTAGGCAGGGCGGCGCTAGCATCTACGGCTCCTACGCATTGCGGGGAGTGCGTTGGACACAATCCCGGGACCATATGGTCACTGGAGCATGACCGGCGACGACGCGGGCGGCGGCGCTGCGGCGGTTGAGCTTCGGCGATCGCGCAGGGACGGCAAAGAAGAACGGAGAGGATGGGAATGTAGCTGAGCTCACAGCGGTTGCGACGAGCTTGACGGCGAGGTCGGGGTCGAGCTGAAGCAGTGGTGATGGCGAAAGGGATCTCCGGCGGCTCTCAGCGAAGACGAGGACGAGGCGGTAACTCCAGGGCGAGCGAGCGCTCGGGGCTCGGTCTGCTCGATGGAGAGGAGGCGACGGAGCTCCTGGAGACGGTGGCGTGGCACGGAGACGACGGAGGGCACGGCTATGGCGACGGTGCGACTATGGCAGCGTCGGCCATCGTGGGAGAGAGCGAGGGAGAGAGGCAGGGGGCAAGTGAGGTGTCCACGGGGTCGGGGCGGTGCCACAGAGGCGCTTCGAGGCGTCGCGCTGGCGCGGGCGACGGCAGACAAGCAGGGTGGTGGTGTGGCGAGCGCGGCGGCATCGCGGTGTCCCTCCTCTGCCTACTAGCAGAGGTAGGTGATGACTGGCAGCGGCGCTGGGCTGGGCCGGCCAGGTGGGCTGCCCTCTTGGGCCGCCGGTGAGTGCCTGTAGTTCTCTCTCTCTCTTCTAAATTATTTTCTGTTTTCTATGTTTCTGTAACTTCTGGGCTTTATTAAAAATACTTAGACTCTTTCAAAAATCATGAAACTACTCATGATCACTCTTGGGAATATATCCTACAGTAAACATTTTAGTTTATGATTATTTGAGCATTTAACATATTTAATAGCATTTAAATGCCCAAATGCAAATAGAGTATGATTTAATCCAGAGCCCAAATATGTCATTGAAAAATGTGAATCACCTCTGGTTACTGTTTCCAGCATTTCCAAGAATGATGAACATTTTTTGAAAGCCATTTGGTTTTACTGGAAATATTTTGGTTGAACCTAGTGAATTCCTTTAATGCTAGGGTTTAGGCAATCCCCATTTCAAGTTTAAATGAAAATGAAAATGATGCATGGATGCAATGCCACTAATTACAAGAAGATTTCTAGGGCTGTGACAGTGAGAGAATAATGAGAAGAATATGCGACGTCCAAGGAGGGGAAGGGGAGCCGGGTGCAGGCCAACCTGTTCGTTCGGGCTTCCAAATTAATTAAAGTGCGGCTCAGAAAGCCGGAAGGAGGACCTGAGCATGCTGGTTAATCATATTGCGGTAAACGAACAGAGAGAGGTTACCGTCGATTATAACATGAAAAATGAATGCTGATGTGGCATGATGATGAAATGGATAGTGTGCATATAGAGAGAATTGGTAGTAGTGGGAGCAACTTCTTAAGAATGTAAAATATGTGACTTGTCAAAGGACTATTGCCCTTTATACGTTTAGAGAGGGGGTTGTACCGAAGCGAGTCTCGTCTAAATATGCTGGACTGCTGTTTGGTTAGGATCTGGTCCAATAGATGTCCCAAATATTGTCGAACAATAATGTAATCCTTGAATGTCGAAAGAAGTCTAGATAACCCCCCGAGGTTCCACGAAACGAACACATAACCCCCTGAACTTCAAAACCGGGTATTTAACCCCCTGAAGTTTCCAAAACCAGATAAAACACCCCCTGTGGGCTTTGGATGGTGGTTTTAAGAGTGGTTTTGAACAAGTGGCCCATTTTACACAAGCCACTGCTTGTCCCACCTCTAAACAACTCAATATCACCACACCTACGCACATGTATTCCATTAAACACGTTGCTCGCAACATGCACAACTCATCATCCATTCCTCTATTCTCATGCATTTCGCCGATGGCGGTCATGGATTGCTTCTCGAGCATGCTACGCTGTTGTTGCACTCAAAGTGCCAAGATGCATCACATTGCTCACCTGGTCGACGGTGCTCACATGCCCGATAAGCACGCCAGTTGTGACGCCGTACACGTGCTCCACGCCATTATGCGCTGCTCAGTAGCAGCATGCAGTCTGTTGTATTGTGTGGATGATTCGACATTCGAGTTGACACATCTATCAGAGTATTGAGGGGACGAGCGCAGAGTGGAACTGGAGGCAGGCCAGCAACAAGCTACGAGCAAGCGCTAGAGCTACATCTGTCACTATGCAATCCTGGCACATTGTGCATTGACCTTCTCCTCAGATGTAGGCGTACTTGTCTATATCTGTCGTGCTAGCCACGAGATCAAGACACGGGATATCAACTACTTAGTTTGGTGTTTTTGATTGTCTGTTGTGCTCTGCAAGCTAATTGCCCAGTTGCAGACCAAGTAAAGCTCGGCAAGATACGTGGAACGTCCACAGACGTGCAACTGTGCAAAGCATCAGGCCGCGGCGTGGCCTGGGCATTACCGGTGATGAACAGAGGTGTGTCACGGCTGAAAATGTGCGGAGGAGCTGCGTAGGAGCAAACAGGTGATGACGAGCAGCCACAGACTGGCAGAGATCAAGTCGAGCTAGCTTCGTGTACGTCCTTTTCCAAAAAGCTTCGTGTACGTGAGCTTAGCTTCTACATGTTCCAAGTTGCATCCGTCACAAGGAAACTAGGATTTTTAAGGGCAACAGGGAAACTAGCTTCACATACTCTACTCCAAGTTGCATCAGGTGCTTCGGAAGGAAAGGAATCGGCAAGTCAAGCTTGCTGTTAACAGAAAATAGCAGGCTTGTGTGAAGTGGGCCACGTGGACAAAACAACTCTTAAAACCACTCTACAAAGTCCTTAGAGGGTAATTTACCTGGTTTTGGAAACTCCAGGGGGTTAAATACCTGGTTTAAAATTCAGGGGGTAACGTGATTGATTTGTGAAAACTCGGGGGGTTATCTGGACTTCTTTCTTGAATGTCTTGAGGATTCAGTATTTGTAGTAGTAGGAGGAGGAACATGAGGAGGCTTCAGGCCTTCAGCGATGCTGCCAGCAGCCGTGGACGACGGAGTCTCATCTCTACGCACACAAGAAAAGAAGACATGTGACAACTCAAAACGAAAAACATGTCAACGTTGCGTCCCATAAAGAGGATTACGCACGCGTGCAGGAGCAGGTACCGGGAGTGGCACCAAATTAGGGCCTTCAAATCGATCTGTTCGAAACAAATTGACTGGTTTCCTGCCCGTATTAAATTCAAAGCGTTTTCTCTCCAGTATAATCCAATGAAAGAGTACAAAACAATCCAGAGAAAGAGTACACCTACCATGCACGAACTGTCTCTTCCGCAGGTAACTAAAATAATAATAATAATAATAATCTGAGTGCATGATGCGTCACCGGTGATGCACACAGACCCACTAATACATATTTCCATTGCTCTAGCAGCCGTGCGTGGCTTAATCCTCCTTCAACAACAGCTCAGCTCAATTTCCCCCGCAAAATAAAGGAACTGCTCAGCACAATTTTTTGCTATAAAAAGAACGAGGATGGAGAGTGGATTTTTTTGCTCTCGGGCTCCATGGAGCCCTTTATTTTCAAACATTCAAGAATCAACCTTTTGAGTTTCAAAAACATCTAAAAAAATACACAATTACTTACTGCCATATATTAGTTGTGCGTGAAATTTCATCACGAAATACGTTTTTTATGTGGTCAGTACAGGAAAAACAAAATCATATGATTTTATAGTGAATAGTCATGTCTCATGTGCTAGGAATATGTGAGTTTTTTATTTTTGTGTGGCTCATATCAAAGAGTATATTGTCATGAAACATTAGACAGGTAGTATACATCCATATGTATATGTGTATTATTTCCCTGATTTTTTTAAAAATTAAAAATGTGAATTTTAATGTTTTCAAATAAAAGGCTCCATGGAAGCTCGAGCTCCATTAGGCATTCCGATGAGAACGAGGCTACAATTTCAGAGTAAGTTAGGGAGAACACATACGTAGGACAGTAGTCTACCAGCTCCAAAGTGATCGAAGAAGAAGAAGAAAACGATGGTTGGTGAAGGAGATCTACAACTATTGGGCACGTTGGTGAGTCGGTTCACTCTCGAAATAGACTTTCGACCCACTTTATATGTAAAGCAATGACCACGTCTATACAACAAATTTGAGTGCAGCAAAGAAAAAAAATAGTCTGCTAGGGCAACAACACAAACATGCCCAAAAAGGAAGAAAATAACAAAGTGGCCGGGAGCTCAGTAGCCCTTAGGGCGAGCCAAGCCGGAGCGCGGCAACAGTCATTGCGCTCATCATGAGGCCAAGCCGGTCATGATCCCTCTGTGTAGATGGCAAATAGCAGTGCTGGCAAAATGCGAAGAATTTGAAGCTAGAGTCGGAAGCACGCCTAACAAAGACCCGCTCAATAATCATCTTGTTGTGTGTCGTCCGTAGGCCGGGTCCATGCTAACGCTACAAACCAGAGTCAGAACAGACATCTCCTCCATCCAAACTGGTTGGTCCAGGTTTGATGGAACTCGGCCAGGTCTAGGGCCTCCTAGTGGGGCCCTAAATCCTCACGAACAAAGCTCCGAAGAAGTAACACCGCCGGGCACGAGAAGACGTATGTCCCCATCTCTGGGACCACATAGAGGGGGCACAACTGATCCGCATGGTCGTGCCACTTGTTCATCCCGTCCCATATGGGAGGTGATCCCATAGCAGTTGCCAAACATAGAAATTGATCTTGAGAAGCAAGGTGCTGTCCACAAAGGAAATGTCCAGGAAAGAGACTGTCGTCGACACAAAGAATGGTATAGCGAGCTGAAAGAAAAGATCCCTGAAGGGGTCAAGCGCCAAGATAAGGCTTCCGGATATTCCAAGAGCACCGGTGGGAGGGCAGCTCGCAAGTTAGCCCACTCCACGGTCACCACGGGCATACATGTCCACCGAAACTAGACGTTCCAAGGGCCATTGTGGGAAGTCGTGGAGGCCAACACCATATGATCCGAGCAGACGCCGACCCCTGGATGAGTAAAACTAAACAAGGATAGATCAATGTGCAACGGTAGTGCTGGTGCAGGAGTGATTCTTAGGGATGATGAGGGTGCCACCCTCTTCAGTTCTTGCTGGCATCTCCATACATGGGATGATACCTTCGAGTCTGAAATTTTTACCCTCATGGAAGGTATTTCATTAGCCTAAGAGCAAAGTAATCTGCCAATTGATACGGGATCGGATTGCTTGAAGGCTATCTCAATGCTGTAGATTGAAGGGAGCAACATGTCTAAATATGTGTTCATGATTAGTGAGATCAAACGTAGTATGGGGAAACATAATTCTTGTATTACTCATATTCATCCTATCGGTAATAGGAGTAGCCACTTCATGGATAACTTTGACCCTTTTCAAAAAGAAAGGCTAAATTTGATAGTTTGCAAGGCCAGATTGCTTTTTGTTGGCTAGGATCTGGTCTAATGAAGGTCCTAAATATTGTCGAAAGAGAATGTAATTCTTAAATGTCTTGGGTAATACAAGTTTTATTTTCATAAAAAAGAGCTTATGTAAAGTAGTAGGAGGAGGAACAGGTGGAGCCTTAAGCGATGCTGCCCGCAGCCGTGGACGACGGAGTCTCATCGCTAGCTACGCCGTACACAACGAAAGAGCACATGTGACAACTAAGAAAAAAATACATGTGACGCCATGCTAGTCAACGTTCTGCCCTGTGAAGGGGATTACGCGCGCGTGCAGAGCAGGTACCGGAAGCGACACCAAATTAGGGCCTTTAATCGATCTGTTCGGAACAAATTGGACGGGTTTTCTGTTCGTATCTATAATACCTAAATAGTTCATTCTCACTAATTTATTTCTCTTGATATGCAACCTATCCACCTCATCAAACTGCCACATCAGTCATTATTTTCTTTTTTAACCACTTTTATCGGCATTTTATGTGCAGACTTAAACGGACCGAAGCCCGATGGTCTCAATTGGCAAATAGAAGAAATTAAATCTAAAAGTGATTTCTCTCCTCGAATCCAACAAAACGGTTCGCTGGACAGAATGAAAACAATCAAGCGAAAGAGTTTTTTTTAGAAAGAGAAGTTAAACCCACGGCCTCTGCATCAATCGATGCATGCAGTCATCTTTATTTATTATTTCAAAAAAGTCTGACAAGAATATACATCAATCCACTCAAAGCCACCACTCAGACTATAAACTTGATAACATGGAGTGCTCTCACACCCCATATCTAAAACCGGTGTCGTCGCTGATCCATTCATATAACGTATCGGGACCAACAGCCGGTGCAACCTACCTAAAGCGCACAACACATGCACACGTTTTAGAAGCCGCCATCATCGTCGGACCATTGACCCATCTTCAGGAGAGATATCTGCATCATCCTTACCAGTCCGGACATCCGTCTACGCCACCACGGCGCCCAACGGCACCACCGCCCTGCGCTCATCCGCCCAGATGCGAAGACTCTGGAAGATCTGTCATGCGTAGCACCTGCCAACCAGGCATGATTCAGCGTAGCACCTGTCGGTCATGCATGACTTGACAGCTCTATTGAAGCTCCGTGCAAGACGAAGCCGCTCCACCTTCTGCCTCCGTCTTCAGCGCTGGTCCACAAACAATGCTCCCAAAAGAGAAACGACACCATACACTAGTAGAAAAGGGGGCAATGGTCCAGGCCAGGTCAGCCCATTAGTCCCGGTTCAATCCCGAACCGGGACCAATGGTGGCATTGGACCCGGTTCTTCAACCCCGGGGGCCGGCCGGGCCACGTGGGCCATTGGTCCCGGTTCGTCTGGACCTATTGGTTCGGTTGGCAGGGACGAACCGACCAATGGGCCTCGCCTCGACCACTCACCATTGGTCCCGGTTGGTGGCTTGAACCGACCAAAGTTGCCTTCAGTCCCGGTTCGTGCCACCAACCGGACCAATTAGTTACCTATATATACCCTCGCTCATGAAAGCAGAGCACTCCCACTGCTCTGTTTTTCGTGGCCGGCGAGGGGAGAGCTTTGTGGTGCTCTAGCTCACCTCCTATGCACACGAGGTATTCGATGGAATGCCTGAGCCACACTACTTAAGTTTTCTCCTCTCCAAGCTCGACCTCCAAGCTCCATTTTCCTCAATATTTGTCTAGGTTTAGCGGTCCGTCACGTCCCGTCCCGCCTTCACCATTGCCGATCACCCGCGCCGATCTCGCCGCGGCACCACCGTGGTGAGCCTCTTGTTCTTATCTTCTTTCAAAGGAAAAAAATTTTACTTGTATGTTTATATCAATACTTGTATAATTTTTTACTTTTATTATTACATCTTATATAGTGCGATGGTTTTGGTATCCGCCTCGTCGGCCCTCGGCCCTGTCTATGATTCGGATGTGGTATATATTATCTTTTCATAACTATTGGTTCATTTATTGTTTATGACAATTATGCCGACCAACGTGACATAGATTTTATTTATCTAGGAGGTTGTTGAACCGGAAATTCCAACCGACCCTATTGTCGAGAGGTTAAATTTAGTTGAAGAAGAAAACAATTTGCTGAAGGAAAAAATTAGAAAAATTGAGGAGGAGGAGATGATATTGGAGTTGCATGTTGTGGATGTCGTTGATGATCACAAGATCAAGATGGATGCAATGCGCTTGAAGATTAGAAAGATTAGAAAATATGCCATTCATACCGAGGCTTGGTATCATTATGCCATTGGATCAGTTGTTATATTGGTTGCGATTATGATCGCATTTGTTTTTGCATTGAAATGTTTTACATAGTTTCAGTGTATTGTTTAATTAATTTAGATGCTCTGCAGAGCTTTATGTTGTTAGATGAGAACTATGTATGTACTTTGGTTTTAATGTGATGATGAACTTCTATTAATTTTGTCACTTAATTATCTACTCATGATGTTTCAGAATGATTTTTGACACACTTAATTATATATAATGCACGCAGATGAACCGCAATGGATGTACGGTTCAAGACACACCTCCGAGTACATTAAGGGCGTGCATGATTTTCTCAAGTGGCTGAGGCAAACAAGGAATGGTTTTATGTGTTGTCCATGCCCTATATGTGGGAATACTAAGTCTTACTCGACCGAAAATCCTCCACACCCACCGCTTTACAAGGGTTTCATGCCACACTATAATGTTTGGACGAGGCACGGAGAAATAGGGGTTATGATGGAAGACGGCGAAGAAGAAGAGTACGATGACCACTATGTGCCCCCTGAATACGGTGATGCTACTGAACATCAAGAGGAACCAGACGATGTGCATGATGATGCTGCAACGGGCGAAGCTGCTGAAGATCAAGAGGAACCAAACGATATGCCTGATGATGATGATCTCCGCCGGGTCATTGTCGATGCAAGGACGCAATGCGAAAGTCAAAAGGAGAAGCTGAAGTTTGATCGCATGTTAGAGGACCATAAAAAAGGGTTGTACCCCAATTACGAAGATCGATGGCAACACAAAGCTCGGTACCGTACTGGAATTGCTGAAGTGGAAGGTAGAGAATGTTGTGCCTGACAAAGGATTTGAGAAGCTATCAAAATATTGAAGAAGAAGCTTCCAAAGGATAACGAATTGCCCGACAAAGACATACGCAGCAAAGAAGGTCGATGCCCTCTAGGATTGAGGTGCGAAGATACATGCATGCCCTAATGATCAGATCCTCTATCATGTGCGATAAGGATCTGAACGCGATGCCCGGTATGCGTGCATTATGGTATAAGATCGACGAGATGACCTCGTGATGTTGACGGCGAGCCCCTAGGAAGAGGGTTCTGCGAAGGTGATGTGGTATGCTCCTATAATACCACGGTTGAAACGTCTGCTCGAAATGGAGAGCATGCCAAGTTGATGCGATGGCACAGTTGAGGACCGTGAAGAAAGACGGAATTTGAGAGCACCCACGACGGGTCGCAGTGGAGAAAAATCAAGAGAAAGTACTGGGATGAGTTTGCAAGGAGCCAAGGAACGATGGTTTGCTTTAAGCGCGGATGGCATTAATCCTTTCGGCAAAGCAGAGCAGCAATCACAGCACTGCCCGTGACTCTATGTATGTATAACCTTCCTCCTTGGATGTGCATGAAGCGGAAGTTCATTATGATGCCGCTCTCATCCAAGGCCCTAAGCAACCCGGCAACGACATTGATGTGTACCTAAGGCCATTAGTTGAAGAACTTTTACAGCTGTGGAATGGAAATGGTGTACGTACGTGGGATGAGCACAAACAAGAGGAATTTAACCTAAAGGTGTCGCTGTTCGTGACCATCAACGATTGGCCCGCTCTCAAGAACCTTCGTGATGCATAAACAAGGGATACCACGATGCACGCACTGTTTACTTGACACCGATAGTATATACCTGGCAAGCTGCAGGAAGAATGTGTACCTGGGCCATCGTCGATTTCTTCCGACCAACCATCAATGTTGAAAGAAAGGCAATCATTTCAAAGGCGAGGAAGATCACCGGAAGAAGCCCGCCATGTGTACCGGTGATCATGTACTTGCTATGGTCAATGATTTACACGTAATCTTTGGAAAGGGTCTCGGCGGACTAGCTGTTCCGAGTGACGCTGGGGGACACGCACCCATGTGGAAGAAGAAATCTATATTTTGGGACCTACCCTACTGGAAAGACCTAGAGGTCCGCTCTTCGATCGACGTGATGCACGTGACGATGAACCTTGCGTGAACCTGCTAGGCTTCTTGGGCATGTATGGGAAGACAAAAGATACAACCGAGGCACGGAGGACCGCAACGCTTGCACGAAAAATACGGCATGCCTCCAAAGCAAGATGAAGGTCCCGCCAACTATGCTCTTACCAAAGAAGAGAAGGAAATCTTCTTTGAATGCCTCGCTAGTATGAAGGTCCCGACCGCTTCTCGTCGAATATAAAAGAAATAATAAATATGGCAGAGAAAAGTTTCGTAACCTTAAGCCTCATGATCGCCACGTGATTATCACGCGAATCGCTTCGTTGCATTGAGGGGCTTCTACCGAATACGCCCGATTAGCCATTGTGAAGCTATGTACATTCCTCAATGCAATCTCTCGAAGGTGATCGATCCGAAATCATACCAAGGCTAAGGAGTGATGTGGTGCAATGTCTTGTCGGGCCGAGCTGGTGTTCCCACCATCCTTCTTCAATATCATGACGCACGCCCTAGTTCATCTAGTTGACGAGATTGTCATCCGGGCCCCAGATTTCTACACAATATGTACCCCTTTGAGAGGTTCATGGAGTCCTAAAGAAATATGTCTCAGAATCGCTTAGGCCGAAGGAAGCATCTCCATGGGCCATCAAACAGAGGATGTCATCGGGTTGTGTGTTGACTTCATTCCTGGCTTTAAGAAGATAAGTCTCCCTAAATCGCGGTATGAGGGGAGACTGACCGAAAAGGCACGCTTGGAAGGGACTCAATAATATGCAGGACGGATATTCTTGGTCTCAAGCACACTACACAGATTCAGAGAACTCTACCTTGGTGATCCCGTATGTCGATGAACACAAGAACAAATCATGCTCCAAACACCCGTGAGCAAAGGCAACGATCGGATTACATGTGAACACATCAAGACTTTCAGCAGCTTGGTTGGAAGCACGACGAGGTGACAACACTGTTTGTGATGAGCTGTACTTGTTGTCCAGGGGACCATCTTTGACTGTATTGATTTGGAAAGGATACGAGATAAATGGGAATACATTTTACACGATTGGACAAGATCAAAAGAGCACCAACCAAAACAGCGGTGTCCGCTTTGATGCAACAACCGAGAGGGAAAGGACACATATTATGGTTACATAGTGGATATATGGGAACTTGACTACGGACATGATTTTAAGGTCCCTTTGTTTAAGTGCAAATGGGTCAATCTGTCAGAGGCGGGTATGTGTAGACCCACAAGACGGAATGACAACAAGGATCTGAAAAATCTTGGGTACACCGACGAACCGCTCATCCTAGCCAATGATGTGGCACATGTTATCTATGTGAAGGACATGTCTACTGCATCGAGAAAGAGAAAATATAAGGAAGCTTAATACATCATACGATGAGCCAAAGCGCCACATAGTTCTTTTCAGAAAAGGGACATCGTGGGAGTGGAGGGCAAGATGACATGTCTCAAGATTATGAAAATTTCATGAAATTCCTCCTTCAAAGTCAAGGCTGACCCAAAGATCCCGATAAACGATGAAGATTATCCATGGTTACGGCGCAATAAGCAAATGACACAAGCGAAGAAAAAGTGAAGACTTTCTCCCGCAACTATTATGATGATACCATGCCAACTTTGTAACTGACGAGTATGATACCATTGTCCGTTTTGTACATCCACATGCTATGTGGATCAATTTATGATACCATGCCAACTTTGAATTTTTCAGAGTTCATTTGAAATGCTTTAATGTCTTATGATTCGGCCCTCGTAATAATTAAAAATAGCAACAATAAGTATTTTGTTGTAAGTAGAAACAAAATAAAATATATAAAGCAACAAAGAAAACAAAAAACAAAAAAAGTGTTTTCAAATTTGAAAAATATTGGCACTAACAGAAAGTTTATAATTTTCCTAAAACTAAAAGCAAAAAGAATTTAAAAATAAAGCAAAAACAAAAGAAAATAAATAATGCAGAAAACAAAACAAAAAAACAACAATAAGTATTTTGTTGTAAGTAGAAACAAAATAAAATAAATAAAGCAAGAAAGAAAACAAAAAAAACAAAAAAAGTGTTTTCAAATTTGAAAACTAATGGCACTAACAGAAAGTTTATAATTTTCCTAAAACTAAAATAAAAAAGAATTAAAAAATAAAGCAAAAAAACAAAAGAAAATAAATAATGCAGAAAATAAAACAAAAAACTGGAAAAATAAAATAAAAATAGCAACAATAAGTAAAGAAAACAAAAATACAAAAAAATGCCTCCTACTGGGCCCCCACGGCCTGAATACGACATGAAACCCTACTATGGGCCAGGATTTAGGCCCGCAGTAGGCCCAGAAGGCCCATCAGGAAAAGCAATAGCAAGTAGGCCCGAAAGCCTGCGGTGGAGAGGAGCTCGAGAGGGGTGCGGCAGTGGGGCTTATAAACCACTGCGTGCCCCTCTCAACTAGCGAGGTGGGACTAAACTTTGGCCCCGACGCTGGCAAAGACAGGGTTTGGTCCCGGTTGGTGGCACCAACCGACTAAAGTGGGTATTGGTCCCGGTTGGTGGCACCAACCGCACCAAAGGTCGCCGCTTCCGCCCTTTGGGCTGCGAAAAAGAGGCCTTTGGTCCCGGTTGGTGGCACCAACCGACTAAAGGGGCATTGGTCCCGTTGGTGCCATGAATCGACCAATGCTCGTGGTATATAAGTAGCACTTCGCAATTTTGCAGAGTTCATCACCACAGTTGCTTCGACGACGCCGAGCACATCGTCGCCGCCAGTTGCCCCGACGCCGCCGCCGCTTCGCCGCCGCGCTGCCGCTGCCGCTCGCGCTTCGCCGTCGCCGCCGCCGCCCTCGCCGTCGCCATCGCCAGGCGCCTCGTCCCTGCCCCAAGGCGTGCCGCCTGCCTGCCAAGGCCGCCTCGCCTCGACGCTGCCGCCACGCCTCCTCCTCAGGAGCATCGCGCCTCTGCTGCAAGGCCCCGCCGTCGTGCTATTTTTTACATGTTTGTTCATATATGTATGTATGTATTTTTACATGTTTTTTATGTATGTATGTATTTTTCAATTGTAATGATGTTTTAAAGTATACATATATGCAAAAGTAAGCTTTTTAGAAAAGTTTTATCTATATATGTTCTCTGATTTAGTACATTTTGGGTTAGTTTAAGTTTTAGAAAAAAATTATATGTCTAGCTAGGAAAGGAAGAAGAAGAAAAAGAATGAGAGGAAAAAGAAAAATAAGAAGAGGAAGAAAAGGAGAAGAAGAGGGGAGAAAGAAGAGGATAAATAAATAAGAAGAAGAAAAAAGAAGAAAATGAAGAGGAAAAGAAGAAAGGAATAGAGGAGAAGAAGAAAAAATAGAAAATTTTCTATTTTTTTCTTGTTCTCCTCTATTCCTTTCTTCTTCTCCTCTTTTTTTTCTTCTTTTGTTTTCTTTGATCTTCTCCTGATCTATTCCTTTCTTCTTCTCCTCTTTTTTTGGTGATATTAATTAGTGTAGAATATGCAAATGTTTGTATATTCATATGAACAATGCATTAGACAAAACCTTTGTTTTTTTTTGAAATTTTCTATTTGAACATTTTTTTTAAAACCAGCAATACTAAAAGAATGAGAGGAAAAAGGAAAATAAGAAGAGGAAGAAAGGAGAAGAAGAGGAGAGGAAGAAGAGGAGAAATAAATAAGAAGAGGAAAAAAGAAGAAAAAGAAGAGGAGAAGAAGAAAGGAATAGAGGAGAAGAAGAAAAAATAGAAATGTTCTATTTTTCTTCTTCTCCTCTTTTTTTCTTCTTCTTCTTCCATCTTCCTTCTTCCTCTTTTCTTCCTTTTCCTTATTTTCCTTCCTCGAGGGAGAAGAAGAAAAAGAAGAGTAGTAGAAGAAGAAAGGAATAGAGGAGAAAGAAGAAACTTCAACACGAGGGGGGGTACCGATACCCCCTCCCCGATAACATTATTTTCCCATGTATATGTATGTCGCGTCGTTGTCGATATAACCCCCTCGAGGTAACTTCGACATGAGGGGTGGTCGATATATATACCCCCTCTCGACCATGATAACTTATACAACGGCAGCACCCCCCTCGGCCCTCTCGCTCGACCAAAACTCTCGAGGACACCCAAATCCTAGAGAGAAAACGATGTTGGTCTCCTACCCCCTCCCGCCGCGCCCCTACCCGACAAATTAACTCTCTCGAGGCCACCCAAATTTACCAAGTTAAAAGAGCATTGTCGTCGAGGCCACCCCAAACCTTTGAAGCGTTGTGTCGAGGCAACCCCAAACCTGAGAGAAGCAGCGTCGAGGCCACTAACATGATTCCTTATTGTGATTAGCTAGCTAGTTCTACGTTTGCCACTATATATATATATATATATATATATATATATATATCCATCTGTCCCATGTTTGAATAATAATTGGCATGTTGTAAGTATTTGCAGAAACTATGGAGCACTCCCGAGACGAAGAAACAGAAGCGATGTTGGGGGACATAATCGCACAAGGAAGTGATGAAGTTGCCTCATTTCTCAACGACACCGATGATCAGGAAGGACTGGGTGAAGAAGAGGGATATGTTCATGATGGCTTCGGCCCATTAATGCTGGTACAAGAAGAGGACTATGTTCATGATGGCTCCGGTGACACAATGGAGGTACAAGAAGGAGACCGTGCTGACTGTTCCGGTGACCGAAGAGAGTTCGGTCAGGTATATATATATTAGTTAAGCCCGTGCTGACTAGTTAATTGATGCATCCATTGTTTTGGTATATGTACACATATTAATTACTCTCATCTTTCTTCCTTATAATTTCTAGCCCTCCGGATTGAGCACAACTTCGGTAAGGAGACGAGGCTAGAAGAAAAAGTTGAACTCAGATGAAAACTTTGAGATCATAGAAATCGCGCCCGACGGCGAACCGATTGAACCCATCCGGACAAGGAAGGCATTTTCTGCTCAGTGTGGGGTTCTTGTTAGGGACAAGATCCCGATCAACATCCATCAATGGTATAAGCCTAAGGAGGAAGGCCCTGAGGTGTCTTATGTCAATGATATGCAGAAAGAAGATCTTTGGACTCAGCTGAATGCAAATTTCACCCTACCGCCAGAGGAGGATCCGGAGAAGCCAGTTAAAGAGCAATTAATCAAGTCTTGTGCTCTTAAGAAGATGGCAACCCTAATGAGGAGGTGGAGGAAAGAGCTGAACCAGTTTGTCGAGAAAGAAAAGACACCAGAATTCATCGGCAAATATGAGAAGATCAAAGATCACTGGCCCGCATTTGTGTCCTACAAGACATCGGAAAAGAGTAAGAAGATGTCAGCGACAAACAAGCAAAATGCTGCGAAGAAGAAGCTTCACCATCGCACGGGGTCAGGTGGCTACCTCCACTAGTGCAGAACCGGGCTTTAGTGTCGGTTCGTGATGGCCTTTAGTGCCGGTTGGCGAACCGGCACTAAAGAGTGGTGACTAGAGGTCCCCCCCTTTAGTACCGGTTCGTCACGAACCGGCGCTAAAGTGCAAACACGTGGCATGAGCCAGGCCCGGGTGCGTGTAGGACATTAGTACCGGTTGGTAACACCAACCAGTACTAAATGTTTGGGTGTTTTTTTTTTAATTTTTGCTTTAATTTTGTGTTATCAATTTGGCTTTATTTTCCATTTAATTCTTTTTTGTTTGCTGGTATTTCATGATACTACAAATTGTACACGTTATGCATATATAATATATCGTCGAAAGTCTCACAGCCAACACCATTAACTATTCACACATACACATGTATATACATATACAATTTCTCCTACATGTTGCCTTGGTGCCTTCGGAGCACGATGACAAGTGGTTCATGGGGGCGGTAGCGGGTAATAGTATTCTCCTTTAGGATCTATGACCTGGTCGAGCAAAAATCCGACTATTTCCTCTTGAAGTGCATGTATGCGGTCCGATCGTAGGAGCTTATCCCGCACCGACCTGAACTGTTAAGAAGGAGATCAATATGCATGTGTGTTAGTTGTGTGACTAGATATCAATAATGGTGTTAATAGTGTTCTGACAAAAACATACCCAGTCCTGTCTATCAGATCTGCTTTTTTCGCACGTCATCATGCGAATGTTCTTGCAAACGTAGAATGCACACAGATTATTCCCCAACGCCTGCCTCAGGGCCGTTAAGAGAATGGAATTGAATCAGATAATGATTAATCAAGCATGATAATTAATTAATGATATTGAAATTAAACAAGAATTAAAGAGATGGTAGCTAGCTAGTACTACTTAATTACTTACCTTGGGTCGATGCCAAAACAACTTTTTTGGCCACGTGCCTGGAGTCACCTTGATGAACTTTGCCCATGCCCTGCCCGCCGGCAAAGAAAATTAATAAAGGGGTTATTAAATAGTTCATATCAGGAACTAATAGTTAATAATGATTGAAATTACCCGTTGACTATCCCCTTCACGATGGTGTAGTCTTTATCTTCTTTAGTTAGTGAGTCCAGTAATTCAACTTTTCCTTCCTCAACTTTAATGTCTAATAAGACCCAGTGCCAACTGCATACGCACACGTTTGCATGTCCTAATTAAGCGGGCATGTGCATAAAATTAATCAACTACCGTAAACCGTATACACTTAATTATTAACATCCAGCTAGCTAGTAAGCAAAAACAGAATTTGTAGTACAAGACAGTGTGACTCATGGGAAGTTGTAAGGAAGTAGTATATCTTCATTGGTATTGAGGCGCTTCAAGAACTCTAGCATGCTTTCCTCTACAGCAGCTTGACAATGTTCAATCTCCCATATTTCCTGATTAATGGTATTTGGGTCAATGAACCCAACGCCATAGCGGCCAGCTTTTTTCATTTCATACATCTTCATCCCGCATATAATACCACAGAAAAAGAATATAGTGAGGATAATTACATGTAATGATTGATCAAAATTATCACTACATAACTAGCTTGAGACTTAAATTACGTAAAGAAATCACTTACGCATAATAGCAACTCGATTTATAGACTTGTCGAAAAGGCCGTGATTAAATAACTGAAATAGTTCTCGATACTCAATGGCCGAGCTTTCATGGTAATAATGCTCATGCTTGACATTCACCATGAGGGACTCTCGATTGGAAATCTTGGTAATGTTCATGTACCATTGATGCAATTGATACATTCTCGTTGGGAGGTCCTTGACCTTGTCTGGATGGACCAAAGGTTTGCCCCGGACATATTGCCATGCTATTTCCGATTCTTTAAGCGTAGGCATGGGCTCGATTTCGAGGAGTTATCCAACAGAGATATTGAGCATTTGAGCCTATATTATATGATCCTCTATTATTACCACATCGCCATGCTGGGGAACGCTAACGGTTTGCCCACAATAATAGTTGGCACGCGTACTACTCCTTTCATGTGTTGTTGGCACAACAAGCGGGGGGATCCCTTGCGCCGCCTGTTCTCCCAACTGGGGAACGGTTTTCCCGCATTTTTTGCCAGCTGCTTGTTGGCTCGAGCTTGAGCTCGCTTCCTTCTGTAGTCGTGCTCGATGTGCCTTCCTTATTTGGCGCTCATAGGGTGTGTTTGGTTCACATCCTGGCTTGCCTGCCTGGCAAAAAGTGACACCTGGACATAGCCTGGAATTTGAAAGATTTGGGCCTGCCCAACATCGAGTGTTTGGATGGAAACATGGCATGGAGAAGGCTTATATTAAAAAAGTATCGACCTGACATCTAGCCCACCTGAAAAAAGCAGCTAACTGCAGTAGAATTAGCGTCAGGCGATGCCCGGGCGACCAGATTCGAACACCTGGCCCAGGCTAAGCAACGTGCCTCGTTTATGCATCAGGCTAACCAAGACAACCAGTTCACCAGGCCAGGCTACCTAGGAATACTCTGGACGGCAAACAAACACACCGCAGGCAGCTTTCAGGTAGGGTTCAGGCCAGGCGCGTCGGAGCGAGGACACGAACCAAACTGGCCTATAGTCGGAGTCAATAGGCTTGGGAGCTGGTTCTCTAGCCACACAAATGAAGTGGTCAATTACTTTCTCAGGCACTTTCTCCTTTGGCAGCGGTGCCGGTTTCGGTCCAAAATGGGCGTCCACTTGGGCTTGCACTATGGCTGCGTTTTGCTCCTTAGTCATGTCGTAAGGCCTCTGAGGAAGAAGAGCGAGGCTTGGACCATATTTATATCGCTTGCCTTCGCCTGTACTTCCTGAACTACCTCGACTCGTACCCCTACGCACCAAAGCTGTGGGATGTCTCTTCTGCGATTGCTGAGACGGCGGAGACGGCTGACGTGGAGTTGGACTAGGAGAAGTGGCCTGACGATGTGCCGGACTTGAAGCGGGAGGTGTGGCCTGACACGGTGCCGGACTTGAAACCGGAGAAGTGGCATGACGTTGTGCCAGGCTTGAAATCGGAGGAGTCAGCTCACGCGTTCGGGAACTTGGAGGAGGTGGCAGACTTCAAGGAGGAGTCGTCTCACGCGTTCGTGGACTTGGAGGAGCGGGAGTCTGCTGACTCGGTGGCGGACTTCGAGGAGGAGTCGATGACGACGCGGTGTCGGTGGACTTCAAAGATGATGCAATCCTTTCTCCATAGGATGATACGATGTATGGCCTATCCCAGGTGCGCCGTCTTCACCTCCCGGAATGTCAAGCGTTAGCCCGAATATGGGACCACCACTTCATCAACCATGACACGCGATAGCCCTCTCGAATCGGGATGCAATGGTAGGTTGCTTTGGGGTAATCGAAAAGCAACGCCGTCCGCCACCTTCATGGATATGTTCTTCATTTTGGAGTGTAGCTCGCAGATTAGTGTTCTCTATGATCTCATCCATTGTGGTATGTATCCAGCAGTGTGTCGCCTGGGCGTAACCAACGCTGCTTCTCGGCATGGATGGGACGGTGCTTTCCAATGCCGGACGATCATCCGCTTGTTGCCGCCGCCTTTGAGACCCCTTTCCGCTAAGTGAGTCGATCTGCTGTTGTCTTCGCTGGAATTTGAGTGCCGGGTCAGCGTGCCTTGCTTCTAGGCCTTGAAGGCGTTCAAGGCCCCGCTTCCTCTGCTCCTCCTCCAGCTTCCTTTTCTTCTCCTCCTCCATCTTCCTTCTTGCATGGCTCTGTAGTCCTCGCTCCATTCTCGAAAAGCCCTCATACCAGGAATAACGCCCATGCCTCGTGTTCTTCCCGGTGTTCAGGATTTCCTGTATGCCAGAAGCTCGTCGTTCTCTCTATTGGGCGTGAACACCCCCCTTCGAGCTTCATCTATTGCGTCAATTATCTTTTGTTCGGCTCCTTTTAGACTTGCCTTCCGCAAAACTTCGCCTGTGTTCGGGTCCAAGGCTCCCCATGCGCATAGAACCAAGTTCTGCACCTGGGGGGCCAGTGTCGGGTAACCAGAGTGACCCCTGCATCCTCCATCTCTTGCTTAGACTTATCCCACTTAGGCAATCCCACACAGAGCCACCTGGACCCAGCCTATGGAATCTGCGTCTTTCTTGCGGCATTTGCCTTGTTTTTCATCGACCGTTCCTTAGATATTTCGAATCCTTGAAGGTCACGAAATCGCCCCAAAGGCTCTTTTGCTTCTCCAGTGTTCCCGTGAAATCTAGAGTCTTCCTTTCATTCGCGAGGTAGTTGGCCCATATAGTTTTCTTGTGGGTGTTGAATGCAATTGCCATCTTCTTAAGAGCAGCGGCCTTGACTTTCTCCACATCTGCTTCAGTGAAATGATCTGGTAGGGTGAAATGTTCCATCAGAGATTTCACAAGGTCTTTTTTGGCTCTGTCGTCGAACCAAGTAACACCTGGACGTTTAGTCTTTGGCTCTTTCCATTCTTGAATGGAGATCGGGAGTTTGTCCTTCACAAGAACTCCGCACTGACGAGTCCACTTGTCCGCAACGGTGTTAGGCGTGAGGGGTTCGCCACTAAGTTTGGTGGATTCAATGTGGTACTTCACACCATCCTTCAACAATCTGCCTGGGCCTCACTTTGTCTTGCTGTCTGTAGAAGCAGATTTGCTCGATCCGGAGGGCTGAAAGAAGAAAGATCGATTCATTAATATATCTTCAATAAAAAAACATGTGATGATCACCATGATGCATGCTTAATTATATAAATATACCTCGCCGGTAGTCTTTGTTATTTGAAGATCAGCATTGTTTGTGTCATCATAAACATTGTCTGTGTCATAATCATAATCATAGTTCATGACTTCATCAGCCCAGTCGTCGAGATCGAATATCTTTTCATCACCCTCTCCGGTATTGTTCAGATATTGGGAGCCGTCATTTGCTTCATTCAGATCATCTAGCCTGTGAGGGCTGCGTATGATGTCGAACAATTCCTCTTCTCTCTCTCTGTCGGTATTGTCCGCCATAGATTTTACTTTACTAATACAGAAGAAATATAAAACAATTTAGTATTCAAATTACAATGCATGGATGCAATTAATCAATAAGGAAAAACTGAATCTCGAATACATCGTCTCGAATATATAATCTCAAATACATCATCGATCGTCTTAATATATATAATCTCGAATACATCGTCTCGAATATTATATATCGAATACATCACT
This sequence comes from Aegilops speltoides, assembly GCA_021437245.1. Lineage (NCBI taxonomy): Eukaryota > Viridiplantae > Streptophyta > Magnoliopsida > Poales > Poaceae > Aegilops > Aegilops speltoides. The sequence continues at coordinate 103,923,838 of CM038147.1, forward strand.
GGCTAGGTACCTAATAAAGATCGAGTACTGCAGAAGAATCTAGGGCGCCACTCGGGGTTCCTGGGGCGCGCGCGATGCACACCCAAAGAGAAGGAACCATCACAGGATCATATCTCTGGTCATCTGCCCAAAGAACCCACCAAGTAGTGGAGAACCTGACGTCGTCCATAGCAGCCATGTAGCGATGGACGTGCTCATCTTCCTCCTCGACACGGGCGACGCACCACCTCCGGCGGGCCGCTGCCTCGCACGAATGTGGCCCACGCGAACGCCACCAAAGAAGATCAGGGTCGACGACGGGACCCGAGGTCGGGTTCCTCACCAAGCGGCGCGCCCCTCCAGGTAGCACCTCCAGTGCCAGCCCGGCGGAGCCCAGTCTCGGACATGGGTCCCCTCAAGCAGGACGTCGTCGCGAACGGGTCGACGGCGAGGATGCGGGCCGGGCATATCGTCGAGAACAAATACTATATGCCCGCAAAAAGTAACATTTTTTAAATGATTGGATTGTGATAACTAAAATTCTATATATATGCAAATTCTAACAATTTGACATTAATCTAATTCATCTAACTAAAACTAATTCTAAAATTTCCTGATTATATAACTAACATTTCCATAACAATTCTAATATTTATATAACTAAAAAACAGAAAAATTGCCAACATTTCTATAAATATTTCTATAACTAAAAAACAGAAAACATTTATAACATTTCTATAAAACTAACATTTCTAATATTTATATAACTAAAAAACAGAATAATTTCTAACATTTCTATAACTAAAAAATAGAAAAATTTATAACAAACAAACTAATGTGTGTGTGTGTGTGTGTGTGTGTGTGTGTGTGTGTGTGTGTGTAGTGTGTGTGTGTGAGTGGACATGGCGGCCGGGGCGAGCTCACCGGCAAGGCGACGACGGGGCGGCAACGACGGGCGACGGGACGGGCGGCGACGACGGGTGACGTGACGGGCGGCGATGACGGGCGGGCGGGCGGGCGACGGGACGGCGGGCGCGCGACGGGACGACGGGATGACGGGACGGGACGGTTGGCGGCGACGCCGACGGGGGCGGCGACGAGGGCGGGACGGCCGGGTCGGCGACGAGGGCGGGGCGAAGGCGATGATCGGCAGGGCGGCGCGACGGAGGAGGAAACAGAGGGAAGAACAGAGGAAACTGAATTTTTTCATGTGTTGTATATATAGATGGAACTTTAGTACGGTTGGAGCCACCAACCGTACTAAAGGTCTGTTTTGGCCGTGCCAAGCGGCGGGAAGTGCACCTTTAGTACGGGTCGTGGCACCAACCGTACTAAAGGGGGTCTTTAGTACTGCTGGAGCCACGACCCGGTACTAAAGGGGTGCGCTGCCCAAGCGGTGCGCAGTTTAGTCCCACCTCGCTAGTCGAGGGCTACCACACCGGTTTATAAGCCAAGGCGGTAGCTCTCGAGCTCCTCTCCATACAGCATCTTGGGCCTACCTGTCCTCTTCGCCGGTGGGCTCTATCAAGCTTTATGGCCTGCATCCTGGCCCAACAAAAGGTTGTGTTGCTAGTCGTATGCAGGCCGCTTTGGCCCAGTAAGCGGGCTTTTTTTTCTTAATTTTTTTCCGCTTTATTTATTTTTGTTTTATTTATTTTTGAGTTGTTTTTTGTTGTATTTAGAGTTTCTTTGTGAATATTTTTGCTTTAGGTACAAAAAATTACAAACTTTCTATTAGTGACGGTAGATTTCAAATTTGAATAGTTTAAATTTTGAATTATTTGAAATTTGTGTAAATACCTAGTTTGTGAATAACTTAACTTTGAAAAAAGTTTTTTCAGTGATTCTTTTTTCTTATGTTTAATATTAGTGTGTTTTATCATTATATTCAATTTGGTAATGCTTAGGTCATTTAAAAATGAAATGCCTTTGTAACAGTTCAGTTTTCGTCGAAAACCCTGATACTTCGAAAGAGATTGTCCATTTTGTACACGAAGTGCATCCAGTTTTTGTCGTAACCCTCTCTACTTTCTTGCACATGCTATTTGTATGAAATTATGATACCATGCCAACTTTCAACCTTTTCTGAGTTCATTTGAAATGCTTTTCAATTTCAGGGTCATTTAGCTGGAAAAATAAGTAAATGCATGAAAAGAATTTGTTTGACATAAAATTTCTTCGCTTCAAATGCCAAAACACATAACTACCCTAACTATTACAGACATTTCCTCCTGGGTGTGAAACATGAAGAAAGTGATGATAGTGAAGCCGATCACATCCTGATCTTTTGGTGTGAAACTTTTCTTCAAGGTGTCCCTTTGCGCCAGAACCATGGAAAATCTTCATCATTTAACAGGATGCTCGTGTCAATATTCACTGTGAATGGAGCAATTTCATCAAACTTTTCATAATCTTCTAACATGTCTGTCTTGTCATCCACTCCCACGATGTTTCTTTTTCCTGTAGAGTAACTGTGACCATTCTTACAGCCAGCACATGGACAAGGCATAAAACCATCCGCCCGCTTGTTTGCCTTAGCGGCCCGCAGAAAAGTATGCACGCCATTAATGAACTCGGGAGAGCATCGGTCATCATACATCCATTGTCGGTCATCTTCATTACACAACACCAAATAGACCAAATTAATACAAGTTCATACATGAAGTTCATACATAAAGTTCATATACAACACTTAATGAAATGCAACATACAAATAACTCTCTAGCTAAAGAATTTAAATGCAACAACAAATGCGATGAAGATTGCAACTAAGGTAACAATTGATCCAACAACATAATGATACCAAGCCACACTATCAATGGCATATTTTCTAATCTTTCTAATCTTCAACCTCATTTTCTCCATCTTGATCTTGTGATCATCGACGACGTCGGCAACATGCAACTCCAATTCCATCTTCTCCCCTCAATTCTTTTCAATTTTTCTTTCAAATACTCGCTTTCTTTCAACTAAATTTAACCTCTCGACAATAGGGTCGGTTCAATTTCCGTTCACATACCTCCTAGATAAAAATATCTATGTCAACTTGATGGGCATAATTTGTCATAAACACGAAATGCAACAACTAGTTTTAAAAGAGAATATACCACATCCGAATCATAACAAGGACGAGGGCCGACGGGGACGGATATCAAAACCGTGGCACTATGTATAACAAACAACGTACGGGTAAGATAATTATACGAGTAACTATATATCCAAATCACACAAACATCAATTTGGTAATGTAAAACATTCATGAACAAGAGCCTCACCACAAGGTGGTGCCGCCGACGGGACGGTGCGGGTGATCGACGGTGGTTACGACGGAGATTTAGAAGGCACTAAGTAAACCACACCTACATATGCAAAAAATTAAGTGTTATTTTTGACCTCAAATTGCATATAAATCAAATACTAGCAAATATAATTCCTCCCAAATTAATCACTATACAAAGCATTGCAAGAGCTAATTTAGCAATGAGAGTTGAAAGGACAAAGTTGCTAACCTTTGTGATTATTTGAATGGATGGGGGCCTTCAAATCTTGACAAATTTTGGGCGAAATTTGTGAGGAGCTCGAGGGGAAAGGGGAAGAATAGAGGAGAAGTGAGGGGAAAGGGGAAGAACAGAGTGGCTCGGGTGGACGAAGGGTTTATGTACGTCGACCTTTAGTACCGGTTCGTGCCACGAACCGGTACTAAAGGTGCTGGACGGGCCCCAGACTGACAACACTCTGCCACCACCCTCGCCACGAACCGGTACTAATGAAGATGGCCGGCTAGCCGTTGGAACCGGCACTAATGGACACATTAGTGCCGACTCGAAACCAAACTGGCACTAATGTGTCTCATATTAGGTCTGTTTTCTACTAGTGCTCAAAGCCCGGCCTAAGTGGTCCAAGGCTGAGCATGATCTGCTTGAAAAAGGGATTGAACCAGAGACAATGTATCGCTGCACTGCTGACGGACTTGGTTCTTCGGGCTGGCGGAACCTTGGACCTCGTAATAGGAAGTGCCAATGGACGGACGAGCAATCGCAAATACCACCAAGAACCTTCGACACTATATCGATGCAGCGCAGCGAGGGACGTTCCTTCCAAACAGGGAGAAGGACGAGCTCACAATGGCCCTTGGGAATCCTAAGCACCCTGGACGGACACGAGGCACGCCAGGCTCCATTCCGTGGAAGGTTGGTTTTCCGGACGCAGGGGGTTACAAAACCCACGAGAGGCGGAAGAAACTGGAGCAGGACCAACTGCAGGCGCTGCACGAAAGGGTAATGGGGCTAGAGGAACGAGAAGCAGCAGATCGCAGCAAACGACCTGCCGAAGCTTCCCCCGAAGCTACCCCGCCATCTCAGCGGAGAAGCAGCATGACTTCCACCTAGTTGCTTCAGCCGGAGCATGTCTTGACGGCTCCTGCCAGCTATCCCGTGGATGATATCACGGAGTCTCAAAATTGCCACATTATGGAGCGATGGATGAATTTGAAGGTCAAGGCGGCTGTTTGCCAAGTTTATCCTAGTGGACCCGGCACAACTTATCACTGACAGCCGATTCCAGAAGGATATGCTAAGGTGATGGTGGATGAAATAACGGAGGGATTTGAGGACCTCGTGCTTGAGCACCCTACCGGTGAAGGGGAGACTAGGCTGGGTTCTGCTCTGAAGACTCCATGCATATGGCGGAAGGAGCTCATCAACCTTCTGAGATGGACGCCTCCGCCTGCTCCTCCTCCTCCGGTGAGTCGGGGCACTCCGCCTCCTCCACCGCCTCCTCCTCCGGTGAGTGACGATTAGGGCACGCGTGGCTGCACTCTGCCTCCTTCTCCGGCACGTGGCGGCACTCCGCCTCCTTCTCCGCCTGCGCCGGCGCTCCCGAGCAGCCAGTAGCCTCCTCCTTCTCCGCCTCGCCAGCAAGGGCGGAAGAGACCCGCCGCCGCCCCGGTTGCTCTGGCGTGTCGTAGTCCTTCTCCTCCGCCTCGTAAGCAAGCACGAAAGAAGACAGACGCCGCAGCCGCTCCGTCTGCTTTGGCGTCTAGCAACACAAGAAGAGGAGAGAGGCAATACAGATACAGTCCACCTCTAAAGCCTCTAGAGAAGTTACCCTACGAGAGGACCAAGGAGGAAAACAATACGATCGTGCAGACCCACGTGAAGGGGTTCTTTGAAGGGGTGAAATCAAAGAGACATCCACCTCCGGAGGAGAAGGTAGATCTGGTGAAAGCAAAGCGCACTCTTGATGCCCTAAGGAAACCGGCAAAGTCTCCGCCGAGAACCAACTATGAGCGCATTGCTGAACAGACATATCTCCAAGCGGAGCGGTCGGGAAGTACGGTCAGACATCAAAGAGCAAAAGAACGAGCAGCTGCGAAAAAAATTGACCAGCTCGGCGAACAAGCAAACCAATCGTGCCCCCCGCTCAATGTGTCTAGCGGAAACATCGTCGCTAATGTTTCGGGCATGGTGGCCGGTTATGGCAATCTACAAGATTACCTGCCTGACAATGCACTTCCTGATTTTATGGAGGTGGAGAACACAAATACGAGTACGGGAAGCCTCTCGTCAAAGATGAAAAATCTCTAACAACGATGATACGAAGATTCCATACTTGGTACATGAAAACCTGCTGAGAGTCTGGGGGACGAATACTTTGTATCTGAGAATTAAAGAGGAGCATGACCTCGTTGGAAATGATCTATTGCCTGTTCCATTTGAGGAGTTCTTCAAGTTCTTCAATAAAAAGGCCCTCGATAAATTAACGGTCTTTTGCTACTGCCAGTAAGTACTATTTCTGTCATTAAGTCTCTATATATTGCTCGGCTCTTTCATTGCATGTATTTATAATTAATTATCCTCAATATATTATGCAGATTGAAGATCGTCGAGTGCAAAAAAAATGAAATTTATGATATTGGGTTCATTAACACAAATATCATAGATGTATTTCTGGTTGAAAAGCACGTTAAAGAGGCCGAGGAAAACTTGCTACAATCGTTGATCAAAAATCAAAACAAAGATACCATACTCTTTCCTTACAACGGCAAGTGAGTGTTACTGTCGTTTGCATATTCGGTTTCCCTTATTACTCGAGCGAGGTTATAGTAATGTAATTGATGAGTTATGCATGCGTGCGCAGGTACCACTATATTCTTCTGGAGATTAAGCTTGAGCATGGACTAGTAACCGTCTTAGACTCGAGACAGAAAGATCCCAAAACCTATGCGGACATGACTGAAATGCTCAGCATGTAAGTTCAATCGATGATTATCGCACCATATATATCGACAACTTTTTGTTCATTTCCTGATATCTCAAGTAATAATAATTATTTTCTTTGTCTTGCAGGGTTTGGAAACAGTTCACCGTAAAAGCTCCGGGACTGCCGAAGGAGCTGCGATATACATACCCGAAAGTAAGTACTACTGGCTAGCTAGTTGCGCGCATCTCCCGTTGATTCTATAGCTATACTTTCATCAATGCCATTTATAATGCTTCATTATTAGTTTGATTGACCTCTATTTCTCGTAAAGTGCTTGTGGCAGGAACAAGGGAATGATTTCTGTGGATACTACGTGTGCGAGTTCATCCACACCGCGACTTTGAAAAACAAGCGGGGCTACTCTCAAAGACAATATGAAGTGCGTAAGCAATAATTTTCACAATTTCACTTTATTGCACCATCATTTCTGTTGAGTTTAATTCATATATATGTATTAATTAACCCTCTTCTTCAAATTAGACGTGGCAGATGCAGAATGAACTCCTAGAACCAGATCGCATGAAAGCAATTCAAGAGGAATTGGCGGGATTCTTTCTTGACCACGTTATCAATAAAGCCGGAGAATACCATGTGGAAGTTGATTTCAAATGCTAGGGGACTGTAATTGAGAGATCTTATATATTGTACATGTATGTAGCCAGTAGCGTCGAACGTACATGATACTAAAACTTCTTGTTCGACCAATCTCTCAGAGAAGGAGAGGTCGATCGACCATTTCTCTCGGTATATGCATGACGAACTTCTGTACTCAATGGTTCCCTTCATTTTCTTACAAGCTAGTGTGTCGAGGGCTATATGTATATAGTATGTAGCGTCGACCAAGCACGGACATAAGACAGGACAATTCTCTCTATTAATTAGCTAGCTAACACAATATATGAAACACCTAAATTAACCCCCAAAACCCCCCCCCCTTCAAAAAAAAACAAAAACCCCAGCCACTGGAATGCTGATGCGTGGATGCCTTTTGGTCCCGGTTGGTGCCACCAACCGGGACCAAAGGCCCCCCTGCCTGGGTTCGGCGCACCGGCCACGTGGAGGTCCATCTGTCCCGGTTCGTGTTAGAACCGGGACTAAAGGTGGAAGGTATTAGTAACGACCCATTAGTCTCGGTTCATGAACCGGGACTAAAGGCCCTTGCGAACCCAGGACTAATAGGTGTTTTTCTACTGGTGGTAGTACCGCCATCGTCTGATCTGGAAAATCAGATCCTAGGGTTTCCCCCGAAGCAACACGAGTGGGTTGACAACAGTTACACGACGATGCCTTCATCGAGGTAACGGTGCAAAACGCCGCCATCGCCCGCCAACGGCTCGGTTTTCACCGGCAACTAAGTCTCCCCGACTCGTAGCTGGGACTATATGACGAATCTTGGAATCCGACTACCCAGCCGTAGGCCGACCACCTCTGACGGAAGAGATGACCACCACCGCCGAATGCACTGATCAAAAAGATCTGATCGGATGTGCCGCCACCGCCGATCCAAAGGCAGATGGCGCGTAGCCGCCGCCACCGAACGCAGCGCTGCCACCGCCCGAACAGGGCTGGCCGCCGCGCTGCAGCCCGCGCCGCCTCCAACGCCGGCGCGCCATAGCCATAGCCGCTGCCGATCGGATCGGGCGCGCCTCCACAAGATTCGGGGCCCCGCATAACCCCAGATCCGCGGGAGGGAGGTGATGTCCTCCGCCACCGCCGTCAGCCCCCGAGCTTAGACTAGCGGCGTCCCCCGGCGGTGGCGGAGGGAGGGGAGGAGAGAGTATGTGCCCCCGGCGGCTGGGTTTAGGGCCCCGCCCGAGTCGCCCTAGCGGGGACGACGGGGGGCCTGCGTGGTGGCTCTCATCTATACCGAGTCACCACTGTTTGCTGGTGTTCCAATCGAGCGACAGAGTACCATGCATGAATAGAAATCATGGGATGTTCGCGTAAACCAACCATGTAGGAAAGCCTATGCTTTCTCAAATGTTAACATCTTTCGCAGTTAACTAATCTGAGTGCATGCTGGGTCACCCGTGATGCACATAGTAGACCCACTAATATATATTCCTATTTCCATTGCTCTAGCAGCCGTGCATAGCTTATATTAATCATCTTTCAACAACTGCTCAGCTCAATTTGTTCTATATAAACAACGAGATGGAGGCTACACTTTCAGATTGAATTAGGAAAAACACATACACAAGACAGTAGTCTACCAGCGCGAAACTGCAGCAAGCGATCGAAGAGGAGGAAGAAAACGATGGCCGGCGAAGGAGATCTGCAGCTACTGGGCGGGTTGGTGAGTCCATTCACACTCCGGGTACGCATGGCGCTGCACGTCAAGGGTGCGAGCTACGAGTACCTCGAGCAGGACCTATGGGACAAGAGCGAGCTCCTCCTCGCGTCTAACCCGGTGCACAAAAAGGTCCCGGTGCTCATCCACGCCGGTAAGCCCATCTGCGAGTCGGTCGCCATCGTGCAGTACGTCGACGAGGTCTGGGTTAGCGCCCCCTCGCTCCTCCCCGCCGACCCCTACGACCGTGCCGTCGCTCGCTTCTGGGCCGCCTATGTCGACGACAAGCTGTTCCCTGCCTGGCTAGCCATCCTGCGCGCCGCGACAGACGAGGAGAGGGAGCAAAAGCTCGCCGCCACGCTCGCGGTGCTCGCGCCCATGGAGGAGGCCTTCTCCGCCTGCTCGGCCTTCTCATCCGGTGGCGACTCCGTCGGGTACTTCGACCTCGCGCTCGGGTGCCAGCTCTTCTGGCTCGACGCGCTGAGGGAGATGTTCGACGTGATGGTCATCGACGAGGGCAGGACCCCGCGCTTAGCCGCGTGGACCGAGAGGTTCCTGGAGACGGAGGCGGCCAAGATGGTGAAGCCGCCCATGAGCAGCATGCTGGACTACGCCGGGCAGCTGCGGGCTCGCTGGGCTGCTGATGATACCGCGGCGTCCAAGTAGGTGGCTCGGTGGAGCTTCTTGAGATGGACCGACGTGTGAAGTAATGGCCAATGGTTTTTGTTTTAAGGATGCAATCGCGTGTCGTCACTTTTTTTATTTTTCGACATCATCGTCTTTCGTCACTTTTCTTAGTTGTGTGACCCATTTCATCCTGTCCAGTATGCAATAAATGGTCATTTGTTTTGGTAAAGCTGTACAAATACAACCGTACACCGGCAGACGCGGTGGGCCAAGCGACTATTCCAACCAAAATATGTTTAGTCACACGAACCCATGGCAGAATATGCCCGTGCATCCGAACCTAGGAGCCAAAGGACGCGTTTCATAGGCTGCGTATATCTAAGCCAGACCCGCGCGGGAAGAAAAAAAACCGTTTGGTTACCCGCATTCTGTTGAAAATATGAGCAAATTACTACGAGATTTAATCCGAACAACCAGTAAATAAATCAAGACGACGAAAACAGATATTAAACTAATCATGCGGACTAGTATAATAGATGAACAGATCAAATCTAGGGCACAGACTAGAACTAAGAATTCTAGCACGATCTCGAACAAGGACAAGATCACATACGGTGCAGTGAGAGCAGGACCGCCAGCGTTGATGTTGTCGGCCATGTCGTTGAGGAAGAGGTTGCCGAGGTCGGGAAAGAAGTCGTCGACGGCGAAGTCATCGTTGCCAGCAGTTGCGCGAGTGCGCTCCCCAAAAACCTGATCGCCCCTCTCCCATACCGGATCATGAGAGGTAGGGTTCTCAAGGCTTGTTGTCCCTTCTCGCGGTGCACGTCGAAAGGAGGGATGGAGAAGACTTGCGTGGCGGCGCATTGATCTGGAACGGTGGTGCGAAACCATGCGATGCGGCGGCGGCTAGGGTAGACGTCTGCCTGACTATATAGTGCGGGCCGGGTTGGTCGTGGGAGTAAAACCCAGCGATCCAAAAGAACCGGAAACGATTCAGTAATTAACGCGTCTGTTAATTATTAATTAATGACTCATTAATTTTTTCCGAGCAGCAAAAATATAGACAACGTGCATAGCTCTGTCCTCGGCTTGGCTCATTCCCGAAACCAGCGGCGCATCGTGGTGAGGCGTGGCGAGCGAGGAGGATGAGCGCGCGTGTAGGTCTTCTCTTCTCATGCTCATACAAGTGGTAGAAGAACTCACCTTATAAAGAGGTGCACGTCTCTCTCAACTTTCGGGGTGGGACTAAACTTTAGTCTCACTCACACGACTCACATGTGTGCATGAATAGGCCAAGAGAATTTCAGAATTTTAGTTGGGCTTTGGGCCAAAGGCCTACTAGCAAATTCCAACAATCCCCCACAAAGTCTCATTGGCACATCTCATCACTTAGTTCCAAAACAATATTTATATATCGATGCTTATTGGAGACTGTAAAGTTGAACTTCCACTTAGAGGTTTATGCTAGACTAAATCATAACTTGAATAGTGGACTATGCCTTGAACTACAAGTTTTCTACGAGACTAGTTTCACACAGATTCTCGACCGATACTGGGCTGCCGCAAGGCTTCCCCGCGGGTGGAGCGTATACGTCATATTCCAGGGCCTTTAATGAATTTATTAGAGAACACCCAATTCTCACAGACTGCGACGTTAACATTCAAATTCATATAGGTGTGTTCCTCAGGAGATGCTTTGTAGGACAACATCTCTTCTTATAGAAATAAGCCACTTGGAGCACATTAAGATAACTATCTACCTGCCATGCAGATCAGTAGAGTATTGCATCTTCACGGAGTAGGATAATTGAAATAGGGATACTCTCATCTCAACTGACCAATGATGACCCTTAAGTATAGCAGATCTATCGTAGTCCTTTCGATAAGTAAGAGTGTCGAACCCAACGAGTAGCAGAAGGAAATGACAAGCGGTTTTCAGTAAGGTATTCTCTGCAGGCACTGAAATTGTAGGTAACAGATAGTTTTGTGATAAGATAATTTGTAACGGGTAACAAGCAATGAAAGTAAATAAGGTGCAGCAAGGTGGCCCAATCCTTTTTGTAGCAAAGGACAAGCCTGGACAATTTCTTATAATGAGAAAAGCGCTCCCGAGGACACATTCCCGTTCGTTACTTTGATAATTTGATATGTGGGTGGAGTAGTGCTTGGGTACTGCCCTTTCTTGGACAAGCATCCCACTTATGATTAACCCCTATTGCAAGCATCCGCAACTACAAAAGAAGTATTAAGGTAAACCTAACCATAGCATGAAACTAGTGGATCCAAATCAGGCCCTTATGAAGCAACACATAAACTAGGGTTTAAGCTTCTGTCACTCTAGCAACCCATCATCTACTTATTACTTCCCAATGCCTTCCTCTAGGCCCAAATAATGGTGAAGTGTCATGTAGTAGACGTTCACATAACACCACCAGAGGAGAGACAACATACATCTCATCAAAATATCGAATGAATACCAAATTCACATGACTACTAATAGCAGGACTTCACTCATGTCCTCAGGAACAAACGTAACTACTCACAAAGCATATTCATGTTCATGATCAAAGGAGTATTAATATGCATTAAGGATCTGAACATATGATCTTCCACCAAGTAAACCAATTAGCATCAACTACAAGGAGTAATCAACACTACTAGCAACCCACATGTACCAATTTGTGGTTTTGATACAAGATTGGATATAAGAGATGAACTAGGGTTTTGAGAGGAGATGGTGCTGGTGAAGATGTTGATGGAGATTGACCCCCTCCCGATGAGAGGATCGTTGGTGATGACGATGGTGATGATTTCCCCTCCCGGAGGGAAGTTTCCCTGGCAGAACAGCTCCGCCGGAGCCCTAGATTGGTTCCGCCTCGTGGCGGCGGAGTTTCGTCCCATAAGCTTGCTTATGATTTTTTTTCCAGGGTAAGAGCCTTCATATAGCAGAAGATGGGCACCGGAGGGCCAACAGGGGGCCCAGGAGACAGGCGGGGCGCCCAGTAGGGGGCGTGCCCCCACCCTCCTAGCCAGGGTTTGGGACCCTCTGGTATTTTCTTCGCTCAATAATTCTTATTAATTCCAAGAGTGACTTTCGTGGAGTTTCATGATTTTTGGAGCTGTGCAGAATAGGTTTCCAATATTTGCTCCTTTTCCAGCCAGAATCCCAACTGCCGGTGTTCTCCCTCTTCATGATAAACCTTGTAAAATAAGAGAGAATAGCCATAAGTATTGTGACATAACGTGTAATAACAGCCCATAATGCAATAAATATTCATATAACAGCATGATGCAAAATGGACGTATCAACTCCCCCAAGCTTAGACCTCGCTTGTCCTCAAGCGGAAGCCGAAATCGAAAAATATGTCCACATGTTTAGAGATAGAGGTGTCGATAAAAATAAAATACGGACATGAGGGCATCATGATTATTCTTATAATAGCAACATATAAGGATTTTGTCATATGATTTCTCATGCTCAAGTAACAATCTATTCAGAATGTCGAGTATTGAACATAAACTTTACTGAGAACTAACAAACTAAAATCTCAGTCATTGAAGCAATTGCAATTTATCATAACATAAGAAAGAGTCAAGAATAGAGCTTTTCAGCAAGTCCACATACTCAACTATCATATAGTCTTCTACAATTGCTAACACTCACGCAATACTTATGGCTATGGAGTTTCAACCGGACACTGAGAAAGATAGGGGCTTATTGTGTTGCCTCCCAACGTATTCACCTTTGGGTGATGTCAACAATAATAGTTCATGCTAACTTACATCCAATTGGATATATATATATCAGGATCTTTCCAACACGAGGTGCTTGCCAAAGGATAAAATGAAAAAGGGAAAGATGAAGATCACCTTGACTCTTACATAACGTAAAAGACATAAAGTAAAAGATAGGCCCTTCGCAGAGGGAAGCAGAGGTTGTCATGTGCTTTTGGGATTGGATGCAAAAAATCTTAATGCAAAAGAATGTCACTTTATATTGCCACTTGTGATATGAACCTTTATTATGCATTCCATCGCTTTTATTACTTCCATATCACACGATAAGCTTATTTTCTTGCACAAATAAGTCATAAATATTTAGAGAGCAATTTTTATTGCTTGCAACATGACAACTTACTTTAAGGATCTTACTCAATCCATAGGTAGGTATGGTGGACTCTCATGGCAAAACTGGGTTTAAGGATATTTGGAAGCACAAGTAGTATCTCTACTTGGTGCAAGGAATTTTTGTCTAGCATGAGGGGGAAAGGCAAGCTCAACATGTTCGGAAGATCCATGACAATATACTTTCACTGAGATGTGAGAAAACATAAACCATTATGTTGTCTTCCTTGTCCAACATCAACTCTTTAGCATATCATACTTAATGAGTGCTCACAATCATAAAAGATGTCCAAGATAGTATATTTATATGTGAGAACCCTTCCTATTAATTGCAACGATGACCAAAACTACGTTTGTCAACTCTCAACAACTTTTATGCCTCATACTTTTTATATGTGAAGTCATTACTATCCATAAGATCAATATGAACTCTTTTATTTCTTTTTATTCTTTCTACTTTCTCAAGATCATAGCAGGATAGCAAAGCCCTTGACTCAATACTAATCTTTATTATAGATAGCTCACGGACTTGATTACATAGAAGGGATCACAAAGCAAAACTCAAAACTAATTCATACCAAAACTTCAATCTACTAGATCAAGATATTACTAAAAGGATCGAACTAAGTAAAACGGTAAAGATAGGAGTGTGATGGTGATACGATACCGGGGCACCTTCCCCAAGCTTGGCAGTTGCCAAGGGGAGTGCCCATACCCATGTGATTTTGCCCTCGGAGGTGATGAAGGTGGTGATGATGATGGTGGATAATCGCACATCAAGCGTAAAAGATCCTCCAACTTGCGGATAATGCCCTTGAGTTCGACGATATGATCCTTCAACAAAATATTTTCCTGTGTGAGATACTTGTTTTGCATGCGAGCTAGCTTAATCATCTTAAAAGCTTCAATCTCAATTGGAGTAAAGAGGTTAGGTAGAGGTTGAGGGATGTTTTCTTCTTCCACCGCCAGAGCTTGATCCTCCATGGCCTTCTTGATCCCTTCATCCTTGTTGATCTCCTCAGGTTCTTCTCTTTTCAGCTCTATCTTCAATAGCCAAACATCCTTGTCTTCATTGTTGAAGGAGGGTGACGTCATGATGCTCTAGATCTGTCAGAAATATAGCTTGAAACGAAAACAGAGGATATTTGCGTGATATGGTGGTCAAAACTTCGGGAGATTATATAATGAATTTTTACCGACCAAAATAAGTAACATGCAAGAAAACGGAGTTCGTGAGGCACACGAGGTGCCCACGAGACAGGAGGCGCGCCCTCCACCCTCGTGGAGGCCTCGTGTCCTTCCCGGATTACTTCTTGCTTTCCAAAATTCTTAAATATTCCAAAATGGAGAAAAATTGCCATTAGAACTGTTTTGGAGTCGGTTTACTTACCGTACCACATACCTATACCTTTTCGGAGTCTGAAACATTCTGGAAAGTGTCCCTTATGTATTCCTCCGGGGTTATGGTTTCAATAATATTAGTTTCAACATTGATAGGATTACCTGAGATATAATGTTTGATTCTTTGACCCTTCACCACCTTTGGATTTGTGCCTTCGAAGTTGTTGATTTTTATGGCACCGGAACGATAGACCTCCTCGATAACATAAGGACCTTCCCACTTAGAGAGAAGTTTCCCTGCAAAAATTTTTAAACGATAGTTGAATAGCAACACATAATCACCTACGTTAAACTCACACTTTTGTATTCTTTTGTCATGCCATCTTTTAACTTTTTCTTTGAACAGCTTGGCATTCTCATAGGCTTGGGTTCTCCATTCATCAAGTGAGCTAATATCAAATAACCTCTTCCCACCGGCAAGTTTGAAGTCATAGTTGACCTCTTTAATAGCCCAATATGCTTTATGTTCAAGTTTGAGAGGTAAGTGACATGCTTTTCCATAAACCATCTTATACGGAGACATACCCATAGGATTTTTATATGCAGTTCTATAGGCCCATAATGCATCATCAAGTTTCTTGGACCAATTCTTTCTAGATCTATTAACAGTCTTTTGCAAAATTAATTTGAGCTCTCTATTGCTCAACTCTACTTGACCACTAGACTGTGGGTGATAAGGAGATGCAATTCTATGATTAACATCATACTTAGCAAGCATCTTACGGAAAGCACCATGAATAAAATGTGAACCACCATCAGTCAAAAGATATCTAGGGACTCCAAACCTCGGAAAAAGAACGTCTTTAAGCATCTTAATAGAGGTGTTATTATCAGCACTACTAGTTGGAATAGCTTCTACCCACTTAGTAACGTAATCAACAACAACTAAAATATGTGTGTAACCATTAGAGACAGGAAAAGGTCCCATATAATCAAAGCCCCAAACATCAAATGGTTCAATAACAAGAGAATAATTCATAGGCATTTCTTGACGTCTACTAATATTACCAATTCTTTGACATTCATCACAAGACAAGACAAAGTTACGAGCAACTTTGAAGAGAGTAGGCCAATAAAAACCGGATTGCAATACCTTATGTGCAGTTCTATCTCCAGTGTGGTGTCCTCCATATGGTTCGGAGTGACACTTGCGTAGGATCTATTCCTGTTCATGCTCGGGTACACAACGTCTAATAAAACCATCTACTCCTTCTTTATAAAGGTGTGGGTCATCCCAGAAGTAATGTCTTAAATCATAAAAGAACTTTTTCTTTTGCTGGTATGTGAAACTAGGTGGTATAAATTTAGCAAAAATGTAATTAGCATAATCAGCATACCATGGAGCAGTACTAGAAGCATTAATGACCACTAATTGTTCATCAGGAAAGCTATCATCAATAGGTAGTGGGTCATCAAGAACATTCTCTAACCTAGACAAGTTGTTCCAGAACGGGTTCTCAGCTCCCTTTCTATCAATAATATGAAATCAAATTCTTGGAGCAAGAGAACCCATCTAATAAGTCTAGGCTTAGCATCTTTCTGTTCCATAAGATATTTAATAGCAGCATGATCAGTGTGAATAGTAACTTTAGAATCAACAATATAAGGTCTGAACTTATCACAAGCAAACACAACTGCTAAGAATTCTTTTTCAGTAGTAGCATAATTTCTCTGGGCAGTATCAAGAGTTTTACTAGCATACTGGATAACATTCAAATTCTTATCAACTCTTTTCCCTAGAACAACACCTACATCATAATCACTAGCATCACACATAATTTCAAAGGGTAAATTCCAATTAGGTGGCTAAACAATAGGTGCAGTGATCAAAGCTTTCTTAAGTATTTCAAATGCTTCTACACAATCATCATCAAAGACAAAAGGAATATATTTTTGCAATAAGTTAGTCAGAGGCCTAGAGATTTTAGAAAAGTCCTTAATGAACCTCCTATAAAAACCGGCATGACCAAGGAAACTTCTTATACCTTTTATGTCCTTGGGACATGGCATCTTTTCAATAGCATCAACTTTAGCTCTATCAACTTCAATACCTCTTTCAGAAATCATATGCCCCAAGACAATGCCTTCATTAACCATAAAGTGGCACTTTTCCCAATTTAAGACGAGACTAGTGTCTTCACATCTCTGCAAAACTCGATCAAGGTTGCTCAAGCAATCATCGAAAGAGGATCCATAAACAGAGAAATCATCCATGAATACCTCACAAATCTTTTCACAAAAGTCAGAGAATATAGCCATCATGCATCTTTGAAAGGTAGCATGTGCATTACATAAACCAAAAGGAATACGTCTATAAGCAAAAGTACTAAAAGGGCAAGTAAAAGTAGTTTTTGATTGATCCTCCACTGACAGAGGTATTTGAGAGAAACCAGAATAACCATCTAGGAAGCAGAAATGTGTATGTTTGGATAGTCTTTCTAGCATTTGATCAATAAAAGGTACAGGGTAATGATCTTTCTTAGTAGCTTTATTTAATTTGTGGAAATCAATTACCATCCTATAACCTGTAATAATTCTTTGCGGGATCAATTCATCTTTATCATTAGGAACAACAGTAATACCTCCTTTCTTGGGGACGCAATGGACATGACTTACCCAATCACTATCAGCAACGGGATAAATTATACCTGCCTCAAGGAGCTTTAGTATCTCCGTTCTTACCACTTCTTTCATCTTAGGATTTAACCGTCGTTGAGGGTCTCTAACTGATTTGTCATCTTTCTCCAATTTAATTTTGTGTTGGCATAGAGTGGGACTAATGCCCTTAAGATCATCTAGAGTATATCCAATTGCAGCACGGTGCTTCTTCAGAGTTTTCAATCATCTTTCCTCTTCTTGCTCTAAAAGGTTAGCACTAATAATAACGAGATATATTTTCTTTTCATCAAGATAAGCATATTTAAGATTATCAGGTAATGGTTTAAGCTCAAACACGGGATCGCCCTTGGGTGGAGGGGGTCCCCTAAGATTTCAACAGGTAAGTTGTGTTTCAGAATAGGACCTTGTTGAAGGAATACTTCATCTATTTCCCTTCTTTCATTCATAAACATATCATTTTCATGGTCTAGCAAATATTGTTCTAATGGATCAGTAGGAGGCACGATAATAGAAGCAAGGCCAATAATCTCATCCTTACTAGGTGATTCTTTATCACGGGGTTGTCTGCAAAACTTAGCAAAATTAAACTCATGAGACATATCCCCTAAGCCAATTGTAACAATATCATTTTCACAATCAATCCTAGCATTAACAGTATTCAAGAAGGGTCTACCAAATATAATGGGACAAAAGTCATCTTGTGGGGAACCAAGAATAAGAAAATCATCAGGATATTTAACTTCCCCACACAAGACTTCAACATCTCTAACAATCCCAACTGGCTTAATGGTATCCCTATTGGCAAGCTTAATAGTAACATCA
Source organism: Aegilops speltoides (assembly GCA_021437245.1). Taxonomy (NCBI): domain Eukaryota; kingdom Viridiplantae; phylum Streptophyta; class Magnoliopsida; order Poales; family Poaceae; genus Aegilops; species Aegilops speltoides. Next base: position 103,941,962 of record CM038147.1, read on the forward strand.
ATACCTTTTAACTCAGCGGGTACAATATCATGCATAATTTCTTTATATAAGGAAAAGGGTATTGCACTAGCACTAGCACCCATATCACATAAGCCATGATAGCAATGATCTCCTATTTTAACAGAAATAACAGGCATGCCTACAACAGGTCTATGTATCTTAGCATCTGGTCTAGCAATATTAGCAGTTTCACCACAGAAGTAAATAACATGCCCATCTAAATTATCATCCAAGAGACTTTTAACCATAGCAATACTAGGTTCAAATTTGATTTGCTCAGGGGGGCGTATAAGTTCTAGTATTACTCTTACGAACAACAGTTGAAGCTTTAGCATGATCCTTTATCCTAACAGGAAAAGGTGGTTTCTCAACATAAGAAGTAGGAACAATAGGATCATTATAAGTGATAGTCTTTTCTTCAACTGTAATAGGTGCAACTACTTTTACTTCAATGGGAGGATTATATTCAAACCACTTCTCCTTAGGGAGATCAACTTGAGTAGCAAAAGATTCACAAAAAGCAGCTACTATCTCAGAGTTAAGTCCATATTTAGCGCTAAATCCACGAAAAGCATCGGTATCCATAAAAGATTTAACACAATCAAACTTAGATGTTATACCTGACTCCTTACCATCGTCAGAACCCCAATCTTCAGAGTTGCGTTTAATTCTTTCCAATAAGTCCCACTTGAATTCAGTAGTCTTCAGCATATAAGAACCATCACAGGAAGTATCGAGCATGGTGCGATCATTGAGAGAAAGCTGAGCATAAATTTTTTGAATAATCATATATCTTGAGAGCTCATGATTGGGGCATGAATACAACATTGACTTAAGCCTCCCCCAAGCTTGAGCGATGCTTTCTCCTTCGCGAGGCCAGAAATTATATATGTAATTACGATCACGATGAACAAGATGCATAGGATAAAACTTCTGGTGAAATTCCAACTTCAATCGTTTATAGTTCCAAGATCCCGCATCATCACATAGCCTATACCATGTCAATGCATCTCCCTTCAAAGATAAAGGGAAGACCTTCCTTTTGACAACATCATCGGGAATACCTGCAAGCTTAAATAATCCACCAATTTCATCCACAAAGATAAGGTGTAAATCAGGATGTAATGTTCCATCTCCTGCAAAGGGATTAGCTAGCAGTTTCTGTATCATACCCGAAGGAATCTCAAAGTAAACATTTTCAGTAGGTTCAGTAGATTGAGGAGCAACTCTTTGATCTGCTGGTCGGGGCAAAGATGCCCCGAACAAGCCCCTCAAAGGATTAGTTTCCATAGTAACAAGTGACAAAAAATTTCAGCACACTATATAAATGTTTCCTTACCAAGTTCCACTCACCAAAGGCACTTCACTCCCCGGCAATGGCGCCAGAGAAGATTCTTGATGACCCACAAGTATAGGGGATCTATCATAGTCCTTTCGATAAGTAAGAGTGTCGAACCCAATAAGGAGTAGAAGAAAATGACAAGCGGTTTTCAGTAAGGTATTCTCTGCAGGCACTGAAATTGTAGGTAACAGATAGTTTTGTGATAAGATCATTTGTAACAGGTAACAAGCAATGAAAGTAAATAAGGTGCAGCAAGGTGGCCCAATCCTTTTTGTAGCAAAGGACAAGCCTGGACAATTTCTTATAATGAGAAAAGCGCTCCCGAGAACACATGGGAATTATCGTCAAGCTAGTTTTATCACGCTCATATGATTCGCGTTTGTTACTTTGATAATTTGATATGTGGGTGGACCGGTGCTTGGGTACTGCCCTTTCTTGGACAAGCATCCCTCTTATGATTAACCCCTATTTCAAGCATCTGCAACTACAAAATAAGTATTAAGGTAAACCTAACCATAGCATGAAACTAGTGGATCCAAATCAGCCCCTTATGAAGCAACACATAAACTAGGGTTTAAGCTTCCGTCACTCTAGCAACCCATCATCTACTTATTACTTCCCAATGCCTTCCTCTAGGCCCAAATAATGGTGAAGTGTCATTTAGTCGACGTTCACATAACACCACTAGAGGAGAGAGAACATACATCTCATCAAAATATCGAACGAATATTAAATTCACATGACTACTAATAGCAAGACTTCACCCATGTCCTCAGGAACAAACGTAACTACTCACAAAGCATATTCATGTTCATGATCAGAGGAGTATTAATATGCATTAAGGATCTGAACATATGATCTTCCACCAAGTAAACCAATTAGCATCAACTACAAGGAGTAATCAACACTATTAGCAACCCACATGTACCAATTTGTGGTTTTGATACAAGATTGGATACAACAGATGAACTAGGGTTTTGAGAGGAGATGGTGCTGGTGAAGTTGTTGGTGGAGATTGACCCCCTCCCAATGAGAGGATCATTGGTGATGACGATGGTGATGATTTTCCCCTCCCGGAGTGAAGTTTCCCCGGCAGAACAGCTCCGCCAGAGCCCTAGATTGGTTCTGCCAAGGTTCCGCCTCGTGGCGGCGGAGTTTCGTCCCGTAAGCTTTCTTATGATTTTTTTTCCATGGTAAGAGACTTTATATAGCAGAAGATGGGCACCAGAGGGCCAACAGGGGGCCCAGGAGACAGGGGGCGCGCCCAGTAGGGTGGGGGGCGCCCCCACCCTCCTGGCCAGGGTGTGGGCCCCTCTGGTATTTTCTTCGCTCAATAATTCTTATTAATTCCAAAAGTGACTTCCGTGGAGTTTCATGATTTTTGGATCTGTGGAGAATAGCTTTCCAATATTTGCTCCTTTTCCATCCAGAATCGCAGCTGCCGACGGTATTCTCCCTCTTCATGATAAACCTTGTAAAATAAGAGAGAATGGCCATAAGTATTGTGACATAACGTGTAATAACAGCCCATAATGCAATAAATATTGATATAAAAGCATGATGCAAAATGGACGTATCAACCAATAGCTTGTCTCCCACTTCTACTTCATGGGATCTCTGATCACATGGAGTGGGTTGCCACTATGGACAACTCATTCAGTGGGTCTCAAACCCATCTCCATCAATGCAGTATGTATCACATTACGTGATAAACCCTTTGTGAAGGGATCTGCCAAGTTTTTCGACATTTGGATATAATCCAACGTAATAACTCTGGAGTTCCTCAATTTTCTCACAGATTTTAGTCTACTCTTCACATGCCATCAGGACTTCATGTTATCCTTAGAAATATTTATCTTGACGATCACAGTTTGATTATCACATTTCATCAGGATAGGGGGTATTGGTTTTTCAACCCTAGGTAAGTCCATCAAGAGCTCATGAAGCCACTCTGCTTCAACAGTGGCAGTGTCTAATGCTGTGAGTTCTGCTTCCATAGTTGACCTTGTTAAGATGGTCTTCTTGCAAGACTTCTAGGAAACAGCGCCACCACCAAGTGTAAACACATAACCACTTTTGGCCTTAATCTCATCAGCATCAGATATCTAGTTTGAGTCACTATAACCCTCCAGTACCCTTGGATACCCGGTGTAGTGAATCCCATAGCTCGCAGTACCTTTCAAGTAGCGCATAACTCTCTCAAGCGCACACCAATGATCATCTCCCGGTTTTGACACAAATCGACTCAGCTTGCTCACAACAAAAGAGATGTCAGGCCTCGTGGCACTTGCCAAATACTTAAGCGAGCCAATAATCTGAGAATACCTCAGTTGATCTCTAGCAATCCGTCGATTCTTTCTAGGCAACACTCTAGCATCATATGGAGTTGGAGAAGGCATGCATTCACTATACCAAAAACGACTCAAGATCTTTTCCGCATAGTGAGACTGAAGCAGTGTGATCCCACCATTCTCATCTCTCAACAGCTTGATGTTTAAGATAACACCAGCTACTCCTAGATCCTTCATCTCAAATAGCAAGATAAGAAATCCTTAACCTCCTTGATTAGATCAAGTTTGGTTCCAAAGAACAGTATGTCATCGACATACAGACAAAGAATAACTCCTACGCCCCCACCATGGCGATACTACACACACTTGTCACCATCGTTTACTACAAAGCCTACAGTAGTTAATGTTCTTTCGAACTTCTCATGCCACTCCTTAGGAGCTTGTTTAAGGCCATATAAAGACTTTAATAACTTGCACACCTTTCCTTCCTGACCAGGTACTACAAAACCATCTGTCTGATCCATGTAAATTTCCTCCTTCAACTCTCCATTGAGGAAAGTCATCTTAACGTCCATTTGATGAACGAGAAGACCATGTGAGGCAGCCAGTGATACTAGCACCCGAATAGTGGTCAGTCTAGCCACGGGTGAGTAAGTATCAAAGAAGTATTCACCTTCTTTTTGGGTATAACCCTTAGCCACAAGATGTGCCTTGTACTTTTCAATCGTACAATCAGGTCTATGCTTCTTCTTGAACACCCACTTACATCCTACAGGTTTGCACCCATAAGGACGGGCAGTGATCTCCCAGGTTCCGTTAGCTAAGATGGAATCCATCTCCCTACGAAGAACTTTCTTCCAGTAGTCAGCATCAGGAGATGCATAGGCTTCTAAAATAGTCATGTGTGTGTGCTCCACGGGGTACATAATGAAATCATCATCAAAGGACTTTGCAGTCCTCTGTCTCTTACTCCTTACATGAGTTTCATTGTCACCCTCAACAGGATTCTTAACGTGTTCCATTGCAATGGTGGGTTCATGAATTACAGCGAATTCCTGACTAGATGGAGTAGGTATCTCCTGATTTCATGAACTCGACATATCCTTCATAGGAAATATGTCCTAAAAGAAAGTTGCATCATTCGACTCCATAATCGTACCAACATGCATGTCGCATACCTCAGATTTTTCTATCAAAAATCTATAGAAAATGCTATGAAAAGCATAGCCCAGAAGAACATAATCCACGGTTTTTGGTCCAAGCTTGCGCTTCTTGGGAATTGGTATATTGACTTCCGCCAAACAACCCCAAGTACGTAGGTAAGAGAGTTTCAACCTTTTCCTTTCCCATTCCTCAAATGGAGTCATGGTCTTATGCTTTGTGGGAACTTGGTTTAGGACATGACAAGCAGTCATTTAGCCTCATCCACCATTCCTTGGAAAGACCCGATGTGTCTAACATGGCGTTAACCAAATCAGTTAGAGTTTGGTTCTTTCTTTTGGCCACCCCATTCGACTGAGGTGAGTAGGGAGGCATCCTCTCATGGATTATACCATGTTCCTCACAAAACAAATCAAATTCATTAGAAAAATACTCTCATGATCAGACCTTAGCCGTTTAATTTTCCAATCAAGTTGGTTCTCCACTTCAGCTTTATAAATTTTGAAGAAAGTTAAAGCCTCATCTTTTGATTTCAGAAGATACACATAACAATATCTAGTAGAGTCATTAATCAACGTCATGAAGTATCTCTTTCCACCTTTTGTTAACACGCCATTCATCTCACAAAGGTCATAATGTATAAACTCTAGTGGCACAAAGTCTCTTTTCTCTGCAGTCTTATAGGACTTGCGAGGTTGTTTAGCTTGCACACATAATTGGCACCTGGAGCCTTTGATAGTAGGGATTTTTAGAATTAAATTCATATTAGCTAGCCGCATCATGCAACCAAAGTTAATATGACAAAGTCATGAATGCCAAATATCAGACTCATTATTGTGGCAAATGTTATTAACTTTAGTGCAAATATCTGACAAAGATAAGCGGAACAAGCCTCCGCACTCATAGCCTTTTCCAACAAATTGTCCACACTTGGAAATTACAACTTTATTGGACTCAAAAACCAACTTAAAACCATCTCGACATAAACGGGAACCGCTGACGAGATTCTTAGGATGGACGACACATGATGAACGTTCTTCAGACGCACGGTCTTCCCCGAAGTAAACTTCAGATCAACCATACCGACACCTCGAACAATGGCATGTGCCTCATTCCCCATCAGCAAGGGAGAAGTCCCTCTGGCCTGGTAAGAATAAAACATGGAGGCGTCAGCACAAACATGTACATTGGTACCGGTGTCAATTAACCAATCAGGAGATTGAAATACTGAAAGGATGGTAGGAAGAATACCGTACCCACATTCTTTCATATCAGTATCACCAGTGACAACATCAGCGGACATGCCGCTCTTCTCATGTTCGCGCTCCTCAAAGCGGTTAGGACATTTTGAAGCCCAGTGATTAGGGTCACCACAGACATGGCAAAGTCCCTTCCCCTTCTTATGAGAATTCTTCTTGAAGTTGGTAGAATGTGACGGCTTGTTCTTTGCATCAAACTTGCCTTTGCCCTGAGTTTTGTTCTTGTCATTTTTGAACTTGTTGGGCGGGAAGTTCTTCTTTTGTACCATGTGGGCACTAGAAGCTCTCTCGGCAACTCAAGAACGTGTGTCTTTTGCTCTCGCCTTCTCTTCAACATCAAGAGTACTAATGAGATCCGAAACGGAAAAATCATGTCTCTTGTGTTTCAGGGAAGTAGCAAAATGGTTCCACGAAGGTGGAACCTTGGCAATGATGTCTCCAGCAACAAATTTGTCCGGCAACACACACTTGAAGTACCCAAGTTCCATTGTGAGCGACTGTATCTCATGAGCTTGCTGGACAACAAAGCACTCACCAGTCATCTTGTAGTCATAGAATTGCTCCATGACGTACAACTCGCTGCAGGCATCCGAGGCCCCAAACTTGGCCTCGAGCACAGCCCACATGTCCTTGCTGTTGTCAAACGACATATATGAATCCACAATGGAATCATCAAGAACACTCAGAAGGGTGTCTTTAAAGAGAGTATCGATCTTCTCAAAAGCTTCCTACTGTGCAGGATTAAGATCGCCCTCGGGCTTTCCCCTGGTGGCGTCATAGTAGTACATGGTCTGGAATCAGTAAATTGCTCTCATGCACCACCTCTTACATTGCACCCCCTTAAAGGTAGGCGGCTTTGGATGCGCAACAAAACCACTCGAAGTAAATTGCCTATAATCAGGTTTTTCGAGTGTTGAAAATATGAGCAAATTACTATGAGATTTAATCCGAACAAACAGTAAATAAATCATGACGACGAAAATAGAGATTAAACTGATCATGCGGACTAGCATAGTAGATGAATAGATCAAGTCTAGGGCACAGACTAGAACTAAGAATTCTAGCATGATCTCAAACAAGGAGGACAAGATCACATACGTTGCAGCGGGAGCAGGACGGCCAGCGTTGATGTTGTCAGCCATGTCGTTGAGGAAGAGGTTGCCGAGGTCAGGGAAGAAGTCGTCGCTGCCAGCAGTCGCGCGGTTGCATGATGTCTACTATGCAACCTTATCCTTGTAGACGTTGTTGGGCCTCCAAGTGCACAGGTTTGTAGGACAGTAGCAAATTTCCCTCAAGTGGATGACCTAAGGTTTATCAATCTGTGGGAGGCGTAGGATGAAGATGGTCTCTCTCAAGCAACCCTGCAACCAAGTAACAAAGAGTCTCTTGTGTCCCCAACACACCCAATACAATGGTAAATTGTATAGGTGCACTAGTTCGGCGAAGACATGGTGATAAAAGTGCAATATGGATGGTAGATATAGGTTTTTGTAATCTGAAAATATAAAAACAGCAAGGTAACAAGTTGTAAAAGTGAGCATAAACGGTATTGCAATGCTAGGAAACAAGGCCTAGGGTCCATACTTTCACTAGTGCAAGTTCTCTCAAAAATAATAACATAACTGGATCATATAACTATCCCTCAACATGCAACAAAGAGTCACTCCAAAGTCACTAATAGCGGAGAACAATCGAAGATATTATTGTAGGGTACGAAACCACCTCAAAGTTATTCTTTCTGATCGATCTATTCAAGAGTCCGTAGTAAAATAACACGAAGCTATTCTTTCCGTTTGATCTATCCTAGAGTTCGTACTAGAATAACACCTTAAGACACAAATCAACCAAAACCCTAATGTCACCTAGATACTCCGATGTCACCTCAAGTATCCGTGGGCATGATTATGCGATAGGCATCACACAATCTCAGATTCATCTATTCAACCAACACAAAGTACTTCAAAGAGTGCCCCAAAGTTTCTACCGTAGAGTCAAGACGAAAACGTGTGCCAACCCCTATGCATAAGTTCAGGAGGTCACTAAACCCGCAAGTTGATCACCAAAACATACATCAAGTATATCACGTGATATCCCATTATCACCACAGATAAGCACATGCAAGACATACATCAAGTGTTCTCAAATCCTTAAAGACTCAATCCGATAAGATAACTTCAAAGGGAAAACTCAATCCATTACAAGAGAGTAGAGGGGGGGAAACATCATAAGATCCAACTATAATAGCAAAGCTCACGATACATCAAGATCATGACAAATCAAGAACATGAGAGAGAGAAATCAAAAACATAGCTACTGGTACATACCCTCAGCCCCGAGGGTGAACTACTCCCTCCTCGTCATGGAGAGCGCCAGGATGATGAAGATGGCCACCGGTGATGGATTCCCCCTCCGGTAGGGTGCCGGAACAGGCTCCCCAAAGGTTTTTGGTGGCTACAGAGGCTTGCGGTGGCGGAACTCCCGGTCTAGGTTATTTTCTGGAGGTTTCAGTATTTATAAGAATTATTGGCGTCGGGAAAAAGTCAGGGATGTCTCCGGGCTGTCCATGAGGCAGGGGGCGTGCCCAGGGGGTGGGCATGCCCCCCACCCTCGTGGGCATCCCGGGACTCTTCTGGCCCAACTCTTTCACTCTAGGGGCTTCTTTTGGTCCATAGAAAATCATCAAAAATTGGCACGTCAATTGGACTCCGTTTGGTATTCCTTTTCTATAAAACTCAAAAACAAGGAGAAAACAGAAACTGGCACTGGGCTGTAGGTTAATAGGTTAGTCCCAAAAATCATATAAAATAGCATATAAATCATCCTAGATGGACAATATAATAGCATGGACCAAGCAAAAATTATAGATACGTTGGAGACGTATCAAGCATCCCCAAGCTTAATTCCTGCTCGTCCTCGAATAGGTAAATGATAAAAACAGAATTTTTTATGTGGAATGCTACCTAACATATTTATCAATGTAATCTTCTTTATTGTGGCAAGAATATTCAGATCCATAAGATTCAAAACAAAAGTTTAATATTGACATAAAAATAATAATACTTCAAGCATACTAACAAAGCAATCATGTCTTCTCAAAATAACATGACCAAAGAAAGCTATCCCTACAAAATCATATAGTTTGGCTATGCTCCATCTTCATCACACAAAATATTTAAATCATGCACAACCCTGGTTTCATTCAAGCAATTGTTTCATACTTTAGTATTCTCAAACCTTTTCAACTTTCACGCAATACATGAGCATGAGCCATGGACATAGCACTATAGGTGGAATAGAATGGTGGTTGTGGAGAAGACAAAAAGGAGAAGATAGTCTCACATCAACTAGGCGTATCAATGGGCTATGGAGATGCCCATCAATAGATATCAATGTGAGTGAGTAGGGATTGCCATGCAATGGATGCACTTGAGCTATAAGTGTATGAAAGCTCATCAAAAGAAACTAAGTGGGTGTGCATCCAACTTGCTTGCTCACTAAGACCTAGGGCAATTTGAGGAAGCCCATCATTGGAATATACAAGCCAAGTTCTATAATGAAAAATTCCTACTAGTATATGAAGGTGACAACATAGGAGACTCTCTATCATGAAGATCATGGTGCTACTTTGAAGCACAAGTGTGGTAAAAGGATAGTACCATTACCCCTTCTCTCTTTTTTCTCTCTTTTTTTTATTTTTTATTTTTTTATTTGGGCCTTTTCTCTTTTTTATGGCCTCTTTTTTTTCTTTTTTTTCGTCCGGAGTCTCATCCCGACTTGTGGGGGAATCATAGTCTCCATCCTTTCCTCACTGGGACAATGCTCTAATAATGAAGATCATCACACTTTTATTTACTTACAACTCAAGAACTACAACTCGATACTTAGACCAAAATATGACTCTATGTAAATGCCTCCGGCGATGTACCGGGATGTGCAATGATTCAAGGGTAGCATGTATGAAAGAATTATGAAAGGTGGCTTTGCCAAAAATACAATGTCAACTACATGGTCATGCAAAGCAATATGATAATGATGAAGCATCTCATAATAAATGGAACGGTGGAATGTTGCATGGAAATATATCTCGGAACGGCTATGGAAATGCCATAATAGGTAGGTATGGTGGCTGTTTTGAGGAAGGTATATGGTGGGTGTATGGTACCGGCAAAAATTGCGCAGCACAAGAGAGGCTAGCAATGGTGGAAGGGTGAGAGTGCGTATAATCCATGGACTCAACATTAGTCATAAAGAACTCACATACTTATTGCAAAAATCTACAAGTCATCAGAACAAAGTACTACGCACATGCTTCTAGGGGAAGGGTTGGTAGGAGTTAACTATTGCGCGATCCCGACCTCCACACATAAGGAAGACAATCAATAAATAAATCATGCTCCAACTTCATCACATAACGGTTCACCATACGTGCATGCTACGGGAATCACACACTTTAACACAAGTATCTCTCAAATTCACAACTACTCCAGTATCATGACTCTAATATCACCATCTTCATATCTCAAAACAATCATAAAGAATCAAACTTCTCATAGTATTCAATGCACTTTATATGAAAGTTCTTATTTTACCCATCTTGGATGCCCATCATATTAGGACTGAATTCATAACCAAAGCAAATTACCATGCTGTTCTAAAAGACTCTCAAAATAATATAAGTGAATCAAGAGAGTTCATTAATTTCTTCAAAATAAAACCACCGCCGTGCTCTAAAAAGATATAAGTGAAGCACTAGAGAAAATGACAAACTACTCCAAAAGATATAAGTGAAGATCAATGAGTAGTCAAATAATTGTGCAACTATGTGAAGACTCTCTAACATTTAAGAATTTCAGATCTTGGTATTTTATTCAAACAGCAAGCAAAACAAAACAAAATGACATTTCAAGGATAGCACACATCATGTGAAGAAGCAAAAACTTAGGTTCAACCGATACTAACCGATAATTGTTGAAGAAGAAAGGTGGGATGCCTACCGGGGCATCCCCAAGCTTGGATGCTTGAGACTTCTTGAAATATTATCTTGGGGTGCCTTGGGCATCCCCAAGCTTGAGCTTTTGTGTCTCCTTAATTCCTTTTATATGTTGGCTTCCTAAATCTCGAAAGCTTCATCCACACCAAACTCAACAAGAACTCGTGAGATAAGTTAGCATAAACCAATGCAAAAACCTTATCATTTTCTACTGTAACAAATCACAAAAATAAGTATTCAACATTGCATACTAAATGTCTCTGCATATTTAATACTCCTATCCTCAAATAGAATCATTAAACAAGCAAACACATGCAAACAATGCAAACATAACAGCAATCTGCCAAAACAGCACAGTCTGTAAAGAATGCAAGATTCATCATACTCACCTAACTCCAAAAATTATGAAAGTCTACCACACTGTAAAATATTTATCAGATCTCAATATGCAAAAAGTTTCAAGATTTTATCATTTTCTGACTTTTCTAGGGAATTTTTGCAACAGCAGTAAACTTTCTATTTTGAAACAGCAACTTGTATACTTGCAAAAGAAGCATGGTAAAGGCTATCCTTGACATTTTTATTGAAACTATAGATGCAAAACATTATTATAAATAACAGAAGGCAAATACTAACAAAATAAAATGGTGCTCCAAGCAAAACACATATCACGTGGTGAATAAAAATATAGCTCCAAGTAAAATTACCGATGAATGAAGACGAAAGAGGGGATGCCTTCCGGGGCATCCCCAAGCTTAGGCTCTTGGTTCTACTTGAATATTACCTTGGGGTGCCTTGGGCATCCCCAAGCTTAGGCTCTTGCCACTCCTTATTCCATAGTCCATCGAATCTTTACCCAAAACTTGAAAACTTCACAACACAAAACTCAACCGAAAACTCGTAAGCTCTGTTAGTATAAGAAAATAAATCACCACTTAGGTACTGTTGTGAACTCATTCTAAATTCATATTGGTGTAATATCTACTGTATTCCAACTTCTCTATGGTCCATACCCTCCGATACTACTCATAAATTCATCAAAATAAGCAAACAACACATAGAAAACAGAATCTGTCAAAAACAGAACAGTCTGTAGTAATCTGTATCATTCGAATACTTCTGTAACTCCAAAAATTCTGAAATAAACTGGTGGACCTGAGTAATTTGTCTATTAATCATATGCAAAAAGAATCAAACTAAAATCACTCTCCAGTAAAAAATGGCATCTAATCTCGTGAGTGCAAAAGTTTCTGTTTTTTTACAGCAAGATCGCAAAGACTTCACCCAAGTCTTCCCAAAGGTTAACATAAAACCACATCTAACCAGAGGCTTGATGAATTATTTATTACTAAACAGGATCAAAAAGCAAAGAACAAAAGTAAATTGGGTTGTCTACCAACAAGCGCTAACGTTTAATGCCCCTAGCTATGCATGATGATTTCAATGATGCTCAAATAAAAGATAAGAATTGAAACATAAAGGGAGCATCATGAAGAATATGACTAGCACAATTAAGTCTAACCCACTTCCAATGCATAGGGATTTTGTGAGCAAACAGCTTATGGGAACAATAATCAACTAGCATAGGAAGGCAAAACAAGCAAATCTTCAAGATTTTCAACACATAGAGAGGAAACTTGATATTATTGCAATATGTAGAAGCATATGATCCTCTCTCATAATAATTTTTAGTAGCATCACGAATGAATTCAACCATATAACCAGCACCTAGAGCATTGTTTTCGTGATCTACTTGCATAGAAATTTTACTACTCTCCACATACGCAAATTTATTCTCATCAATAGTAGTGGGAGCAAACTCAACAAAATAACTATCATGTGAAGCATAATCCAATTGAAAATTAAAATCATGATGACAAGTTTCATGGTTATCTTTATTCTTTATAGCATACGTGTCATCACAACAATCATCATAAATAGGAGGCATGCTTTCATCATAATAAATTTGCTCATCAAAACTTGGGGGACTAAACATATCATCTTCATCAAACATAGCATCCCCAAGCTTGTGGCTTTGCCTATAATTAGCATCATGGGTATTCAAAGATTTCATACTAACAACATTGCAATCATGCTCATCATTCACATATTTTATGCCAATCATTCTATGCAATTCTTCTTCTAGTACTTGAGCACAATTTTCCTTCCCATCATTTTCATGAAAGACATTAAAAAGATGCAGCGTATGAGGCAAACTCAATTCCATTTTTTTGTAGTTTTCTTTTATAGACTAAACTAGTGATAAAACAAGAAACTAAAAGATTCAATTGCAAGATCTAAAGATATACCTTCAAGCACTCACCTCCTCGGCAACGACACTAGAAAATAGCTTGATGTCTACTACGCAACTTTCTCCTTGTAGACGTTGTTGGGCCTCCAAGTGCAGAGGTTTGTAGAACAGTAGCAAATTTACCTCAAGTGGATAACCTAAGGTTTATCAATCCGTGGGAGGTGCAGGATGAAGATGGTCTCTCTCAAGCAACCCTGCAACCAAATAACAAAGAGTCTCTTGTGTCCTCAACAAACCCAATACAATGGTAAATTGTATAGGTGCACTAGTTCAGTGAAGAGATGGTGATAAAAGTGCAATATGGATGGTAGATATAGGTTTTTGTAATCTGAAAATATAAAAACAGCAAGGTAACAAGTGGTAAAAGTGAGCGTAAACGGTATTGCAATGCTAGGAAACAAGGCCTAGGGTTCATACTTTCACTAGTGCATGTTCTCTCAACAATAATAACATAACTGGATCATATAGCTATCCCTCAACATGCAACAAAGAGTCACTCCAAAGTCACTAATAGCAGAGAACAAACAAAGAGATTATTGTAGGGTACGAAACCACCTCAAAGTTATTCTTTCTGATTGATCTATTCAAGAGTCCATAGTAAAATAACATGAAGCTATTCTTTCCGTTCGATCTATCCTAGAGTTCGTACTAGAATATCACCTTAAGACACAATCAACCAAAACCTAATGTCACCTAGATACTCCAATGTCACCTCAAGTATCCGTGGGTATGATTATACAATATGCATCACACAATCGCAGATTCATCTATTCAACCAACACAAAGTACTTCAAAGAGTGCCCCAAAGGTTCTACCGAAGAGTCAAGACGAAACATGTGCCAACCCCTATGCATAAGTTCACAAGGTCACTCAACCCACAAGTTGATTACCAAAACATACATCAAGTAGATCACGTGATATCCCATTGTCACCACAGATAAGCACATGCAAGACATACGTCAAGTGTTCTCAAATCCTTAAAGACTCAATCGAATAAGATAACTTCCAAGGGAAAACTCAATCCATGACAAGAGAGTAGAGGGGAAGAAATATCATAAGATCCAACTATAATAGGAAAGCTCGCGATATATCAAGATCGTGCCAAATCAAGAACACGAGAGAGAGAGAGAGAGAGATCAAATACATATCTACTAGTACATAGCCTCAACCCCGAGGGTGAACTACTCCCTCCTCGTCATGGAGAGCGCTGGGATGATGAAGATGGCCACCGGTGATGGATTCCCACTCCGGTAGGGTGCCGAAACGGGGTCCCGAGAGGTTTTTGGTGGCTATAGAGGCTTGCGGCGGCGGAAATCCCGATCTAGGTTATTTTCTGGAGGTTTCAGTATTTATAAGAATTTTTGGCGCCGGGAACAAATCAGCGAGATCTCCGGGCTGTTCACAAGGTAGGGGGCACGCCCAGGGGGGTGGGCGTGCCGCCACCCTCGTGGGCGGCCCGAGACTCCTCTGGCCAAACTCTTTCACTCCAGGGGCTTCTTTTGGTCCATAAAAAATCATCAAAAATTGGCACGTCAATTGGAATCCGTTTGGTATTCCTTTTCTGTAAATCTCAAAAACAAGGAGAAAACAGAAACTGGCACTGGGCTCTAGGTTAATAGGTTAGTCCCAAAAATCATATAAAATAGCATATAAATGCATATAAAACATCCTAGATGGATAATATAATTGCATGGAACAATCAAAAATTATAGATACGTTACAGACATATTAGTGCGCTCCCCGAAAACCTGATCACCCCTCTCCTGTACAGGATCACGAGAGGGAGGGTTCCGGAGGCTTGCTCTCCCTTCTCGCAGTGCACGCTGAAAGGAGGGATGGAGAAGACTTGCATGGCGGCGCAATGATCTGGAACGCTGGTGCGAAACCATGCGACACGGCGGCGGCGGCTAGGGTAGACGTCTTCCTGACTATATAGTGTAGGCTGGGTAGGCCGTGGTCCAAAAGAGACAGAAACGGTTCAGTAATTAACGCGTCCGTTAATTATTAATTAATGACTCATTAATTTTTCCCGAGCAGCAAAAATATAGACAACGTGCATAGCTCTGTCCTTGGCTCAGCTCATTCCCACAACCCGCGTTGCGTCTACGAGGCATGGCATGGTGAGGCGAGTGAGGAGGAGGACTGAGCGTGTAGGTCTCCTCTTCTCATGCTCATACAGGTGGTAGAAGAACTCACTTTATAAAGAGGTGCAAGTCTCTCTCAACTTCCGGGGTGGGACTAAACTTTAGTCTCACTCACACCACTCACATGTGTGCATGAATGGGACAAGAGAATTTCCAAATTTTAGTTGGGCTTTGGGCCAAAGGCCAACTAGCAAATTACAACACATTCACTAATGGGCCTACATAGCACGAAGATTAAAGCACCTCTGGGCCTGCATCCCTGGGAATTCTCAAATCGGCCGTTTTCCTCAGTCGGGCCCGAGCGATGCAACCCTAGGCACGTGGGAATGGGCGGTTGCACGTGTGGGTGCGGTCCCGAGACGTCGCGTTGTTTCCCTCACCTCCCCCTCCTCTCTGCTCTCTCCCCTCTTCCCGACTCACATCGGCGGTGGTGATGGCGGCGACCACCTGATCTCTACTACGAATCGATCAAAGACGGCTGCGGCAACCATCAAAGCGACTACAGACCTCCACCGGAGTGCATCTGCCATGGCGGTAAGGCGTCATCCTCTCTGTACATTCACTGCTTTTGACTCAGGCTTGATTCGATTAGAACATGCCATTGCAGAGTTAGGGGGGATTGAACACATCGGGGGGAGGATTGACATCAATCGATTCTGCATCTACGGCTCATAGGTTATTTTTCCATTACATCTGGGGCGGGGATTGGATTGTCTAGCCGCGGTGACCATAGAGTTGCGTCGAGCGGCGGGAGGGGGGGTGTCATCTTCTTTTCTACCTCCTCGGCTTCGTCCTCAACGTCTTCGTCAAGAACGATGGGTCTTGCCTTGGCCACCATCTGCACCTCGTCATTGTCGGACTGCAGCGAACCGAACGTACTACTCCAGTATGCAGCGACACGCTGGTCTTGAGGAACCTTGTACTGACTATGCTTGGCCCACCTTGTCCGCTGTCGAGCATCGCCGAAGTCTGCCCGATTCATGGTTCAGCGGAGGATGTCCACTGACATTGCGCCCTTGGCTGGGTCCAGAAGCAGTGTCTTCAGCTTGTCCGACATAGCCTTCTTCATCACAGCACCAGCCTCCTTGTGCATGTCATCGATGCTGCTGAAGTTCGAGCACCCTTTCATGGTGTGCTCGAACTTCTTGCGGTCACCGAGCGAGCACCCAAGGAAGAAGGCCCTCCATCCAATGCCCTAGGGGAAAGAGTTGGGGTTGGAGTTGGAGTTCATGGCGAGGGAGAGGTGGCGAAACAGAGAGGTGGAAGAGGAGAGGTGGTGCAAGAGAGAGGCCGAAGAGGAGAGGTGGTGAAACAAAGGCGGTTTGAGTGCTGAGGGAGTCCTGGATTAAGGGGTCCTCGGACAGCCGGACTATATACTTTGGCTGGACTGTTGGACTATGAAGATACAAGATTGAAGACTTCGTCCCGTGTCCGGATGGGATTCTCCTTTGCGTGGAAGGCAAGCTTGGCAATTCGGATATGTGGATCTCCTTCTCTGTAACCGACTCTGTGTAACCCTAGCCCCCTCCGGTGTCTATATAAACTGGAGGGTTTAGTCCGTAGGACAAGAACAATCAGAATCATAGGCTAGCTTCTAGGGTTTAGCCTCTACGATCTCGTGGTAGATCAACTCTTTTAATACTCATATCATCAAGATCAATCAAGCAGGAAGTAGGGTATTACCTCCGTCGAGAGGGCTCGAACCTGTGTAAAACATCGTGTCCCCCGCCTCCTGTTACCATCAGCCTTAGACGCACAGTTCGGGACCCCCTACCCGGGATCCACCGGTTTTGACACCAACATTAGTGCTTTCATTGAGAGTTCCACTGTGCCGTCGCGATAAGGCTTGATGGCTCCTTCAATCATCTTCAACGACACGGTCCACGGGGAGGTTTTCCTTCCTGGACAGATCTTTGTATTCGGCGGCTTCGTCCTGCAGACCAACTCGCTTGGCCATCTGGAGCAGATCGATAGGTACGCCCCTGGCCATCAGGTCAGGTTTGAAAGCTTGAACTATACTGCCGACATCCGTGGAGACTTGATCTTCGACGGATTCGAGCCCGTGTCAGGTGCGTCGAACAATCACGACGAGCAGGACTTAGATCTGCCATCGGACAGTGTTCGGGAGATTGCGCCTGCGGTGGCCCCGGGAATCAATCCGGAGCAGACTGTGTCATCCGAGGACGGGTGGATGGACCCCGCCACGGAGCCCGTACACTCATAGGCCTTGGAGCCGAACACTGACCCCACCTCCTATGAGGCCGGTATCATCGGACCCTCGGACTCGTCTCCGGCTACAGGATCCGAACCGCGTACGTCCGTGCCTATCGAATCCGATTGGGCACCGGTCATGGAGTTCACCTCCATGGACACTCGTCCTTGGATGATGTGCTAAATTCACTAAGGTCTCTCTCCTTGTCAGGAGACTCTTGGCCGAACTATGTCCGGCTCGAGTAGGAAGCGGACGACGAAGAAATTCCTTCCCCACCCACAACCCACTTAATAGCCACTGTTGATGACTTAACCGACGTGCTTGACTTCAACTCCGAAGACATCGACGGTATGGACGACGATGCAGGGGAAGAACAGGAACCAGCGCCTATAGGGCGCTGGGCAGCCACCTCATCATGATATATATATATATATATATATATATATATATATATATATATATATATATATATATATATATAGAATTCAAGCGGTTGAACTGATAAAATTCGAGTGGTTTAACTGATGCTTTATGTTGCTCTTAAAAATCGTCTTCTTTAGTTCAAAATTTTTTGCAATTTTTTGGTCGAAACGGGGCATGTAATATATCGTTGGGAAGCTCTTGACATGCACATTACAATCTTATAATTTGTTTTTGCAAAAAAAAATTATGATTTAAGAACAGTTTTAAAAAAGGCGTTTTTTTCTGAACAGAAAACGCGAATCGTATTTTGGACATAATTTTCAAAAGATTTGTCGGAATTGAGCAAATGAGATGGCGTTGGTAAGCTTGTGAAAATCCGCATCTTCCATATATCTACTATTTTTTTCAAATTCTATATGATTTATAAGTCATTTAAAAAATGGTGAAATTCTAGGAGAAACGTTTTTTCACTGTTTTTTGCAAATGGTTTGTCGGATTGACGCAACTGATACGCCGTTGGAAAGCTATGGAAAATGCGCAACTTTTGCCTATAGAAAGTTTTTTCTAATTACTTACGGTTTAAATACGAATTCAAATACGGTCAAATTTGATTTTGAATGCGATTTTTTTTTAAGTTTGTCGAAATGGGGCAAATAATATACCGTTGGATAGCTATCGAAAATGCAAAACTTAGTCATGTTGAACGTTTTCTCTACTTCGCAACCGTTTAAGAGTAATTTCGAATACGGCATGACGGATCCTGCTGTTTTCTCGTCTGAAAAACAGAGTAGTCGTAATGATATATGTGTATGTTTGTACTGAGCTATTTTTTGTAGAGTAATTTTGAATTTATCCGAAAAAGTATACTTGTACTGATGTTTGCATGCGTTTATACTAAGCGTGTTTTCATTGATTAGACTTTGCTCTGTTTTTTGGGTATTTTTTTTCTCGTAGGTTTTCAACGGTTTACTGTATCTTAGCCCCGAACTTGCATGGTTTTTATTGTTGAATTGAATGTTATTTTTTTGCCAAATTTTTTTGCGTGTTTCTTTTTTTTTTTTGAAGTCAATTTTTTTTTGCAACGAATGTTCTAGATTTCTCTTGTTTTGCAACTTGAACTTTTTACCATTTTAAACTTTTACCAACTTGAATTACCATGTGTGGATGAGCACTTGAACTTGTAGAATTTAAAATTTTCTGTTTTAATTCTCATTTGTTTTCTTGTCCGAACTTATGACATCATCGTCACGTAACTTGCGTGGTTTCTGTAGCCGGACTAAAATCCATGTTGTTTGTGAAAACAAGGAAAATTGCATCTTCTCAATGGGTCATAATGCAAGCATCCTTGCCGGCAATACTTGGCGAACCAGAGAACCTGCACTGCTGGATTTGTCGAGAGAGAACTGAGGGCAGCACATCCCATGCCTTTTTTCTGCAGCAGCTAAACTTGGTTTACCAACTCACACACACACGCACAAAATTGATAACAAGTTGGCACACGACCTGATAACAAGAGCACACATGAACTGACAAACAAGAGCATACCGGTGATTAACATAATATAAATCCATTATCGTTTTTTCCATTTGTTATGTTGCTTTTTTCCTTCGAACCTTTACTGTTATGATTTTTTTTTTGCAAACTTGTCCCCTTGAGTCAGAACACAGACAATTCTTGTTTTTAACTTATGGTACTAGAGAGTTTGTACTTCTCAAAAAACAATCACTTGATGTTCTTTTAGTTTTACTTTTTAATTTTCTTTCTCATCCTTATCCTTACTGTCAATGTCATCACCATCGTACCTTTATTGTTTATATAGTTGAATGGACTTACATTTTTACCATTCCTTCTTTTAAAAACTTATGTTTTCTTCTCCAAGAACTTCCTACCTGGCGAGAATATTCATGAACAAACAATATTTCTTCTATCTGGAATACAGAAGATCTCCTCAATGGACCATGATGCAGGCATCACCGCAGGCAATACTTGGCGCACCGGAGAACCTGTACTGTTGTGTTTGTCGAGAGAGGACTGAGCAAACACGTCAGCGTTGGGGAGGCGGATGCAAGTATTGGAGTTCAGCCTAAAATCACAAGAGAATGGATCAAAATGTAATTTTAAATCTTAATACTGACAACTATTCGATCCAGTTTCCTTTACATCCAAGATTCATTCAGTCCTACAGAAGTAATACCCGACCACCTTCACTTGAAACAACCAGCAGCCACAATCTGCTGCAACTCAACTGGAGCACAAACTCCACCTCTAAAACAATCTGGTGTCCCAGTTTGTTTACCATATTCATTTACATTACATTGCAACAATTCCATCCATCTTGTTGAGTTCATGTCAAGCATCATCAAGCAACAGGATCATGTGTGGAAGACGATGGGCGGCTCGCGCATGCGTGCTTGAACTGCTCGCCGGCTGCCACTGATGGCTATCAATCATGCAAAATCCTGACCAAAAAAAATCACATTTTTCACATGAAACCAAACTCTTGAACTTGCTCCACGACAATCTTTGAACCTCCTACATCAACAGTATATATATCATACATCATCTTTCTCTCTTTGTTCAATCATGCACCCAAAAAATTAAAACACAACAAAATACCAGTTGTTTGGCTCCCAAACCTCCTGCATAATTTTTTTGAACTGATGTTCTTTTTGTCATTGCACTGTTGTTGAACGAACCACATCGCTGCCAAGTCTGCACCTTTCAAGTACCCGCATGAGTACAATTTTTTAGACCATAGTACAAGATAGTAAGGTTGCAAGTTCAAATTGTAAATGGACAAAAACATGTTTAAACACAAAACGTGCATACATGTTTGATATGCAGCAAAACTTTAGCTTTCTCGGGTTTCTTTAGTGAGCCACCTCAGCGTTTTCTCTCATTAATTTTTTCTTCCTCTTAAATTTATGGTCTTTTTTTTAGTCTAAACTGATGTAGAATTTTCTTTGCTCAACTGGGGTAGACTTCTGGTTAGTACACGCACAACCTGACAAGGCAATGTACAAGTTCTTGTATAAAAAGAACAACCAAGTTCATGTATAGTAACATTTATAAGTTCACAATGAAAATTATATGACTGTTCATGGGCACTTTCACTTGGATCCACCAGCTACTCTAGAGGCTTGAACTGAAATAATACATTTGACCAGAAACTATAACAAGAATTTGAACCGAAGTAAATTTATTAATTGAACTGAACTAAAAAATTAATTTAGTAATCAAACTACTAGTTTTTTGTGTGCAAGCATTTGAATAGGAGGAAGTCCAGCTCAGCTGCAAGCAAAAGGTCAATCAGAGCATCAGAATAAGTACACTCAGCTGCAAGCATAATGTCAACCTGAGCATGAGAATTGATGTTCTGAGGTAGGAGCAAAGCAGCTGCCCAACTGTAATATGAACAGGCGGATCTCTGTGCAGTTGTGAAACATCATTTTCATCACAAAGTCGTAGATCAGTAACCTATTTACCTCCAGAACAAAACGGTATGTCCCAACATTCACAGGGCCAACAAGCACACTCTCAAGCTGCTGATAATAGTTCTCATCTTCAGCTGATCCAACATATATAAGCTTCCACTCCAGATCTGGAAGGCCGACCAAAAAACTCATTGTTAGTACTTCACCGGACTCAGCTAGGAAAAGAACAGCATTATACTCATGGTACTCATAAAAAATGGCAGGCTCAATATTTAAGTAGGTCAAAACTATACATATGCAAAACGGCTCTTTTTAAGAGTCATGGAAAGTTTTGCACATCTTCTCATTAAGAGGAGGTGTGTGTTATTATTAAAGGAGATTATCAGAAGGACAAAATGTCCACTGCCCTCACATGCGCATAAACACATACCAAAAAGAAACAGAAACACCAACAAGCTCCTTTCTACAATAGCAGTAATTGCTAATTCACCAAGAAAATAATGTGAGAATGATAAGAAAATGGTGAAGATGGTGGCTTCAATTCTACTTGGACTGATGTCTGTGCTCCACTTTGACGACTGCGAGTAACCATGGTGGACGATCTCGTGGCCGAGGGCCATGGAGGATCTGGTCAGGGGAGGTGGGGATGGTTGCCTCGGCGACGCCAGGTGCTAACTACAATAGTAATATGAATTAGTTATTAGTGGTGAAAACAATAGAACTGAATCATGAAAATTTGTAACATGAATTTTGTTAATGAATATCTACTGATAAACTACTGCAGCTCTTGTTGTCGAACAGTACTCAGTTTGGATAGGTAGCTAAGCCTCCAATGGCGCATGTATTAATTTATCTAGTTGACAATAGGTACCAAACGTGTAAAACTAGAGAAAAATACACTGCAGTCGTTGTCAATTTTTCTGTCTCTCACTTTGAGAGTACACCGAAGATGAATTATCAGCATGCCACTTTTTGCTCCATCACCCAGCCGCAGTGTTTTCTATTTTGGAATCCATTGAACTGAAAAAAGGCTACAATGTTTACTGAAAAAACCCTACTAGGCGAACTTTAAAAAGCATACAAGCAGAGATGGGGAAAAAGCAGACATCGGCGGCTCGATATGAGAAAGGTAGACGAGCATACAATCATTATCATATTTTTGACAGTTTTAATTTTGGCTGAACTTTTTGGTTTCCTGACTTTGAACTTATGTTTTTTTTGTAGGGGCTTGCTCCAGCCCAGGAAACGGGAGCTTCATTGAACAAAATTTGAATAAAGAAGGATCCAACCTGAAGTGTGAACTACTCTGAACTTTTATTGAGATTTTTCTTGAACTGAAGCATGCTGCATGGCACGACGAGGTCGAAGGATTGGGAGAAACTTCGATGAAGGCCGGTCCCAGCGCAAATGCGAGGTAATTGGGTCAGGGCGAGGCGGCGGCCGAAGAAACCTGTATGACGCCGACAAGCAAGGAAGATGGCGTGCGGCGGCGTGAGGTGAGACGCCGGCTGCGTGCAGAGGATCCCGTGGAAGCGCTGCATAGAGCATGGTCTGGCGGTGCGCTGGAGGGAGGACCATGGCGGGGTGGCGCACTGGAGGGAGGGGCTGTGGGGCAGCGCGCTGGGGGAGGGGGTGGCGGGGCTGCGCGCTGGAGGAAGGAGAAAGGCAGGGTAAGTTGGGGTCGCCGCGGCATGGGTCTGATCCGGTGGCAGGGTCGGGAGGGGGTGCGGTGGCGTGGTCAGCTGGGGTGCGGCGACGGGGTCAGCTGGGGTGCGATAGCAGGTTCAGGTGGGGAGTGCCGACGGGGTCGGGGGTGAGAGGATCCCGGACAAGAGGAGGCGAGCCCGTCGGCGGGGTCAGCTGGGGTGTGGCGGCGGATGACTCGTGCGGTGGCGGGGTCAGGTGGGGTACGGTGGCGGGGTCAGGTGGGGCGCGGCGGCGGGTTCAGGTGGGAAGTGGTGACGGGATCGGTAGTGAGAGGATCCGAGACAAAGGATGCGAGCCCGTTGGAGGGTAGGCATGCGGACGGCCGGCCGGCGGCAGCGCGTGGGTCGGAGGAGCGACCCGTCACGGCACCGCGGGCTCCCTCACTCCAGCTGCCGCTGTCGCTCGCTCGCCAGCGACGGCTACCTCCGGCGGTAGGAGGTGGGTTGGGGAATTTCTACTGTAACAAAATAATATTCTGTTACTAGTAACAGAATAGTCAGCCCTATATATATATATATATATATATATATATATATATATATATATATATATATATATATATATATATATATATATATATATATAGACAAATTTTGCTACTACCGGTGTAGTTACACCCATTTTATTTTATACGTTTCAGGTAG
The DNA here is from genome assembly GCA_021437245.1 of Aegilops speltoides. NCBI lineage: Eukaryota > Viridiplantae > Streptophyta > Magnoliopsida > Poales > Poaceae > Aegilops > Aegilops speltoides. The sequence continues at coordinate 103,965,880 of CM038147.1, forward strand.
TATCTACTGTACACGCAGTGTATGTATGCGTAGTATGTAGTATGTAAGAATATTTAGGTGTTATATATACTATTTTTTCGGTAGTATGTAGTATATTTTAGCATATTTCTTTTTACGTACAAATATGTACGTATTTTCACAAATATGATAAAAACATGGGCTCACATGCAATTTTTCACATAACTCACTTTGGAGTATCTTAGATATAGTATATGAACATACTAAAATGATAAAGTAGTATATATACTACCACATAGTAGTATATGAGAAATGGGTGTAGCTACACGGTAGTAGTAGGATATATATATATATATATATATATATATATATATATATATATATATATATATATATATATATATATATGTGTGTGTGTGTGTGTGTGTGTGTGTGTATATATATATATATATATATATATATATATATATATAGGACAATTTTTCCTACTACGGGTGTAGTTACTCCCACTTTTGTTTCATACGTTCTAGGTAGTATTTATCATATGGGAGAGTATATACGCATAGTATGTAGTATGTAAAATGTTTAGGTAGTATATATACTATTTTTTTTAGTTAGTATGTAGTATATTTTGAGCATACTCCTTTATGCATACAAATATGTACGTATTTCATAAATATTATAAAAACATGGGCTCACATACAATTTTTTCACATAACTCGCTTTGGAGTATCTTAGATATAGTATGTAAACATACTAAAAATTATAAAGTAGAGTATATACTACCACATGGTAGTATATGAGAAATGGGTGTAACTACACCCGGTAGTAGGATGCATTTTCCTATATATATATATATATATATATATATATATATATATATATATATATACACATACTAGCAAATATGCCCATGCGTTGCAACGGGAGAAAAAACTATCAAATTATGCAGGAGTGGTAGATAATGTCTATTAAAATGCCAAGGTGAGATAAGGGCTTTTAAAATGTCATTTCAAAAACTATGTCTAAGTGATGTCATGATGAGATAAGAGACTTTTGAAAAGTCATTTAAAAAACAAAAAATGTGATGGTTTGACCACGATTTGATTTCCTAAGGCGCCACAACGAATTATTTTTGGCGGAGCAAACTGCATTGATGGACCCTGCCTAAGCTAGACTGATGAATGATGTGTATCATCTAGACCTAGCATAGCGATGGTTATCATAACAATTACTGTGGTACCAGAATAAACATAGCTGTGTATGGAGGCAAAATAGACATTTAGTCATTTTTATATAGTTTACAAAAACTAAATCATAGAAAGTTGTGTAAATATTTTTTGGGTTCAGCATTGTACGAAACACGAAGCCTTTTTTTTACCCGATGTGAGGGGCTAAATAAAATCATAAATCGACCTCCAGAGATCCCCTGTTAAAACTTCTACGCATGCGATGTTTCGTAAATCGACCTCTAGAGATCCCCTGTTAAAACTTCTATGCAGGCGATGTTTCGTTCTATTCATCATTTACGGGCATGTTTTAATTTTGAAAACATTTCAAAAAAATCATGTATATTTTTTTCTAATTCCAGAATGTGTTTTGAATACTGGTTTTTTTTAAATCATGTTTTTTTCATGAACATCTATTTGATATTGTGTTTTTTCTATGATATGCGAGCAATTTTTTGAAATCATGAACAATTTATGATTTCTCAATAAAACTCGCAGCTTTTTAAAATTTGGTTCTTTTGAAAATCCCGAATAAATTTAAAGAATGAAAAAAGGAAAAAGAAAAAACGAAATAGAAAACAGGGCGCCACCAGCCGCATATGGGCCGGCCCATTAGCGCGTGGAGGAGGAAAAAGTGTAGGAACCAGGGATCGAACGCTGGTCTCTAGCGTCCTAGGCGAACTCCTTGGCCACTGGGCTAGCTGAAGTCTTGTGTTGTATTAGTGTACCACTCCATAAGAACTAAGTTGGCGGTGATTTTGACATAAATCCGAATCGTTTTACTTATGGATGGCATAGTGGGTAATATATGCCAACTTCGAGGGCTATTTCTATGACGGACGACCAGAAACACTATTTGCTTTATTAGTAGGTAAAGATAAAGATTTCGTGCAACCAATCGAGATGGTATTATTGTGGATACATGTAAAACCCGAGTGTGGTAGACATACGTGAGTGTCGTGCGTGTAGAGGCCCAATGAGAGACGATATGGCCCAGACGGGAAGTTTAGTTGCAGCTCTTTAGCGAGATACGGACCGTGTGGATGGACAAAATTTTAGTACCACCTCAGATATATACAAGAGAAGATAATGTTATACGGTGGACGCATTAAAAGTTTTGGAGAAACGCACCTTGGTTTACGAAACAACTGCTTGAACGCCTCTAGCGACGCATCCGTGTTGTCGCTTATAGTTTTGCTACTTTCGCCAATCATGGACAAGTTATCCATATATTCAATGATGCTGGGCGCCCCACTATCTCATTTACACTTGATGCATGTATCATTCCCACGCTCCGCGAGCTTCACTGAGGAGCAAACACCGATTGTCTTGAAGTAATATGTACAATGTCGATGTAACTTTTAAGTTGTGAAGCAAATCAACGCCCTCATGAGACTGGATGATGGACCTTGTTAAGATTCGTCGTAGTAAAAAATGTGCTAGCCATGGTAAGACTTCGGTAGGTAAACAATAAATTGCCTATTGGTTGCAAATTTTTGAATGTTCATTTTGAAGTTAGGAAATATATACAAAAAATCGAGTACGTAGGTAAAATACGTACAAACCATATGAATAATGTAATTTTTTTGCCCGAGTGGACTAAGAATTAACACATAATTCTTCCTCGCAAAAATACACATAATTCTAAATTCTCACGAACTAATTCATCACTTAATATGAATTAGTTTTATATTTATTTATTTGCCTGCATGTTTCCTCTCATTGATTATTAATTAATTATAATTTTCGACAATAGTAGCGGGTGCAGTATTTAATTAATTCTCATGCATCCCTCTCGCTATCCATTACTTCCATCAATTATGGACGTCTCCTTCCTATTTTTATCTATATCTTTTCTATGTTTCTTTCCTTATATTAGTGGGCGTCTCTTTTCTTTCCTTCATTTATTTTCATCTCTTTCCTTTTTTTATTGATTCCCAAGATCACTCCTTGAAACCGATAAAACTCAAAGACGTATATAAATTAGGAGGATTTGGTGTAACAAAGCGAGGCGGGACTATTTAAAAGGATGTTTGTTGTCACTGTGTATAACAGAGCGCTAGCTGGGTCAATTGGTCCCTACGTTGATTATTGTACAAGAGGTTGCGACTTTGAATTGGTATGCCATCCATTATGTATTTGCATCGGGCCGTCAGCCACCTATTTTTTGGGCCGTGGCATGCCCGCTGGTGTGGCTTCGTTTTGGCTGCGTGGGCCGTGGGCCTCCCAACGGGATTAAAACTTTTCCTATTTATTTGGACTGTGAATTGATTTACGATTAATACCACCTCGTGCATCTTTAATATGAGATAGATCAAAAGTTGCGGTGAACGGATGAAAAAATTGGCGAAACGCACCTTGCTTTATTAGTAATTAGTAATTAGTATTAGTATTAGTATTAGTATATATATATATATATATATATATATATATATATATATATATATATATATATATATATATATATATATATATATCTGTGTGTGTGTGTGTGTGTGTGTGTGTGTGTGTGTGTATATATATGAGGCAACAGAAGATAATCCCCTGGAGAAGCAATCTAGGCACCGGCGTCATAGGCGCCTCTCCAAGCCCCGCCATAGCAAAGATAGTGATACCGGCACAAGAGATGATAAAAATCCGGATGATGCCGAACACGAAAACAATCCCGCCTAGCCAGGCTTCGAGCAGGCCGAGCAAGAAGATGGGCAAGCTAGCCCTAAGGAACAGGTAACAGATGGAGAATCAGAGGATGATAATTATATGCCTCTCTCCGAAGACGAAGTGAGCCTTGGCGATGAAGAATTCATCATGCCTGAGGATCCCGTTGAGTAGGAGCATTTCAAGCACCGGCTTATAGCCACTCCAAAAACCCTGAAGAAAAAGCAGCAACAGCTTCAAGCTGATCAAGATCTGCTAACCGATAGATGGACTGAGGTCCTGGCTGCCGAGGAATACGGACTCGAGTGCCCTACCAAAAGTTACCCAAAGTGTAGGTTGCTACCTCAACTCGAGGAGGAAGCGCTAAAGCCCATACTACCAGTGCATGATGCGGCTGACCGGCCACCCCGTGGCCGAGACAGAGCGGCGTACCAGCCCGAAGTCCAGACCGCACCCCGTCGCCAATCAAACAGTAATACTAAGGCCCGAGGCTACACGAAGGACCTGCGAGACGTATTGGAAAACAAAGCAGGACAGTCAAGATCGATCTACGGATTACAGGGGCACGCCACAACGCGTGACGATGACCGTCACGCCGGATACAATAAACAAAAGTCCGGCCGGGCCGAATACAATAGACCAGACTCATTTGAACTACGTCGGGATGTAGCCCGGCATAGAGGCGCCGCACACCCCCTATGCTTCACTGATGAAGTAATGGATCATGAATTCCCAGAAGGGTTTAAACCCATGAACATTGAATCATATGATGGCACAACAGACCCCGCGGTATGGATTGAAGATTTTCTCCTACAAATTCACATGGCCCGCGACGATGACCTACATGGCATCAAGTACCTACCACTTAAGCTCAAAGGACCGGCTCGGCATTGGCTGAATAGCCTGCCAGCAAGCTCCATTGGCAGTTGGGAGGAACTGGAAGACACATTCCTTGACAACTTCCAGGGCACTTATGTGCGACCACCGGATGCTGATGACTTAAGTCATATTACCCAACAGCCCGGAGAGTCATCCAGGAAATTCTGGACTCGGTTCCTAACTAAAAAGAACCAGGTTGTCGACTGTCCGGATGCCGAAGCCTTAACAGCCTTCAAGCATAACATCTGTGAGGAATGGCTCGCCCGACACCTCGGCCAAGAGAAGCTAAAGTCCATGGCAGCCCTCACGACACTCATGACCCGCTTTTGTGCGGGCGAGGACAGCTGGCTGGCTCGTATCAACATCACACCAAAAAACTCCGGCGATTCAGATGCCAGAGATAGCAACGGCAAGCCACGACGCAATAGACACAAGCGTCGCAACAATGGCGACAACACCGAAGACACGACAGTCAATGCCGGATTCAGAGGCTTAAATCCGAGCAGCGGAAAAGGCCATTGAAAAGAAACAATCCGGGCTTGTCCAGTCTGGACCGCATACTCGATCGCTCATGTGAAATTCACGCCACCCTTGATAAACCAGCCAACCACATCAACAGAGAATGCTGGGTGTTTAAACAGGCCGACAAGTTAATTCTGAAAACAAGGAAAAGGGGTTGCATAGCGATGACGACAAGGAGCCCCGGCCACCGAACACAGGAGGACAGAAGAAATTCCCTCCCCAGGTGAAAACGGTGAATATGATATATGCAACCCATATTCCCAAGCGGGAACGAAAGCATGCACTAAGGGACGTCTATGCGATGGAGCCAGTCGCCCCAATGTTCAACCCATGGTCCTCTTGCCCGATCACTTTCGATCACAGGGACCATCCTACCAGTATACGTCATGGCGGTTTGGCCACATTGGTCCTCAACCCCATCATCGACGGATTCCACCTCACGCGAGTCCTTATGGACGGTGGCAGCAGCCTGAACCTGCTCTATCAGGATACAGTGCGCAAAATGGGCATCGATCCCTCAAGGATCAAGCCCACAAAAACCACCTTCAAAGGTGTCATACCAGGTGTGGAAGCCCGCTGCACGGGCTCAATCACACTAGAAGTGGTCTTCAGATCTCCGGACAATTTCCGAAGTGATGAGTTAATCTTCGACATCGTCCCCTTCCGCAGTGGCTATCATGCACTGCTCGGACGAACCGCATTTGCCAGATTCAATGTGGTACCGCATTATGCATACCTCAAGCTCAAAATGCCAGGACCTCACGGCGTTATAACAGTCAATGGAAACACAGAGCGCTCGCTCCGTGCGGAGGAGCACACGGCGTCCCTCGCGGTAGAAGTACAAAACAACCTTCTTAGGCAAACAGCCAATTCCGCGATAAAGAACCCGGACACCTTCAAGCGAGTCCAGAGTACCCCGCAACAGGATCATCTGGAATATCCAAAGCTCGACTAGCAATTCGGCATCCGTCCTAGCCCTAGTCAAGCAGCAAAATTTGTGTCGTGCGTACATAATTACACACTTAAAATACCATGGGCATAGGCGGAGGCACGACTATGACACGGTCCACAATGCGGTTCGACCGCCCCAGGACCCACGCATCTTTACACCTTTTTTCTTTCAGGTCCCTATCTTTAGGAGGCTCTTCCGATAGACCAACTATCGGACACATAGCGGGACGGACACACCAAGAAGACAAGAAGCTCGGGCGTACAAGGGAACCGTCAGGTGGTCTCTGATAACAATCGTTATACCTGTTTTACATACCCGCACACAGCTCGCTCCTGGTCAGGATGTGTCAAACAGTCCTATTTTGCTTATCGCACTACTTATATATGTACGCTTTGACGTATTATTCGAATAATAAGGGAAATAGTGTACGTCATCAGCTTACTATTACATTTATTTACCCCTTTCCTTTACTGCTTATTTATTACACTCGTACATCTTGGTACGTCCAGTTTGCCAGGGGCTTCAGTGTACCCCTTAACATGGCAAGAAAAGTCCGAACACTTTCGACAATGCGAAACCCCGAACTTGTAGCATTATATGCATCAGCTCGAATCATGTCTTGGGTCAATAGTTGGGTTTGCCCGGCTCGTATGTTTTGGTACCTTACATTCCGCTATATCGGCTAAGGTAGGACAGGGAGAACTACTGTGATTGTGTCTTGGTTCTTTCGGACGAGCACCTCAGTAGTGAAAGCCGAAAACTGACTGTCATGATGAGGCGAGAGCTGGTCGCTGTTCGAGAGGTCTCAAATCCTTAAAGATTTTTTCCGCTTCGGGCGAGGAATCGGCCTTGTCCGATTTAAGCGTATATAGCGCCCCAAGTTTGGCCTTCCGAATACTAGGGGCTTCGCCAAAATTTAAAATTGGAGACTTCTATGGCCAAGTGAGAGTGATAAAGCCGTATAGTCCGATTGCCTTGTTCGCTACGCTAAACACCTCCTTAAAAGGACCAAAAATTTGGATAAAGGGTGTTTATATTTATCCCGAACACCCCAGTACTAGTTACATGGGGGCAGAAGCTGATGACTGGCCAACTCTCAAGATTTTATAAACGGCCGCACAAAAGGTAATATTTTAAATTAACAAGCGCCATATAGTGCACATGAACTCGTTTTCATATTACAGGAAGATATGAGTACATTCATTCAAATATTACATCCTTAGCACATTCATACGCCACAAGGCGGGCACCCTTAATGACATTGTCATGGTACTGCTCGGGGTGGCGATGCTCCTTGCCCTTCGGCGGCCCCTCTGTCACTAGCTTCTCGGCATCCATCTTCGCCCAGTGCACTTTTGCACGGGCTAAGGCCCTGTGCGCACCTTCAATGTAGACTGACCGCTTAATGGCTTCAAGCCGCGGACAGGCATTCACAAGCCGCTTAACCAGGACGAAGTAGCTGCTGAGCAGGAGGTCGCCAGGCCACATCCTGACTATGAGATCCTTCATGGCCAGTTCTGCCGCCTTGTGAAGTTCTACCAGTTGCTTCAGCTGGTCGCTTAAAGGCATCGGATGTTCGGCCCCAATATATTGGGACCAGAACAACTTCTCCGTCGAGCTCCCTTCCTCAGCTTGGTAGAACTCTACGGCATCAGAGACGCTGCGCGGCAGATCTGCGAATGCTCCTGGAGAGCTCCGAATTCGGGTAAGTAAAAGGAAAGTCTCCTTCACATGCTTTCTTTGCATAATGAATGCCTTACCCACCGCTATCTTCTTGGCCGCCTGAATCTCCTGAAGGGCCTTCCGGGCTTCGGCCTTGGCGTCTTGCCCGCTCTGGAGGGCCTTCGCAAGCTCGGACTCTTGCGTCTTGGAGTCATGCTCCAAGGACTCGAATTTTTTGACGAAGTCCTGGACCTCTTGCTGAACCTCATTTACCCGAGCCGCCTGTTTCTCGCGCTCGGTGCGCTCCTTGGCCGCCTTGTCTTCGGCCTCGGACAGCGCCTTCTTAAGGGCCGCCACTTCGGTCGTGGCCCCTATTAAAATTCATAATGCTTCTATTAGCATCAACGATTCTTTTCCTTTATATAACACACGGACGAGGTATCACTTACCTTTGTTGTCCTCGAGCTGCCACTTCACGAGGCCGAGCTCTTCTTCGGCCTGCCCCAGGTTCTGCTTCCGTCCGGAGACCACTGTAGTGAGGGCGGCGGAGGCTAGCAGTGAAGCCTGCTTATTCACATAGACATAATATGATTAGACTCCTGGAGATGATATTTGATCCTCTGTTCGGCCTTTCTTTCCGAACACCAAACAGAGCATCAGGGGCTACTGTCTATACTGTGATATTTTCTCAGAATTCAATCACTCACCTCAAAGCCTGTCAGGAGGCTGGCGCAGGCTTCGGTCAATCCTCTTTTGGCGGACTGAACCTTCGCAATCACCGTACTCATAAGAGTACAATGTTCTTCATCAAGGGAAGCTCCCTGAAGCGCTTCCACCAAGTTGTACGATGCCCCAGGATGGACAGAGGTCATCGGCATAGGCGGCTCACCCCCCCCCCCTTAGCGACAGGCTGCCTGCCTGAATCCGGAACCACTGGGGGTTCCTGCACAGTATCCGGTTGGGGGCCAAACTTACTGCCCCCCCCCTCATCAGAATCCATGGGGGTCTTCCCCCCATGTGCCCGGCAGTGGGGTTTTCGCCTCAGGGCGCCTCCAGCTATCTCCCCCTGGCCCGGTGTCCTTTGAGACAACACCTCAGTGTCGTCTGCGGGCTGGGAGTGGTGGCCGTCGGGAGCGAGTTGTTGTTCATCGCCGACACACTCAAAGACCCATCCGAGGAAGATAAGTCGATGCGGGCTTTGGACGGACTGCACGATCATGTTTAACATGATAAGAAGCAATAAAGCGAAAAATGCCAGACGTATTATGGTATCCAGATACTTACGACTTCACCAGGGGCTTGTCCCTGGGTAGCCACTCCTCGTCGCTGTAGGCGGCTATTGTGGAGTGGTCTGGAGGGAGGATCCTTCCCTTCTTGGACCCTTCGGCCTCCCCATATGGGGCGACCTTCCTTTTCTTCTCCCCCTCGGTTTGGGGGAGGGGGTTTTCCTCTTCCTCCTCCTCATTTTCATTGGAGGAGTGCGCCTTGGTGTCTTCGGACGATGAGTCCGGCACCACCTTGCGCCGGAGACCTTTCCTGGTCCCCGCGGCCTTCTTCTTAGCCTTCTTCTCCGGCACCTCATAGGGCGCCGGAAACAACATCTTCGTAAGGAGAGCCGTCCATGTGTCTTCGGGTAGTGGATCTAGGCAGTCGATCCGCTTCGCTGTCGCCACCCAGTCCTGTTAAGATTGGTGGGAAGGCTTAAATTCCTTTCACGAATATATTAGGGGAAGGAGCATCTTGTGAAACATAGAAGACTTACCGGATAGACGGGTACCTCGGCGGCCTTGAACAGCACCTTCCAGACGTCCTTATGCGTCATGTCAAAGAGCTCTCGCAGCGTCTGGTGTTTGGCCGGGTTGAACTCCCACATATTAAATGCCCGTCTTTGGCACGGGAGGATCTGGCAGAAGAGCATGACCTGGACCACGTTGACAAGCTTGATTTTCTTGCTTATCATATTCTTGACGCAGTTCTGGAGTTCGGTCAGCTCCGCTGGCTCACCCCAGGCTAAACCCTTCCTTTTCCAGGAGGTAAGCCGCATGGGGATGCCAGATCGAAATTTGGGGACCGCCGCCCAGTTGGAGTCGCGCGGCTTGGTGATGTAGAACCACCCCGATTGCCACCCCTTCACGGTCTCCACATAGGATCCTTCAAGCCAGGTGACGTTGGGCATCTTGCCCACCATGGCGCCTCCGCACTCCGCATGCTGGCCGACCACTATCTTTGGCTTCATGTTGAAGATCTTTAGCCACAGGCCGAAGTGGGGCTTGATGTGGAGGAAAGCCTCGCACACGATGATAAACGCCGAGATGTTGAGGATGAAGTTGGGGGCTAGATCATGGAAATACAGCCCATAATAGAACATGATCCCACGGACAAATGGGTGGAGGGGAAATCCCAGTCCACGGGCGAAGTGGGCAAGAAACACAACCCTCTCATGAGGTTACGGAGTAGGGATGATCTGCCCTTCGTCCGGGAGCCGGTGCGCGATGTCTGCGGCTAAGTATCCGGCCTCCCGGAGCTTCGTGTTGTCCTCCTCCGTAACGGAGGAGGCCATCCACTTGCCTCCCGCTCCGGACATGTATGGAATGGCTTTACGGAGAAGGTGAGAACTTGGGCGCTGGAGCTTGAGAGTGTGAGAATGGATGATCAAAGGAGGAAGAAGGCGTGGGTGAAAAAAGGGGAATCCATATCTCTTTATAAAGGCGGTAGAAACTGTGCGCCTCCCCACTTGCCTGTTAAAATCCCTTATTCCCCAACACGATTAATGGCGTGGTCGGGTTACCCACGCCTGTATTGATGAGAATCCTGCGATAAGAGGACACGCTCTCTGCTTCGACAAGTCGTGTCAAGGAAACCGCCTCGCAATATGTGCACTAGCTGGTTGTGAAAAACAGTTCGAATAATGAACGGGCCATGGCGTGATGTCACACTATGAAAAGCTGTCAGCAGATTAGATTTGTGGAATATTGTGCTCTCTACGGTGGTATGTGGAATTTGTTTTGCAGAGCCGGACACAATCCTTGTGTTCAAAATCTTCTATGGAGTATTCGGAGAAGGAACCCGCCTTGCAATGCCGAAGACAAACTGCGCGCCGGACTCATCGTCATTGAAGCCTGGTTCAGGGGCTACTGAGGGAGTCCTGGATTAAGGGGCCCTCGGATAGCCGGACTATATACTTTGGCCGGACTGTTGGACTATGAAGATACATGGTTGAAGACTTCGTCCCGTGTCCGGATGGGACTCTCCTTTGCATGGAAGGCAAGCTTGGCAATTCGGATATGTAGATCTCCTTCTCTGTAACCGACTCTGTGTAACCCTAGCCCCCTTCGGTGTCTATATAAACCGGAGGGTTTAGTCCGTAGGACAAGAACAATCAGAATCATAGGCTAGCTTCTAGGGTTTAGTCTCTACGATCTCGTGGTAGATCAACTCTTGTAATACTCATATCATCAAGATCAATCAAGCAGGAAGTAGGGTATTACCTCCATCGAGAGGGCCCGAACCTGGGTAAAACATCGTGTCCCCCGCCTCCTGTTACCATCAGCCTTAGACGCACAGTTTGGGACCCCCTATCCGAGATCCGCCGGTTTTGACACTGACAAGTGTAGTGCTGGTTTAGTTGGGTGGGTTAATATAGGAGAGTTAGGCCGATATGAATGAATGTTGACCATTGAACTATGTGTTGTTCATAATGCAGATGGACAAGGGCAAGGCTGTCGTGCCACCATTGAAGAAGGGCAAGGAGGTTGTGCCACCATTGGATGAAGTCAAGTGCTGGATCACCCAAGCCCAAAGCGGAGGAACTGTGGACACTTCCATCAGGAGTCAGGACCAACCCACTTTTGCAAGGTTATCCTTGCTCCTAAGCTAGCTGGAGAGTCTGCCATTACCTATGGACTTCACAAAGCACTTCCCAACCATCCCTACAGAGTTCAAGATGAAGACGAACACCAGCTGCGCATGGAGGGTGACGGTGAGGGTGATCGATGGCAGGGTCACTCTTGATCAGGGTTGGGCCACCTTCGCCGCTGTTAACCAGATCATGATCGGGTACATGCTGACGTTGAAGCTGATGTCCCCCGACACCATGAAGGTGATCGTCTTCAAAGACGAGGGCGTAGAGGTGATCACCAAGTGCAAGGAGCACGGCAATGCCTTCGCCGCGACCGCCTGAGGTCATGTGGTCCAGTCCTTGGTTGTTCTTGCTTTAAGACTTCGGTTTTGTTTGGAACTTATCGCACTATTATGTAGGTTCAAAACTTGTTCTGTGTGGTTAAGAATTATGTTTGTGCGTAAGATCATTCTGTTTCTACTAGTTTAGTTCTTACTAGTTCATGCGTACCTTTGGTAAGCACACAACATCGAGTAGGAGGTTACCATACAATTTTCTTGGATGTAACCAGACAATCAGACGTTTTTCCCCTCAAACATGTCCGCAACCAAACAGCAGGACTTTCATTTTAGCAGATTCAGGCTAGAAGGGATGCATGCAACCAATCAACATGCAGATGTTGATTTTTAGCCTGTATATGCTCAGCCATGCCCAACTAGGACAAGTATGCAAAGTGAAAAAACCAATGCGGGTAACCAAACGCGCCCAAAACGAATTTTCTGAACCTACTGCTTTGGACCATGGACATTCTCATACTGAGGCATGCTTCCTAAGGGCATCTCCAATGCTAACCCCAATTTCCTCCTGTATCCGTCTGCGGACTGATAAGCCTGACGCTCATGGATGATCCTCTTTCCTTCCTCTTGCGCTGGCCGCGGCCACCGATGATGTGGCCAAGGTGAGAGGATGACGGGCCTTCGTGGAGGAGGCGGTCTTGTAGAGAGATCACTCCTCGTCGTACTTGGCCATCTCCCTGTCGAGGAGGCGGAAACGACATTTACTCCTCTCCACCGTCGTCTTAGAACGGTCCAGGGCATAGGCGTGTGACGACTTCAGGGTGATAAAGATCTCCGCTTCTGCTGCCTCACCGACTGCTGCGGTGGTGGCTCGTCCTCCTCACTGACTACTGCGACGACAACTGGTCATCCATGTCACCAAAGGAGAGATGATCTTCACCTTCATCGAGGAGCCGGCCGCTGATGAGGACGATGGATCCAGAGTTCAAGGGTTGTGTCGCCATGAACCTATGTAGCCTATTTCGGAGCCGCCACCTGCGGGCGCCGAGGCCCATGACTTGCCCATCTTTGAAGTTGTGGAGGAAGAGGAGAGGTGAGGAGGAGGACGTGCAGAACAATGCGGTGAGTGCTATGTGGATGATACCGGAGCATGGCTTATATAGTCTCGGTCAGGCGATGCGAAGGGAGGGCCAGCCGCTTTAGTGTGGCGTAGTGACTGGTGTTGGTACCTCGGGAAGCTATGTCCGCATTGTAGCATCAGCTCCCAAAGTTCGCGTCGGTCAGCGTCATGCTCCCGTCCGTTCACATCATGCAACATCAAATGCTAGTTATTGCGTCATCTGGGCTGGCATTGATGCGTAGCGGGAAGCGGCGCATGCATCGCACAAAAAGTACAGGAGGGGCGGCTGGGGTTGTTTGGTGGGTATGGTTAGTTAGACGCAGACATGGCAGCGGTCCGGAGGCCCGCAAAGCCCCCCAGTTTCCTCCGATTTGCGGAAAAACACATCCAGGCCGTCAAGCTGACAGATACAACACGTCCAGACATTATGGTCCGGACGGTTGCGGGTGGTTTGAGGGTCTGCGTTGGAGATGTCCCGACCCCCTCAAAATATTGAAAGGGGTAGTTTGGTCTATCCACATAAAACAAAACAGTGAAGAAATTAATCTTCAAACTAAAAAAATCGCCCGTGCATTGCAACAGAGATACACTAAAATATGTTGCCGTGGCAGAAAAATGTTCTGCATTGGCACAAAACGGGCGAAGAAAAGAATGATTACGTGTCTTTCTACCTCCTCACCCTCACTAAACACCTTGTCATTGCCCTACATCATTTACAATAACATGACATCGAACCATTGCCTACAATCGTGCTAGGGATCTGCCTCATTTCCAATGTCCATCGTTATAGTGTGATGCCCCCTTCCCTCCAACTATATGTGAATTACCTCCAAAATCCCTTCACCACCTATATGAAATGTCAAACAAGACAATGTTCATATTATTGGTTAACTGAAAGTGGCCCCGTCAGAGTTCTGTCAACAAATTCGGTAATGAGATGTTAACTTGAAAATCATCAAATCGAAGTTGTATGTTGGAGATTTTATTTACCAAGACCATCTATGTTGGAAATTATGGTTTTGTCTGAACCATCATCTTTTTATGAACGAGTTGGAGAACCAGTACATGGTTGCTTCGAAAAGGCAGCAAAAGTAATGTCAATCTAAACATACATATGTCCACATCACTCACGGAACACGTATCTCTAGTTTGCACAAAGAGAGCGGGAAAACCCAAAAAGACTGTTTCTATTGTGAATTGTAGAATACCTTTAATGGGAAGATAAACTGAGAAGGCCATCTCAATCTACATGTATTATGCAGGCACAGAGCCACCCTGCATGCCATTCTACTTGCACTTGGCCAGGCTCACTCTTAGCATTCTCCTGGTAGGCTCAAGCACATAATAAAGTCACCCACGACATATGTAATACTATCTCCATTCGGATTATAGGAGACAGTACAGAAATGATGAACTTCTCCAGCTTCTAACATTTCGGTTGGTTGTAAAATACAAATAGTTTTTTTCGCGAATACGTAAAAGTTTGTGTATCATTTCATTGATAGAAGGAAAAAAAATGTCTACAGTGGGTATACAACACATGACACGAACGCAGACAGGCGTGAACATGATGCCTGGAGCAGAGAGACAAGGGATGCTTAGCCCGAACAGAGGATACATCATGGCTAAACCTACCAAGCCCGAACAAAGAGCGGCAATGCCAAACCAGCAAGAATTCAAACATCTCTTGGGCCGAAACCGGGGACACCACGAGCAAGTAAGATAGAGCCTTCAAGAAGGAAGATGACACTGAGACGCCGTTGCCATCCAGACTGGAGGAACCAGACCTAGGGTTTCCCCTGAGCTCGAAGAGGGGCGCAACTGAAGGCCTCGGCAAAACCTTCAAGAAGGAAACGACACTCGTGGGCGCCGTTGTTGTCACCATCGGCAAGCCGAGCAGGGATCTCTCCCTGGCCTGAAGCTGAGCAATCCCATAGTTGCTAAATCATGAGTAGAAGATGAGGAAGCCGAAGTTGGTCGGAATCACCGTGTCGGAAGGGGGGTTTGCGGGGGCTGCACCTGCCGTCGGAATGGTGGCACCGCTTCCGGAACCGCGAACATTGGATCTAGCAAAAATACATATACTCCCTCCGTCCGGAAATACTTGTTGGAGAAATGGATTAAAATGGTTCTAGAACTAAAGTACGTCTAGATATGCCCATTTCTCCTACAAGTATTTTCAGACGGAGGGAGGAGTACCTTTGTACAGATGTTGAGGACTATACCTATGTCTAAATCACCATCAATTTGAAAATGGGATTAAAGAATGTACCACTTTAATAGGACAAGAATTATCAGCCTAAAGAGAAGAATATGCACAACATCTATCTCTCCTTTTCCAAAATAGTGGGAAAGAGAGAAATAACTAATTCTACCTAGTCCAAGGTTTGGAATGTAGCATCGCTTCAATGGAGAGCTGTACTTGTGAGCATATGGCGCTCCCCTCCACCTCAGACATTGCTCAACTCTGAATGTGTCTTGCTGTCACAGATGCATCATGCATGCCATTCTGCTGCATCGGGTCGGGCTCTACGCCCCCAACAATTTTGCTGCTTCCTTCGACACCCCTGGAATTATCACTGCCAGCTTCAGGGAAGGGTTGTGGAACAGGGTCGGGGTTATCACCGATGGCATTCTGCAACGAATGAAACTCATCTTGGCACCATTGTAGGTACTGCTTTCCACATATCAGCCTTCCGCAACCCAGTGCATTTTGTTATGAATCGACCTCATAATGCTTATCAGCAGCATTATAGTTGAAATGGGCACCATGATGACGAAGAAACCAGAGAAGCTTTGGAAAGTCAGAGGCGCGGAGGCCATGTCAGGGACCATGCTAGGACCCATCGGAGGTGAAGCTGAGTCGAACCATTTTGTTTTGATTCGTGAGCCCTCATCCCCTCCAGCTAGGTGCAGGATAGCAGTCGAAAGATTATGCACTAGCGGAGAACCTAGATGGAATGCCTAAAGATAAGAACATGATGTCAACAACTTAAGTATGTATCCAGATTGCAGCATAACACTACAAGAGCAAATCAGGAATGTACCAAGGCATTAAGGATGAGTAGCTTACAAAGCCAAATCCAGAGTCTTGTGTATGGATCCATGCATCCTAAAATCATTTTCGTGCTGACAGTTAGAGAGGAAAGAAGTTAAATAAGGAGTCTCATATATGATAGCCGACACCCCTCCATTCTTGGACCCCATTCTTAAGGAAGCATCATGCTTTTCTTTCATTGTGTAGTTCCTTAACCTGCTTTCACTGAAATTATGATTGACCAAGAGGACAACACAAATGAATCATCTTGGTATCGTACAAAGTCACCACTGCTCTTGAGCTGGTCTAGATCTGTCACCAAAGGACGGAGCGTCTTTGTAGTCAATATGGATGACAGGCTTGCTATGTAGTTTTGAACAAGAATCGGCACCACAAACCACCATACCACCACAACAATTTTTGACAAGGGGCTTCTAATAATAGGACATGTGCATGGAATAACCAAAGTATTATATAATCTTAGAACTATGATGAGAAACTAATTAAAATACTTATTATAAAGCCTCAAATTATATGAGGAAGTTTAAGCTTGATACTCACCATGAGAAAATGTCAAAGTGGAGAAATACAAGTAGAGGGCAGTGCTACACTGTCTCAAACTTGATCCTTGGTACACCTGATTTTTGGGTAGTTCAATCATCCACACAACAAAGCCAGTATAGAAGAAGAAGAAAACAATTGTTGCAAACCAAAGCCTACCATTTAGTGGCTTTACAAATGTCCAACGGATTGTATCCGGTTCATCCTCGGCAAGCACAAGCATAGACACACCCGACTGTGTGTATGTCATTGTAAAGTCTGTGGTAGTGACTCGTTCCGCAGTTGTGGTCACATCGCCTACTGGACCGTCATACGCCTGTTTAGGATAAATGAAAATAAGTAGAGATGAAAAGGTATTTAGGCACAAGAAATTATAATTTTAACAAAAGAATACTCGTATAAGGATGAGATGAAAGTGGTGTAGGATAAGCCTTACCCCCAAAGACACATTGCCTACTAGCTCATCATAAGTACCGCTGAAGACTAAAAAGTTATAGCATGGGCGAGGATGCAAATTCCTCATAGAAGCCTCGAAGATATCAATGTTGCAGCCAGTGACATTTTGTTTCTTGGAAATAGGATGAATAACATTCACAAAAACTTGAAAACCTAGTTTCAGTGGCACGGCAGTCTTCAGCACCATCTTGCCTCTTCAATTCTTCTTTGATTTCCTTGTAACTAGTTTTCTGCTAATTCTTCTGCCTTTTTGCAGAGTAGGAAAGGTTATAGTGTCACTTCCAAGTGTAAATCCAAAGGCATGGCCCCCTAAGGCTGCTATAGGATCCTCTATCCTGAAGACACACAATGTTGGAGTTGGAGAAACACCAGAGAAGGCAAAATTTTGTGTTTTGACCCTTTTGTCAAAGAAAATCGAGATTTTACCCTAGTTCAATCTTTTTTAAATCTGACCCTTTTGCTACCGCCATGGGAACTGGCAGTAGGTATATGTAGGCTACCGCCACCAGGACTGGCGGTAGGTTAATGGCGGACGCCGTCAGCCAACTGCTGCAAGTCCACGTGGCATAACTGTCCTACGGCCATAGGTCACGGCGGTAGGACAGCTCAAGCTACCGCCACAGTCTGTGGCGGGAGGGTCACGCAACGCCAGCGGGTATTGTGACGAGAAATCCGTTTCCCCAGGTGGTAGGGTACCACACCCTACCGCCGTAGGGCCCGGCGGTAGGGTCGCGCGCATGGCACTCCTTCCTGTGACGAGAAATGTGTTCACCCTGGCGGTGGGATTCCATAGCCTACCGCCAAGCCCTCCGACGGTAGGCTACCTGAACCTACCACCAAGCTACCTAGCGGTAGGGTGTCTGCCACTTTTTTCTACACAATTCTTTGGTCCTTTCAGTCACAAAAATATAAATAGCACATTGTAGATAGCAAATTATGATGGTCTCACACATTATAGATAGCAAATTGTGATGGTTTCACACATTGTAGATAGCAAATAGGTTCAACATAATTTGAAAGTAGCAAAACGACATCACCAACAAAGCTTAAAGGTACCAAATAGACATCACTAACATAGCATACAAGTTCTTGCTCTAAACGACATCACCAACACGACCTATCACTTGCTACTCCCCCTCTCAGCGGTACGCTCCTCCTTTCTCTTCGAGCGGGCTTCGTCCGGCTTCTTCGTGTGACGACAAGGAACCAGTTTCTGAAATGGGGATGGGCTCAAAACATCCTGGTGTGGATGCGATACCCTCCTCCCCTAGCTTGGCTGCGTTTTTGTAGGACCGTCATCGTTATCGTGCTCCTCCTCCTCTTCCTCTGCGTCCTCCTCTTCCTCTTCCTCCTCCATTTCTTCTTCATCTTCCTCATGATCTTCCTCATCTTGCTGCTCAACAACATGAGATGACGAGGCTCTGCCAGCGTGGCTCGATGAAGCTCCGACAGTGTGGCTTGATGATGTTATGGCACGCATCGACCCTCCATGAGTAGGATCATGGACGCTGGCCGCACGAGTGCACCCAAGCACACCCACTAGCTTACGACAATGGGTCAGGAATTTCTGCAAAAGTAGACACCAAAAACATAATAAGGATCAACTCAAGCGTGCCCAGGGTTCACGGCGTCAAGCTTCTACAATGGTATAACATGGCTAAGGAACCTCGATGTTACCTTCATAGTATCCCTCATCTTGGTGTTGGATTCCACGGTTCCGGCTTCATATGAAAGCGCGTTCGAGCCTTCAATAATGCTTCTATTGAGCTCTGAATCCTACACATGTAAGCATTGTGTTAAAGGCCAAGTTTTCACACAACCGCTCATAGCTAAAATTAAATGAGAACACCACTAACCACTCTGTTCATCAGGGGCGCATCCTCCCTGAAATCACCTTTGAGATTTCTGAGTCGCCCACGGTATGCTTCATCCTCGCTATCATCCTCCTCCAATTCGGCGATATCGTCTTCCGTCCACTGCGACCTCAAACATGTATGGTACTTGACACCATCGTCATACCACTTCATGTGGTCTTCACGGTAGGAGTTCATCTCAGCCACTCTCCTCTCGCCTTCTTTGCCACTCTCCTCTCGCCGTCTTTGCGATACCACCTCTGGTCCCACGCTTGCAAGTGGTCCTTGTGCTCGTGCCCCCAGTCTATGATGGTCTGACAATTCTTTCTACTTTTCCTGCAAGGCATAGGAAGCAGCAGACGTCATGACAATGTCAAACATAAACGAAAACGCAGCAAGTAGAGAACAATGCCCTCACCAGTGAAGGGCGGAGCCGCCGGTGTCGGTGGGTCGACCCGGTGGGTATGTTGGAAGACCCCAAACTGCGTGGCCACACGCTGTAGTAAGTGCCACTCGACAACATACACACATATCAAGGGCACAATGCACCGCCAGGCAAGCCGATCCTCCTCGCACTCGAGTTGAGCTCGAACCCCCATTCTCAGTTGTGGTACAGCCTCCAGTTAACCTACAAAAGGATTGTTAAGAACAACGAAAGTTGCTACGAAACAATTAGCTACTTGGTATACCTGATATTCTGTTAGGTTGTCCAACTCATTGGTGAAGAGCTTGTACAGCGTACTAGACCTTCACCTAGTCCCAGGCGTACACGGCGGTCGGGTACCGAGCACTGTCCCCTTCTTTGCCATAGTCCATCCATGCATGCAAGGAAACTCTCTCTGGATGGCCGACCGGCAACTGCTCCCACATCCAAATTGAAAGGGCCCAAACAAATCCACACACGTTGGAGGTCTCTTTGGTCCTCTGCGTCGCTTCATCCAGCTGCAAACATGAAGTAATGATGATCAGATAGCACAATCTCAAACAGCATACATAGGTCGAAAAACGAGTACTGAGATTATTATCTTACCGAGCGGTATAGGTAAGCTAGGCCGACGGACCCCCAGCTGTACTCCGCATCCCAGTCCTCTAGGAAGCCGACAGACATCCATAGGGCGCTATCCCCTGAGCAGTTTGGAAAGCCAACCTCCGTTAGAAGGTACCACAAATAGGCCCTCACGTACTGCTCGACGGTCCACTCATCGGCATCCTACGGGCATACGGAATGGTTCTCGAGGAACCACTTGGGTCGCACATCGGATGTTCTGTTCCCCTTCATGGGAGGGCAGTCGCGGATGAGGGCGATCACCCTCTCCTGCCAGTTGGTCCTCTCCACTCGCCCAGATGCATTTATATGCTATTTTATATCATTTTTTGTGACTAACATATTAACCTAGTGCCCAGTGTCAGTTGTTGTTTTTTGCTTGTTTTGTCTTTTCAGAAAATCAATATCAAATGGAGTCCAAATACGACGAAACTTTACTGTGATTTTTTATGGACTAGAAGAGACTCACGAAGTTTTGGGAGAAGACCAGAAGAGTCACGAAGGAGTGACAAGCTCACTAGGCACGCCCAAGGGGGGCTCCTTGAGCTTGTGCCCCCCTCATGGCACCTCTTGACCTAATTCCCCCTCTATAAATTCCCAAATATTTTCAATATACCAGAGAGCCAACCGGAACACTTTTTGCGCCGCCGCAAACTTCCGTTCTCCTGCGATCCCATCTAAAGACCTTTTTCAATACTCTGCCGGATGGGGAAGCGATCACGGAGGGCTTCTACATCATCCTTGCCGCCCTACCGATGATGCGTGAGTAGTACACAACAGACCTACGGGTCCATAGCTAGTAGCTAGATGAGTTCTTCTCTCTCATTGATCTTCAATACAATGTTCTCCTCAATGCTCTTGGATTTCTATTCGATGTAATCTTCTTTTGCGATGTGTTTGTTGGGATCTGATGTTGTGGTTTTTTTTATCAAATTAATGGATATTAATTTAGTCTTCTCTGAACTTTATTATGCATGATTGTTATAATTTTGTATTTCTCTCCGATCTATCCATTTGGTTTGGCCAACTAGATTGATTTATCTTCAATGAAAGAAGTGCTTTGTAATGGGTTCAATCTTGCAGTGCTCTATCCCAGTGAAAAACTAGGAAACAAGACACATATTTATATTGTTGCCATTAAGGATAAAATGATGGAGTTTATTCATATTGATTGTATTTACTTTGTCTACATCATGTCATCTTGCTTAAGGCGTTACTCTTTTTTATACTTAATACCATAGATGCATGCTGGATAGCGGTCGATGGGTGGAGTAATAATAGTAGATGCAGGCAGGACTCGGTCTACTTGTCTCGGACGTGATGCCTATATACATCTGTATAAATGATCACTGCCTTGATTATCGTCATAACTATGCGCATTTCTATCAATTGTCCAACAGTAATTTGTTCACTCACCATATGATATGCATTCGAGAGAGAAGCCTTTAGTGAAAACTATGCCCCCGGGTCTACTTTTATCATATATAAAAACACAAAAATACCTTGCTAAAATTTTCTATTTTATTTTATTTTATCTTTATAAATTATCTATCTGCCACTACGAGATTTAATCCTTGCAAGTAACTGCCGAGGGAATTGACAACCCCGTTGTTCGCGTTGGGTGCAAGTATTTGCTTTTGTGTGTGCAGATATTGTTCACGAGACTTTATGTGATTCTTCTACTGGATTAATAATATTGGTTCTTAACTGAGAAAAATATTTATCTCTACTGTACTGCATCATCCTTTCTTCTTCGAGAAAATCCCAACAAAACTCACAAGTAGCACAGTACACTAAAAAGGTCACAACAACAACGATGTTTGCCATAAGCCTGTTGGCACAAAATATAGAACAAGTTTATTTGCTATACTTGATAGCAAAATACGTAGTAATAAAAGTGATCGTACAAAGTGCAGCATTAAAGTGATATCACCTGAGCAATATCATTGGTGAAACGAATAAAACCTTCATGCTTATCATGGGTGATACAAATAAAACCTTTGTAGTGAGGCCTTCATGTTCTAAATATCGTCTTAATATGCACAAATAATATGCTAACTTGCATAGTCAACTATATAGCACAATAATAATGACTCATCCAGAAGATGCATAAAAAACTTCAAGCCCCGGAGCCACGCACGCCTTCTCTCTGCTGCTCGCCTCCCTCGATGGCATGCTGTCACATCCAAGGCGGTCACCGGCCTCGCAACAGCAGTAGCACAAGGCATCCGCCGCCCATCGCCGTTGCTCAATGGCTGGCCTCGCGGCCCCTGGAAGGCGTCGAAGCGCTGGAGCCACGCACGTAGCCATGTCAGCAGTCCTGCCGCGACCGCGAGCTCTGCGTCGGCGTCGGCCCTGAGCTCGCCACGCTGATTTACCTCGAGCTGAGCTACTCTGTCCAGCCAACAGCACCTTCTCTTCTTTGCCCAGGTCCAATCCTTCCCCCCGTGCTTCCGTATTTCCCTCTAGTAGGCAACGCACTCCAAGTGTTTGCTGAAATTTTTGCTTGCCAAGAAGGTGGTTTTAGATAAATGCATTGCAAAAAATTGTCGTTACTGGCCAGAAAAACACAGAGCTGCACGTTAATTTTACCCTCACAGACCAAGCAGTTCCTCTAGCAACAAGAGTTCTTTACACATCTTAATCATTTAGTGCAATGTCTTCCGCAAGGATGTCCTAATGTGAGCTTATCCATGCGGTTAGGCACTCTTCAAGTAGGAATCCATTTTCTAGTCATACTGTTTTTCCATCAAATTAACCACTGCTCTTTTTTCCCATTTTCCTGAACCTACTGTGTTATTTCGGTAATTATTATAGTTAAGCTCAGCAAGAATTGTCTATTATCTATATGCTACTCCCTCCGTAAGGAAACATAAGAGTGTTTAAATCACTAAAGTAGTTATCTAAACGCTCTTATATTTCTTTTTCAGAGGGAGTATACGATAAATTATATGTTCTGCCTTTTCCACGGATGCAAAACTGAGGAACTGAGCCGCGCGTTTTTCACTCTGGTGTAAAAAGTACGTCCGTGTTAATTTGCAGTTCCGCACTGATCAGAATATATAGGAATCTTGACTTAGTTTCTAGAGGTAAGCTTATTTTTCTTTATGTGCTAATATCAACACTTCCTTCGATCGCAGCAAGCCTGTTTTAATCAGCTAATATAATGTATGCAACTTTATGTGCTAATATAATGTCAGTTCTGGAAGAACATTGCATACATCTATCTCCAAAGGCCGTTGGCCGACATTGCATACATCTATCCATTTTAATTTCTTACTCTAGTACCTGATATATTTAGATTTGTATAAACCAAGCGTACCAAGATGAGTCTATCTGTCATCTATATATCCTGCAATACATGAACACCAAGGCTGCCGTATGTTCGTGAACAGGCCACCCTATCGAACGGCACCAATGGGTGCTAAGATTTGTTCCGAAACAGGGGCAGAAGCAGAGTTTCTCCGAGAATCCGATTCATCCACCGGAGCAGAGACAATAGAGTCTCCCGTGGCTCCTTCTTGCTCTGTAGATCCGTCGGCCAGACCTTGATGATTTGGCTCATCCACCCGGCGGCTGTTGCTCACAGGCTGGCCTCGCGGCCCCTGGAAGGCGTCAAAGCCAATAGCAGCTTCTCTTCTTTGCCCAGGTCCAATGCTTCCTCCTGTGCTTCCGTATTTCCCTCTCGTAGGCAATGCACTCCAAGTGTTTGCTGAATTGTTTGCTTGCCAAGAAGGTGGTTTTAGATAAATGCATTGCAAAAAGTTGTCGTTATTGGCCAAAAAAATACAGAGCTGCACGTTAATTTTACCCTCACGGACCTAGCAGTTCCTCTAGCAACAAGAGTTCTTTACACATCTTAATCATTTAGTGCAATGTCTTCCGCAAGGATGTCCTAATGTGAGCTTATCCATGCGGTTAGGCACTCTTCAAGTAGGAATCCATTTTCTAGTCATACTGTTTTTCCATCAAATTAACCACTGCTCTTTTTTCCCATTTTCCTGAACCTACTGTGTTATTTCGGTAATTATTATAGTTAAGCTCAGCAAGAATTGTCTATTATCTATATGCTACTCCCTCTGTAAGGAAATATAAGAGTGTTTAGATCACTAAAGTAGTTATCTAAACGCCTTATATTTCTTTTTCAGAGGGAGTACACAATAAATTATATGTTCTGCCTTTTCCACGGATGCAAAACTGAGGAACTGAGCCGCACGTTTTTCACTCTGGTGTAAAAAGTACGTCCGTGTTAATTTGCAGTTCCGCACTGATCAGAATATATAGGCATCTTGACTTAGTTTCTAGAGGTAAGCTTATTTTTCTGTAAGCCTGTTTTAATCAGCTAATATAATGTATGCAACTTTATGTGCTAATATAATGTCAGTTCTAGAAGAACATTGCATACATCTATCTCGAAAGGCCGTTGGCCGACATTGCATACATATATCCATTTTAATTTCTTACTCTAGTACATGATATATTTAGATTTGTATAAACCAAGCGTACCAAGATGAGTCTATCTGTCATCTATATATCCTGCACTACATGGACGCCAAGGCTGCCGTATGTTCGTGAACAGGCCATGTCGGTGTACTAGAGTAGGGGTACCCTAGTATCCCGAACTTGTGCACGGGCAGTCGCAGCACCCCGCGGCAAGGCTTGCCGGGTGACCGCCAAGGTCCTCCGTGGTTCCTTTGGAGCCATTCAAGAACAAAGTGTTCAAGTCAAGAAGACAAGGCCCCGGCAAGAGGAGCTTGCCGGGAAGGAGACAAGGCCCCGGCAAGAGGAGCTTGCCGGGAAGGCCAATCAAGACATCTCGAGGAACTTGCCGCGACGCGCCTCGCGTCCCGGCACGGCCCGGCAAGCGACAAGCTTCCGGGCGCGGCAAGACAACGACCGCGGCAAGGCACTTGCCGCGGCGAACCACCACTCTGTACTCACGCTCCAGCGCATCCGTCAACATGTCGCCACGGGGCCGTTCCAGGCGCGCGTGGCGAGAGGCTGTGCAGCCAGCGGTGCGAGGTGGCAAGCGGCGCTGACAAGAGTGCCATCGTGGCGAGCGGTGGCGCCCCTGACGGTCCCTTTTCTGCACTGTTTGGGCGACACAGACGGGCATTTAATGCCTTTGTCCCCTGCCGTCAGGGTTAGGTAGGATATACTGTTCAAGTTGTTGTACCAACCACAACTCATTTTCCATTTTTGCCCTCGCCTACGTTGCCACCTGTCGGTGACCCCTTGAGCATATAAAAGGAGGCCCATGCGCAACGTAGAGGGGGTTCGAAGCATTCGAAACCAGAAAACACTCACGCTCTCGAGCAAGAATTCCATACAATCAGACAAGCAGCAGTAGGAGTATTATCTCTCCGGAGAGCTCCGAAGCTGGGTAAATCGCTCGTGTGCTTCGCCTCGATCCGCTCTTCATGCGATCTCCGCCCCCCTCCGGACCGAAAGGGGCTCCGGTGCCATAGGTGTTCGTTCCCACGACATCTTTGGCGCGCAAGGTAGGGAGCGTCTTGGTTGTGTGAACCCGATCAGGCGTTCACGCGAGCCAGATCTTCATCTTCTTCATCATCTTCATCGACATGCCACCGAAGAAGAAGGCTTCGGAGGTGGCTGCTCCGTCCACGTCGATCCCTCCGGCACCGGAGCAAACGGGTGGTGGGGTAGACGCCGGCGGAGGAACGGGCGTCGACGAGGGAGATCACGGTGCTGCCAGGTCCAAGGACAAGGCCGCGCAAACCTCGGCGTCTGTACACGCACCGCGCCCATCTCAGGAGGCGCGGGACCGACAGCGTCATGGTACTCGCGGTACCATATGTTCATTGGACCGAGATCGAGCTGGTGGATCTCGGGATGCTCAAGACCAGCATGCGCGCCAACCTGCTGGCACGAGCAAGACACGGTCGCCTGGACGGGATACTGCCCCTTCCAACCCAGTTGGGAGTCCGAGCATATCCCGATCTTCGCACCGTTCGCCACCGCCACTCAAAACTTTGGAAGAAGCTTTGGCCCGAGCTCAACTGCTCCTGGATTACCCTCCAACGGCGGACAAGATCGATGATTGGAGGGCCACCATTCAGAGTCTCATCGGCTTCGCCAACGGCAACACTCCACGGCAACCGAGTACATCGAAGTCGCGGCAAGACTGCCAGGCACGAGCCGATGGCGACAAGACCGGTGGGGGTGCAACCACCGTGCACTCTCCACCCCGAAGGCCAAGATCGCCGACTCGTCGGGTCAACCTCGACAGTGACTCCACAGCGTCATCAGATCCACGAGCTCGTCGTGATCAGTGCCAAGTTCTTCAAGAACGACAGCAAGAAGACGCTCGTACACGCATCGAGCGCCGAAGAGAAGCGCGGCGTCAGTCAGACCAGCGCGCTGGGCCCACTGTCGACATGCATGCGCCAGGGGAACCAGGCGACTTGCGGTATGCGATAGGTTGCCCTGCGTTCACTCGTGAGCTGCGGCAAGTCCAGTGGCCCAGCACAAAGAATTTCAAGCCATACGTACCAGAGAAGTACGACGGTAGGTTGCATCCGTCGGAGTTCCTCAGCATCTACACCATCGCGGTGCAAGCTGCCGGGGGGCGCGACGAAAAGATCCTTGCCAACTACTTCCCGCTGGTGCTCAAGCCCAATGTCAGATCCTGGCTCATGCACTTGCCGGACAACTCCATATCCTCATGGGCGGATCTGTGCCATCAGTTTGTCGGCGCCTTTACAGGCGGCCACAAGCCTCATGGCCAAGAGAGTGATCTTCATCTGCTCGCCCAGAAGGAAGGAGAACCCCTGCGCAAGTACATTCAAAGATTCAGCCAAGTACAGCGCAACATCCCAGATGTCTACCCTGCCGCGGTCATCAGCGCGTTCCATCAAAACGTGCGTAACCGCAGGATGCGGGAGGAGATGGCGATGTGCAAGATCAGAGACGTCAGTGAGCTATACGCCCTGGCCGACAAGTGTGCACGTGCTGAGGAAGGGAGGAAACTCCCCGGAGAGACTACAGGAGCAGGAGGATCTGACAGCGAGGATGCCGCCCCGGCAAGGAAAAACCGACGGCGGAACAACAGAAAGAAGAAGGGCAAAGATGTGCTAGTCGTTGAGCAGTCCGGCAACGGAGGTGGCGCCAAGGAAGCCGAAGCTGTGGCGGCCGCCGACAAGCAGGACGGCTCCGGCAAGCAGTACTGCAAGATCCACCGCACCAAGGGCCATGATCTCCAGAGCTGCAAGAAGGTTGAGCAGCTTGTTGAGCAGCAAAAGGCTGAGTACGAGCGACGCGACAAGGAGAAGGCCCAGGAAGGTACTGGAGGATCCGGCAAGAAGCGCCCCGGCCGGGGAGGACGCCGCGGCAAGGCCAAGCAGCGGCAAGGAGACCGACCTCCCCACGGCCGCGACAAGGATGAAGACGATGACGACGATGAAGATATGGAAGATGACGAGGCCGATGAGCAGGAGTTCCAAAACGCCACAGAGGTCTTGTGCATTGATGGAGGTGCTTCTCTGCATACTTCACACCGCCAACTCAAGCAGTGGGTGCGGGAAGTCAATGCGGCAGAGCCACCTGTCGAGTCACGCAAGCCTCTGAAATGGTCCAGCACGCCTATCATCTTCGATATTGAGGACCACCCTGATCGCATAACTGCAGTCGGGTGCTTGCCGATGTTGGTTTCGCCAACTGTCCGCAAACTCAAGGTCACTAAGATGCTAGTTGACGGCGGGGCCGGCTTGAACCTGATCTCCTCCGCGGTACTCCAGAAACTCCAGATCCCTGACAGCGAGCTCGAAGAGACCGGGACATTCCAAGGAATCAACCCGGGAAGGAGCAAGCCGGAGGGAAAGATCACGTTGCCGGTGACATTTGGCAGCGAGTTGAACTTTAGGACTGAGAGGGTCACTTTTGACGTTGCTGATTTTCCATTACCTTACGGGATACTCGGCCGTCCAGCACTCGCCAAATTCATGGCAGCCTCTCACTATGCATATAACCTGCTGAAAATGCCAGGCCCGATAAGTGTCATCTCTGTCCATGGCGACAAGAAGGATGCTCTTATCTGCACCGACAAGATCTACCGGGAAGCAGCAGCCGCAGCAGATCACAAGTCACTTGCCGGTGAAGCTCCCGGGGGGAAGAGGAAGACCAAGTCCGGCAAGAGTTCGGATGCCCACTCCGGCAAGCGCACCTCTTCGGAGTGCTGCGCTACCGTCGAGGACGCACCATCGAGCTCCACCGGCAAGTGTAAGAAGACGAAGGCAGCTCCGGCAGAAACCAAGAAGGTGCCCGCCAAGGAGGACAGCACTGGTGGAACCTTCACCATCAGTGCCACTCTCGACCCTAAATAGGAAAGCGCGCTCGTTGCTTTCCTGCGGGCGAATGTCGACGTGTTTGCGTGGCAACCGTCTGACATGCCCGGTGTTCCCAGGAAAGTAATCGAGCACCATCTTGCCGTCTGTCCTCATGCGCGGCCCGTCAAGCAGAAAGTCAGGAAACAAGCAGTGGAGCGCCAAGAATTTATCGCAGAAGAAATCAAGAAGTTGTAAGCAGCAGGCCTTGTCAGAGGAGTGCTCCATCCTACGTGGTTGACCAATCCTGTAGTCGTGCGCAAGGCAAACGGGAAATGGAGGCTTTGTATTGACTTTACTGATGTTAATAAAGCTTGTCCCAAAGACCCATTTCCCTTGCCGCGCATTGACCAGATTGTTGACTCCACGGCCAGATGTGACTTGCTTTCAATTCTTGACGCATATTTAGGATATCATCAGATCTTCATGGCAGAAGAAGATGAGGAGAAGACCGCATTCATCACTCCATGTGGCACATACTGTTTCGTACGGATACCTTTCAGTTTGAAGAATGCTGGTTCAACATTTGCAAGAGTAGTCCATGATGCTTTTGAGCCACAGTTGCACAGAAATGTGGAAGCCTACATGGATGACATAGTGGTCAAGAGCAAGGACAGAGCAACTTTGATTCAGGATTTGGACGAGACCTTTGCAAATCTGCACAAGATCAACCTCAAGCTCAACCCCGAGAAGTGTGTGTTTGGAGTTCCTTCCGGCAAGCTTCTCGGGTTCTTCGTGTCTCAGCGGGGAACTGAAGCCAATCCCGACAAGATCAAGGCCATTGAGCAGATCGAAGCGCCAAAGCACGTCAAGGATGTACGAAAGCTTGCCGGTTGCATGGCTGCTCTCAGCAGGTTTATCTCTAAGTCTGCTGAGCGCGCCCTGCCATTTTTCAAAATATTGAAAGGGCAGGTCCAATGAAATGGACTCCGGAAGCGGAGGCTGCGCTGCAGGACTTGAAGAGATACATGTCCTCCACTCCAATACTTGTCGCACCTAAGCCACAAAAGAAGTTGCTGCTGTATCTAGCGGCAACCAATCAAGTGGTTAGTGCTGCGTTAGTAGCGGAGAGGGAGGCGGATGATGAGCCAGTGACCACGGCAGAAGCATCCAGCGACAAGCAGGGGGATCCACCGGCAAGCTCTGGTCCCGACAAGGATGGATCTGCGCAGGCGCAGGAGGAGAAACAGAAGAAGATGGTGCAGCGCCCAGTTTACTTTGTCAGTTCCCTTCTGCAGGGGGCTAGGTCTCTGGTGTGCAGAAATTGCTTTTTGGCCTTCTCATGGCCTCGAGAAAGCTGCGCCATTACTTTCAAGCACATGAGATCACAGTTGTCACTCGCTTTCCGCTCAAGAGGATACTGCAGAATCCAGAAGCAACAGGCAGGATTGTCGAGTGGGCACTGGAACTGTCAAGCTTTGGCCTCAAGTTTGAGAGCACTTCAACTATCCAGAGCCGGGCATTGGCAGAATTCATAGCAGAGTGGACGCCAACACCAGATGAAGAAATTCCAGAGACGAGCATCCCCGTCAAGGAAGCAGGCAAAGAGTGGCTGATGTACTTTGATGGTGCCTTCTCGCTGCAAGGCGCCGGTGCGGGCGTGCTACTTGTCGCGCCCACCGGAGAGCACCTCAAGTACGTAGTCCAAATGCACTTTCCCAAGGAGCAAGCAACGAACAATACTGCAGAGTATGAAGGTTTGCTTGCCGGTCTCAGGATCGCAGCTGACCTTGGGATCAAGAAGCTCATTGTCAGGGGTGACTTGCAGCTTGTCGTCCGCCAAGTCAACAAAAATTATCAGAGTCCTTTGATGGAAGCTTACGTGGATGAAGTGAGAAAGTTAGAAGAGCACTTTGACGGCCTACAAATGGAACATGTCCCAGGGGCTCAAAACGACATTGCAGATGACCTGTCGAAGTGCGCCGCACTTAAGTTACCTGTGGAACCAGGGATTTTTGTGCTCAAGCTGACCCAACCATCCGTAACACCATCAACAGGACAGAGCAAAAAGAGGAAGTTGATTTCTGGTGATTATTTTCCGGCAGAGCTCCCCGAAGCCGCCGCCAAGAAGGTCCCTAAGATCAACATCAAGAGTGCTGAGGAGCAGTCTGCTCCGACAAGCCCTAGGGTTTGTTCCGTTGAAGCAGACGCTCCCGACAAGTTTTGCTCCGGCAAGCTTGCCGGGGAATATCAAGCTCCGGCTGAGCCGCAGGTTCTCGCCGTAGAAGTGGATGTTCCCGCAGCAGCATATGTGCCTTTAGTCCTTGTTGTCGAGCCACAAGCTCCAGCATGGGCACAGCAGATTGTCCGTTTCCTTCAGACAGGAGAACTTCCCGAAGAGCAAGAAGAAGCAGAGAGAGTAGCCCGGCAATCAAGTATGTACTAGTTTGTCGACGACACACTATACAGAAGAAGATTCAACGGTGTGAAATTGAAGTGTATTCACCGGGAATATGGACAAAAACTGTTGGCGGAGATACATGGAGGCATATGTGGTCACCACATTGGCGCAAGAGCACTTGTCGGCAAGGCATTCCGGCAAGGTTTCTTTTGGCCGACAGCCCTCCAGGATGCAACTGCACAAGTAACCAAGTGTGAAGCGTGCCAGTTCCATTCCAAGCAGATACACCAACCAGCTCAAGCTCTCCAAATGATCCCTTTATCCTGGCCATTTTCGGTCTGGGGGCTCGACATGCTCGGCCCCTTTCCCCGAGCTGTCGGGGGCTTTGAGTACTTGTACGTTGCAATCGACAAGTTCACAAAGTGGCCGAAAGTGGAAGCAGTGAGGAAGGTGACAGCACAGTCAGCAGTCAAGTTCTTCAGGTCGATCGTTTGCCGCTTCGGGGTCCCTAACAGGATCATCACCGACAACGGCACGCAATTCACGAGCCGCACCTTCATGCAGTACATCCAAGATCTTGGCGCCAAGGTCTGCTTCGCCTCTGTTGCTCACCCGAGAAGCAACGGTCAAGTGGAGAGGGCAAATGCTGAAGTGCTGCGCGGGCTCAAGACCAGGACTTTCGACAGGCTGCACAAGTGCGGAAAGAACTGGATTGAGGAGCTACCGGTGGTTCTTTGGTTGATCAGAACGACGCCAAATCGAGCCACTGGCCAGACACCTTTCGCTCTAGTCTATGGAGCAGAGGCAGTTCTCCCCACGGAACTCGTATACGGGTCGCCTCGAGTGCTCGCTTATGATGAGCTTGAGCAAGAGCAGCTGCGACAAGATGACGCGCTGCTCCTTGAGGAAAACCGTCTTCAGGCTGTTGTACGAGCTGCTCGATACCAGCAAGCTTTGCGCCGCTACCATAGCCGCAAAGTTAATGCCAGAAGTCTCGAGGAAGGCGACCTTGTTCTTCGGCGCGTTCAGTCCGCCAAGAATTCCAACAAGTTGACGCCGAAGTGGGAAGGCCCTTATCGGGTGAAACGAGTCACTAGGCCTGGCGCTGTCCGCCTTGAGACCGAAGATGGCTTTCCGGTGAGCAACTCCTGGAACATTGAGCATCTTCGTAAGTTTTACCCGTAAGGCGCAGTTGCCGGAACCTGTTTCGGCAACCACCTTTTGTACAAGTCTTGCCGCTGTTGCATGTAATCCTTTGTACAAAGCCGGGCGCAGATCCCGTGCATAAATAAAGCTCATATGCTCCGCACATCTTGTCAATTTCATGCTTTCTATTTTTTGCATGTGTTATCTGACACTATGTGCAGCACCTACCCTCGGTAAGCAATAACGAGCCTTAAGGCTCCATATCTTTATTTTCTCTTCTTTCTTTTTCTCAAAAGGAAGGTTCCCTCGCCCACAAGTTTGCGGGGAAGGAGGAGATAATGGTGTGGACCAGGCGTCGTTCAAGAAAGTTTCGCCTTGCCGGGATGCAAACGACAGAAAAGCTAAGTTGCCAAAGTTTGAGCAATTAGTTTTACAATTTTTTAAGTTATCTTCCTTGAATGACCGTGCTTTGTATGGAAAACCTGTGCACGGAGGAACCAACTCGTAGCTAGTTGCGCCCTTACTTTGTTTCGAGTCCGCTCAACAACTTAAGTGTGCTGCGACTAGTTGCGACAAGATTTCGGTAGCAGCACCGCCAGCAGGCTGCTGACGTTCCGCACTCAGCGCTCGCGGCAAAGGTGCCTGCGCCGGCAAGTCCCTTAAAAGCGTAGGGCAAAAACATGCAAAGGAAGGAATCAAGTAAAGGAGATAACATAGCAATTGATACCCAAAATAAAAGTTATATTACAAAGATAACTTGTCGCAGCTCTAATAAATTGTTCTCGTAACATGACTAGCAGCGGCAAGAAAAGGAGAAAACAGGCGGCCTAATCTACGCGATCGCCGTCAAGTCTCTTGACTTCATTCACCTTGTCCACAATGGGTGCGACAAGGGCCTTGAGCTCTTCCAGATCAGCATCCGGAGGCAGCTTCTTGAGGACATTGGTGAGGTTGAGGCCTGGGTTGCGGAAGGCCACCTTCACCAACACCTTTTGAAGAACTCTCGCGTAGAAGAAATTGGGGAGGCTGTTTTTTCAAATGAAACACAACAGGAGTCCTTATTCTAGATGGGTTCCCTGTTGTGTTTTAGCAACATTTTTGGCCAATTATGTGTAATGAATTTACGGTATGCCGTTTTAACTTGTCTGGCAAGATTTGTGGGTGCTGATGAAATGCAACAATATATGCCTATATGTTTGCTTAATGTGTTGTCTACAATTTTCATTGAAGTCACTAATAAAAGGGATATTTCAGTAGCCAATAAAATAATTTCCCATAGGAATAAAGTAGATGTTTTATTTCAAGTTGATTTTGAGTAACTTATTATGAAATTCATTGGTCTTTTTTGGAAGAAGTAATGTTGCAAAAATGATTTCTATTAATTTAGTAGAATCAGTAACTCATGGTAAAGTAGTAGTGATGGTTAATGACCAGGTTGGTCATTTTTTAAAACTGGAAAGTGGCTTACACAGGGAGATCCTCTGTCACCTATATTATTCAATATAGAAGTTGAACATGTTGATTATCAATGCAGTTGAACTGATGTTCTAAGTAGTTGTGATGTCTTGAACCTGTTGATTATCAATGCAGTTGAGCCAAATTTGCCGAATACCTTTGATTTGTTAGAAGGGGGTGTTAGTATGTTACAACATGCAAATGCCACTATCTATATTTTCCAGGACAATTTAGAACATGCACCGGGCTGCCCTTATTTTATCGGAAGGTGATATGTAACGGAGTAAGAACTTGATTTTATGAAGATCGATGGATTGGGGATAATGCTGTGTGTATGAAGTATAGTAGATTGTTTACTTTGACCTGGAGGAAGGTTTGGGCATGATCATGCTTTGAAGGGTCATGTTGGTGACACTGCTGCTATGTGGCAACAGTTGCAACATCAGTGTGTTAATGTTGTTTTGTCTGAAGAAGAGGATAAGTGTAGATGTCCTCAAACCAAGCCAGGTATTTTCTATTAGTTCTTCATATTCAGCCATTACTGCTCTGGTAAAATGGCATCATAGGAAACTCTACTAAATTAGGTCACCTTTAAAGATCAAAGTTTTTGGCGTCTAACCACTAGCAATAGTATTTGACTCAAGTTGTGTTCACCAGGAGAAGATATCAAGGTAATCATAGCAAATGTTGTTTTCTCTGATGAAAGAGAAAGCCTAGATCATTTTCCCATTACAAGTTAGCTAGATATTTGCGGGGAGTTGTGATTTGCGCTTCCGGTATTGATAATGTCCTTGCACAAATCTTTGATATTAGTAGCGGGATTATGGGTTTCCCTAGTAGAGATATAGGGATAGTTTCCCTTGGAGTAGCTATGGTAATCTGGTTTGTTTGGAAGACCAGAAACACAACATGTTTTGATCATGTTTACCTGCGTGATCGTATTTTAGTGGTGTATCAGATTTCCCATTTGATTAATCTTTGGAACGGCTTCCAGAAACCAAACAAATGAAAGTATTATCACTACGTGGCGCTGATATAGGCAAAGGTGGTGTGTGAGTTCTTCAGTCGACACATTGGATGTGCGCTACTGACAAGAAAAAAACAACATTGGATGAAAAGGCAAGTCGGCGAGGCAGGATGTTCATTATTCTAGAAAGATGTGTTTTTAACATAGTAATTTAGTGAAGGACATCATGGTTTTCATCCTCAATCCATAGTAAAATATTTTGCTTTTCACCCTGTTTGCGCATAACAGTTTAATGGTGATCAAAGTTTCAAGCCCATGATTAGCTGCAAGCATAATAACACGTCTATATTTCTGAACAAGAGTAAATATTTTGAATGCATATTTTATAGTAAATCTTAGAATATCAATCTCATGTTGCCGATGAGTTATTTAGTGAAGGGCATCATTGGTAACTTTATTATCAGGATAAAAATAGGGTACTTAATGATCCAATACAAGAATTTTCTACTGATTGTTTTCTTACTAGTTGTGGAATACTGTATATAGATTTATTTTTTATATTTAAGATTTATAATTGAGAAAATGTCTACATCAACAATAACAAATAAATATCATTAGATACCTATGAAATATTATATTGTATTGTATTTATTTGGTATTATTGATGTTGATATTTTTCTATAAATTTGGTCAAACTATCCAAAGTTTGACCTTTAGAAAACAAGCATATTTTAGACCGGACAGAGTATGTTTGACTAGTATAAGAATACGTAGTCGTTAAAAGAATGCATAGCGTTGGACCCACGGTTCTTTGTTACAGTATTATTATTTTTTAAATTGGACCGACGGTTCTTGATAATAGCCATAATTCATTGACCCCGGAGGCCATTTATATAGTCTTCTCAGTGAGCCTATCAGCCATACGACCATTGAGCCATTGATCCCCTAGCTATCTCGTGAAGGGCAGATACCCCTATGGACCGGCTATACTCCCTCCGTTTTAAACTATAGCGTTTTAAACTATAGCGCGTCCGTGCTTTTCAAGGTTCAACTTTGAACACAAATCTAACCAACGAGACCGTTGTATTCAGAAGGAGTTTTAAATCATATAATTTTTGCTCCCGCCGCAGTTGGTCTTGTTGGTTAAATTTATGGTCAAAGTTTAAGCGCGGAAACCAAGGACGCACTATATTTTGAAACGGAGGGAGTATATATAAAGAGGTAAGAGCGTCTATAACCACAACTTGTAAAATCTGCCATCATGCCCATGGACGCCTTCGGTGGCCGGCTGCGCCGCTCGGAATGTTCGTGTGATCACCGGCGAGGTAGAGTAGGACACGGGACACGCAATGGCTCACGGGACTCGAGGTGTTCCCGTCTTTCATGCCCTACTCTTCCTCGCCGGAGC
The DNA here is from genome assembly GCA_021437245.1 of Aegilops speltoides. NCBI lineage: Eukaryota > Viridiplantae > Streptophyta > Magnoliopsida > Poales > Poaceae > Aegilops > Aegilops speltoides. Next base: position 104,001,605 of record CM038147.1, read on the forward strand.
CCTTGGTTTGCACGTCGCCGGTGGATGTGAGGTCAATGATGGATCCATCATGATCAGAGCCGGCCACGTCCACCACAACGCGGTTGCGGCGCCAGGGATTGCCAGGCACCATACGCAGCGCCGAAGAGTAACACTCTGCCTCACCGGCTTCTATCGCGCCTTCCACGCCCGCTGCCTCGTACGATGGGCACGCCGCGCCATATTTGCATCCGATGTGAGGTGGTTGTGCAACTCTTACTTGGAGCATGAACCGAGGGGCTGTGGATCCGCCATAGCGTTCGGGTGTCAGACAGACCACACTGTCTCCGGCCAGGCAGCGGTGACTGCCCCTGGTTCTGGATCGATGCGCTATTTGGGCGGACGCAATGGATTCCCGCCGAATGACGACTGAGCGCTGCTAATAAACTCACTATATTTCCCCGGAAAAAAATGACGAGCCTTTTCTATTATGGGCTTATTAGAGTTGTGCAGAAAATTCGAAACATATCTCATTTTTTTCTCCAAAAGAAGCAGTTTTCGTTCTTGCAACATAAGAAAATCTGGTGATCCAAAAAATGTGCAGGAAGTACTCCTACAATGACAGTTGCTAGTACTCTACATAATTTGCCCATGAAATGACCGAGTCTACTATCCGGTAAAATAACCGCAGGTTTGCGGGATAGAGCTCGTAAACCTGGCCAGAATAGATCCCCTAAAGTCGTGTCTCGAATTTTTTACGGGATTCCGAATCCGCGAGCCATTTTCTCTATAGCTACGGGATCTCGTCCTCCTTTTACAGTATCCTCTATTCTTGGCCGAGGGAAATTTCAGCCCTAACTGCTTCCCTCGTAGCCGGCGCCACGCCCTTCTTCCGAGCTCGATTCCGGCTGAATAGAGAAGGCCCGCATCTCGCCGCCGTAGCCGGTGCCCTGCCATGGCCTAGGAATCGACCACCGGTGCCCGCGCGAGCCGCCACCGCCGCCGAGTTGCTGCTGCCGTCACCCGTGAGCTCCCTCCCTGTCGCCCCCAACGAGTTGTGCCTCCGCCACTGCTAGCACATCCCTCGGCCACGCCAGAGCTCATCCGGCCGCAGCGCCGGAGCTCCTCCACGCCGCAAGGTGCATCCAATTGTAATTTAGATTGTGTTCCTAGGGTGTTTTGTGACATTTTGCAGGGACCCGGTTGTTAATTTAACTACTGACTAATGGGCTTCACATCTGACATGATTGTTTACGGGATCTGTTATGCCAGAACAATTTTTTTTTTACAAAGGACATATATTAATATCACGGAGATGCCAGAACAATTGTCATACTGTAACATGTGAAAATAAATATTTTGTGGGATCCTGCAAACTGATTTTATGGTGTAAGGTTTTAAGGCATCCACTAGAGATGCTCTTAACACGACACTGACTATTAAAAGAGTACAACTAAAAAAAAGAGTAGGACAAGTTCGATGACAAAATTAAAATTGTGCCGTGGGGCTCGGTACGCATGTCGGTGCGGCGCGTTAGGTTGTTTGCAAAGTCTTGATATTGTGATCCCTTGACAGCACCCCACATCTACTTGTATCTCTCGTGGTGTTGATCTTTCTGCATGCTAGCTAGGTCATGTTTTCTTCTGGGTGGCAATTTTTTTTTCTCATCTTCTGTAACCTTGTTATCTGTATGGTTTTTGGCTCGGTTTTCCTCATAATCGGGATAACTTGTTTAGGTTTTTGATCCCTTATAAACTGGATCAGTCAAAGTTAATGGGTGACTCTTGGCTTTGGCAGCTTTTTGAGCAATATATTCATGTGGGGATTCTCTCCCCTGTGACGGTTAAAAAAATTAATTAAAATTTACCACAAAATCATTCGAACAGGATCGAGCTTACCAGCGTATGCGGCGGTTACGATGTCTGCGCGTGAATCCCTGACGCGCAGCTCCACCCGCGTGGCGTAGGTCGGGTGCTTGAGGTAGAAGTCTTCAAGGGCCATGGAAATGCATGTGAGGCTCCTCCTCCCGGCGTCGCTGGTGAGGTCCAGCACCACGCCGACTCGCACCGGCACTACCGCCATGGCGACACTGCTCCGGAGCATGAGCATGGAGAGGATGCCTGCAGATGCAGCGACGGCGAGCAAGCGCCTCGCTGACCACTCCATACAACCGAATCTTCACTTCGGCACGTGTATTTGGTATAACTTGCTAGGTTGGTGTATCTGATACATAACATATATATACGGCACAGCGAGGAACGGCGTGAACCAGCGAGGACCTGTGAAATTTCGGCGAGTATCTTCCACGCCAGCGAGGACCGGCGAAATTTCGGCGAGCATCTTCCACCGCCCTCTGGTTATGTAATATATGCATATACAAGTCAAGCTCTCTCCGGAATATATATGATGCGATTCTACCCTACTATTTATAATCTTGAGTTGGAGGGATCTCATGAATTTGTATATTTCTTGGTCAAGTCTCACCAGGAACCAAATTTCAGGTCTGGCTGTTGAACTGTAAAACTGAACAGAGTCTGAACTACATTCATTGATTCAGAGTCAGGAGTACATATAGGCACAGGCAGTTTACAGAGAACGTGCACACATATCGTGCATCGTGGGACTAATGGTGGGGAGACTAAGTCATGTAAACGTGACAGTAATGTGTACACTTAACATCCCCCCTTAGTCGCAGCATCGATGTCGACGATGGTAAGACTGGAGCGAAATTCACTGAAAATCGCTGTTGGTAGTCCTTTGGTGAAAATGTTAAGAACTTGGCAGTGAACAAAGTAACATTAAAGTAGTATCTTCCTCTTCATACTTAACCTCCATTGCAGCTGATCAGATATGATCTCTTTAAATTCTGAAATATGATTCAAAACATTACCTTCCTCGGGTAACCTGTGCAGGAATAATTTTTGCTTCAGATGCATTTTGCTGGTGAGATCTTTAGTCATGCAAATCCCTTCCAGCTTTAACCATAGAGCGACGGCAGTTTTCTCGCTCAAAACTTCCTGCAAAATATTATTATGCAAATGGAGTTGAATTTGTGACAAAGCCGTACAATCAATCATTTTCTCCTCATCAGTCCAGTCCTGAATTCGGTTCTTCCCAAAACTATCCAGTGCTTCATCATAGTCAGACTGTGCCAACAACGCCCGCATCTTGACTTGCCATAGGGTAAACCTTGTGTCACGGTCCAGCAGCGGAAGATCATACTTCATGGATTGAGTAGATTAATCTGTGTGCACAAAGTAGTACAAGTCGGTAGAAAAAAATTCTTGATAGAATTAGTACGCGGGTTAAACAAACAGAGTAAATAGCACCTGGATATCGTTTGGATGTGGATGTAGCAATTTGAGAAGGAAAAAGTAACCCTGTAGCCTTCACGTGTAGGACAGGAGTACTAGTTGAGGTACTTGATGATTGCTATATGGTTCTTCGGTCTCCGCGCGAGGACGTGACGGCTGGCCAGATCCTTTGCTCCCGAAGCCTCGGGCGTGATGCGCTAGTGGAGCAGATTATCGCCTGCACAGGAGACGGCCGACACGGCGACTTGATATTTGACAGCGGTGGGTAGCGGAAGCCTCGGTGGACTGCTCGATTAGTAAACGGATCAGCAGCAAAAAATCCTGTCGGTCTCGGCTGCAGGCGGCTGCTCCAGAATCGGCCTGGGTTCATCGCCAGATCGCGTCGGCGGCGGCGCAAAGGACGCCGCAACCCTAACCTCTCGTCTCTCAAATCTTGTATCAGTCTGGCTCTTTATACCACTTGTTAGATAATAACGAGAATAAATGAGACACTAGAGCACATAGATTTTTACGTGGAAACCCTTGCGGAAGAAAACCACGGACGCACGAAGGCGCAATCACTATGATGGAGAAGTATTACAAGCACGAGACTATGGAAATTGTAGGATGGATGAATATTGTGTTGTATTGACCTGACCCCCGTGGAGGTATATATAGAGTACAATATGTGAGAGAGACTTGGAGTAGGGGACAAGTCGTACATGGTTTAAATCAATCCTATCTCTAATTCCTAATCTCTAACTTAAATATAATTATACTTCTAATATTCCCCCTCAGTCGTAGCGGGAGTGAAGCGGACGATGGCGACTGAATTTAAACTCTTATGCTTCCGTCGTCTTCTCTTCTCCGCCATCATCAACTGCGTCTCTGATGGGTCGGCACCTAGGGCGGTGACTACGTCCCCTTCTGGTGCCCTCCTGCCTTCTCCTCTATTCCCTCCCGCAGTCACAGCGGGAGTGGCGTGGACGCTAGTGACGACGCGGACGCTGTTGACTGGAGTTGTTGCCGATGTGTTGTTGTAGACCAAGTCATTAATGTCGATGTCGAGTTTAGCCGATCATGGTGATGTAGCCGTGGTCGATGTAGTCGTGATCGATGGTGTAGTCGTTGTGGATGATGAAGCCGCACAAAGCCGGAGGCGCAAAAAAATGCGCTATGACGGAGCTGCAGACGTGGACGACGCACCTTGCGGATGTCAGAGGGTGCCGTCGGCGATGAGTCCACCGGTTTTGCCAAGACCGAAGGAAACCCATCGTGCACACATCGGTTTTGCCAGAACCGTGCGGCCGTGTAGGGTCGTCACTATAGTGACGCCGTGTCAATGCAGTCGTGCCGTCGTGGATGACGCGGTCGATGTCGTCGTCATGACGCGGTCAATGCCGTCGTCATGGTCGCGTCTTGCAGAAAATTCTGTCAGAGGACGCTAGGTGTCCATCTTGTGGACAAGGTGGCGGCGGTGTGTTGACGAAGATGTTGATGAAGACCATGTTGAAGAAGACCTTGGCGATGAAGTGTCGACGATGGGGTTGCAGCAGCGTGTCAACGATGATGCGTTGCTTAAAGGCGTCCCTCGTGGCGACCAAGTGTCGATGCCGTGTCGCGCCGGAGAAGTCGGTGAAGAATTGCATCGTGTGGATGATGCATATTGCAGTGCTTCCCTTAGATATAATCGACAAAGTTTGTTTCTTTTCTTTAGCGATGTAGTCATACAACTTGTCATACAGCTTGATGTAGATGGCAGGCCGTCGCCCAGAAGACCGATGGAGTCGGCTTGGTGCAGATTTGCAGATCGCGTGGGTGGGCGTGCCTCAAAGTAGAAGACCTGCAGGCTCTTCCGGTGTCCCGTGCTGCGGGCCGGCTCGGTGAAGATGTTGACGACGTGCGGTGCTGCCAGTCGGGTGTCGCCGGATCGAAGCTGTCCGGAGTTGCCCCCCGTGACGAGGTTGTCGATGATGCTGGCCCTCCTGGCCTGTGTGTGTGGCGTCCGCTCTTGAAGCCGGCCGCATGGAGCAGCGCCTGGTGTCGCCTAGCCGCGTACGCATACGCTTGATTGGATCCGAGTCCATGACTGCCTGCACGCGCCGGACGGATGATGATGGAGAGTGCCTGACCGCGCTATGTTAGAGTTGTGTCGAATATAGTGTACAAGGTAGGTTACAGTTGGACTTGTAGTTGTATCGTGTTTACATAGGATGTGGAGTCGTGTCCTAGTAGGACACTTGTATCCTAGGCCTCTCTTATATAGCGGGGGTAGACACACGATGTAACTTATGCCAACATAATAGCACCGGAACGCAGGGGAAGCCGGCGGTGTGTGCTGGTGTCCAGGGCGACCGGGTGCGGTATTGTAGCGGTGTCATGGGGAGGAGCGCCCATAGTCAGGCCCCGGGGATGTAGCCATATCGATGAACCTCGTTAACAAATCTCGGTGTCGTGCTCGTGTGATTGCTTGGTCCTCAGATGATCAACGGTATGCCTCGGATTTATTCTAACATATGGTATCATGAGCAAGGTTGACAAGGTCCGGGAGGCGGTTGAGTTGATCTAGAGGTTGAAGAACATCGACAGAGTTCTGCGGATAGTGGTCGTAATACCGGAGCGAAAGTCTTCGGCGAGTTACGGTTAGGAAGCAGATTGGTCGTCGTAATCTTCAAATTGCAATCGGAAGCATCTGTAGCAAGCAGCAGGTCGAACCAGCGACTTGTGTGCGGCCGTACGTGAGGACTCAGGAAGCCAGATGCCGAGGCACGTTCGGCGACTCGGATTGATCGGCAAGCGGCCAAATCCGATGGTGGCTGAGACGCGTGTGGAGCGTGCAAGCGGCGGTGGCGCACGTAGGCTGGCTCTTGGGCAGGCCGGCCCATGCGGGGCTGGCTCGCTGGGGTAAAAGCCCCAGTTGCAGAGAGGTGACAGGCTGAGACGCTCAGGCGTTTTGGCAAAAGGTCAAGGCCGAGGCGTGCAGGAGCAGCTATACTATACTTGTGGAACGCGTGCAGCCGGAGATTTGTTTGAAAAAAAATATGACAGCACAAGGCAACAGATTAATCGGCTGGAAAAGATCCATCTTGATAGACATCCAGGGGAAGGCTTTTGGCAGGAAGGCAAAGCTAGCATTGGAGTTGAGCCACGGGAGCCACACCACGTGAAGATCAAAGGTTTTTTAGTTGGAATTGCTACTAGTACGCGGAGGTTTCGTTCGCGTGCTTGGGGCATCACGTGGAAAGCTTGGATATCTTTTTGCAGGGTCAGTCATATAAAGAACCATGGCGCCAACGGGTACCGGGTTTGAGGTGGAGAAGTTCACGAAACTGAAAACCTTGGGTTATAACAGACAAGGGTGAAAGTTTTGATGGCACAACAGTGATGCTTGAAGGCGTTGCAAGAAGTCAGGTCAGCTAAGATGGAATTATTATGTGATGGATGATAATTCGCGGAAGACGATTTGGGAGCCTCAAGCGTGTCATGCAGTCGAACAAGTTCGACTTGGTCGGACTAGCCAGTCTGACGGGATCGACGCGAGTCGGTTGGTACAAAAGACGGTGGTGGGATCGGCGACGACGACGTAGGAGCGTGATGCTGATGGTGACCGACTTCTGGCGTGGAAACACGTGGCGCAGGCCCGAGGCTTGTGCGGCTTCGGCAAGACTATGGCGCGGGATTGATTCAAGGTGGTGTATACACGGAGCTTGAAGTCGATGAGGCGCGAGGGTGGACTGATCATCTACCATGGAGTCATGTTGAAGGTGGAGCTGGATTGAGGGGCTATGGTGTAAGGATCCTGAGAATCGAAGCCTATTCAAAGGGGAAAAGCGAGGGAAGCGTAGTTCGGACTGGAGCCCAGTTGTCTGATGGAAGCTTGAAACTCGTCATCGGTCGGTGATGATCGATGGTACTCTGCAGTGGGGTTGAGTGGTGTGGGTTCGCGACCCTTGAGACTCGACCGGGACAGCGGAGGCTCGACGCGGTAATAGCGGCGAGCCGTGCGGTACGCACGGGACATGGAGACGGGCCAGGGCTCTAGTGGCCATACATGTGGTGAGACAACTACGAATTTGACTCGGATGACTACAAGCAATGGTGAAATTCCTTCAAGTTTCAGACATGCAGTCAAGAAAGGAGCGGTGATGTTGAGTTCAGGTAACTCTTATGTGTGACACCCAATATGTGAGTTGTTCACTTTCACGCAGGTCAATGATCAGTGTGTGATGGCGTGGACGGATACTCTGAAAGTTGGGAGCACAAAAGTAACAAGGAACTTAATTTTGCTCGTGTGTTGACTGTGGTCAAGAAAAGAAGGGACTACAAGTTACAGGTGGAGTCTTTGGAGTAGCAGCGGTGCTCATGGAATAACCTCAAGTCCAATGTACATGGAAGTTTGACGCATTGACGAATTCAAGGTGGTGGAGAATATTCGCCAAGGTGAAGTTTGTTAGAGTTGTGTCGAATATAGTGTACAAGGTAGGTTACAGTTGGACTTGTAGTTGTATCGTGTTTACATAGGATGTGGAGTCGTGTCCTAGTAGGACACTTGTATCCTAGGCCTCTCTTATATAGCGGGGGTAGACACACGATGTAACCTATGCCAACATAATTGCACCGGAACGCAGGGGAAGCCGGCGGCGTGTGCTGGTGTCCAGGGCGACCGGGTGCGGTATTGTAGCGGTGTCATGGAGAGGAGCGCCCATAGTCAGGCCCCGGGGATGTAGCCATATCGGTGAACCTCGTTAACAAATATCGGTGTCGTGCTCATGTGATTGCTTGGTCATCGGATGATCAACGGTATGACTCGGATTTATTCTAACACGCTACCTGTTGTGCGTCGCTGGATCGAAGCAGCTCTAGGCGTGCTCGAACCATCGGCCTCGGGTAGATCGAAGTCGACAGACGCTTGGCCATAGATGCCATGCATATGTCGATGTTGTGTCATAGTTGCTTTCTGCCGTCGGGAGATCCGCGAACTCGTACGCGGTGGAGGTCGCCCCGGGAGCTACGCCCTTCCGTGATCGGGCGTGCGTTTCCTTTCCCAGCTACACGCCAGGCTCGTCGTGGTCCTTCTCCTCGCTTGAGGGAGAGGCCACAGTAGATCGGTGACTGCGTCCCCGTGCTTGTCACCGGATTGAGGTCGTCGAATTATTTGGTGGCTAAAAAAAATTCTACTAGATGGAATTTTGAGATTGATCTAATCTAAACTAGAGAAGTGATATACTATTTGATTGACAGACTGTCTTAGGTGCTACATGGGGTATATATGAAGGGCAACATATAAAAGTCCTTGTAGGACAAGTAAACGAGTTGTACTCGTTCACGTCGGTACCAACGCAAAGCCCACACCGTATGTACTACGTCTAGTCCAATACGGTAGAGTTTTGATCACAATTTAACATGGGGAAGATTGAGGTCGATCAACGGTGACTTAAGGGCTAAGCTAGCTAGAGACCGATCGCGACGCATCTACGACAGTTTTGTACGCATTTAAATAAGTGCTCTCCCGAGTTTCTTTGGAACTCAGCATAAACGTCGATTCTAGTAGTGACGGATGGGTTTTCCAGTTTTGTTTTACTAGATGCTCGATGCAGACTGGACGTGACTTTCATCCATATCGCTCGTCCACCAAGTGGGAATGAGAGTTGAGGAAACGAGTAAATCTTCACGCGGCCAGCAAGGACTTTTAGCAGCTTTAGTTCCGTGTACTACAGTGTAAAAGGTCCTCCACACACGAACCATTTCGTGTTGTATTTTTTTCGTGAATATGCATTGTCGCGTGTTCAGCAGTTCCGTGAGGCAGATCGACAGTCAAAACTGATCCTTTGGGACTTGAAGAAGGTAATCAATCTTCATTTTCCAGAGTCATTCATGGTGGATGATGTATGCCACTCGCCGATGGCGATAAATGAGGGTGTGTGTCTTTCTATTTTCCGCTCTGTGTTATATATATGCTCCCTCTCCGGTCGCTTTCATATCACCGTTCTTGCTCCTTTTCTTTTAAAGTTTTTTTTCGAGAGCACGCAAAACGCGTGCCTTACTTTTATAGAAGAGAGCAGAAACATGTACAAGGAACCTGGGGCGAATACAGGCAAACCCCCAAGTTAGAACACCACACCACACCCCCCAAAAAACTATAAGCCTACTCTCTCACAAAAACCCGCAAAACGTCCTCCTCCGAGCCCGGCAACCTTCCATTCCCTCAGCTCGACCCTGATTGCCCTCGCCAACTCCGACGCGATGAGCTGCTGGTTTGCCCTATTAAAGACTCTCGCGTTCCGCTGCTTCCAAAGGGCCCAAATCACCGCAATCACCACCGTGTCAAAACCCCTCGTGGCTTCCCTGCTCCATCTAGCACGTTGCACCAACCACCACTCCAGGATACGGTCCTGTCCCTCCGGCACCGCTGCTTGAAGACCCAAGGCCTCAAACATGAGGTGCCACACCTCCCTGGCATACACACACTGGACCAAGATGTGATCTGCGTTATCCTCCTCTTGCAGGCACAAGTAGCATGCAGAGGGACGATCTTGGAGCCCATGCCTCGCCCGCCTGTCCGAGGTCCAGATGCGATGCTGCACTGCCAACCAAGCGAAGATTTTGCATTTAAGCAAGGCCCAGCTCCTCCAAATACACACAGCAAACGGCGCCACCTTTTAAAGTGAAGCACCGTTCTTGGCAGCACGGTTCTCGACTAGGCTGGCCTCTATATTTGTTTTCCCCTTTCCTGTATCTCCCTTCTTCCATCAATGTTAATATCTTTCCATTCCTATTCCACGCAGATGGTGATTGTTGTTTCACGCTGGAGATATTGCACAAAGCTTTAGGTGACCATTCTTTGTCAAAGAAATTCGTGAGTAACTGCTACTGTGTTTTAGATGCTTGGTTTCTTTTTTCAAGATTCTGCTTCAGTTTAGGTCAATTATCAATTGGTTTCAGGGTAATCTCTATTCTTATCATCTTTACGTATTAAAGCAAAATATGTACTCTACATTAGGATGTTGTCATGAAATCATTTATCTGAACATAGCAAAGAAGAGTTAGAAGTTCGGGACAGACAAGTAGTATATAGGAATGCAATTTATCGTGTAGGGCTGCGGCATATTCTAAAATTTTCAGTGAAACATGTGTGAGACTACAATAAGGTGTCGTCCATTTTTTGATACAATTTGAGTAGGTGGTGGAGCAGAATTTGAGTAGGTGTTGAGTTCATTAGCTCCGGCCTTTTGATCAAATGTATTAAATGGAGCCTTATGTAGAATGAATGTTAGGTACAGGAGCACATCTCTGTATGGAGCGAATTCACATGAGAAGCTGAACAATTTTTTTTTATGTACATCATAATCCTTGTTCTATTTGATAGTCGAATTTACAAGTAATGCAAAGCTTGCAATTTTTCCTTATAAGAATTCATGCTATTTCTATTTTTGCAGCGGATGCAATAGAATTCAGGTGGCAGTTGCTGACCAGACTGAGTCTATAACAAATGAGCAGTACCTATGACCGTATCCGCGTAGGATGAACATGATGTACACCCAAAAAATTGTTGACCTATTAAGTATATTTTCATGGCGCAGATGCTGAAGTCCGAGCAGGTAAATTAGAAGGGGCCAATAGCTCCTGTGCGACGTTTTTAAGTGAATTGGCAAGAGCGCGACGTTGTTCGAGCGAATGGCTGTGGTTCGACACATTTGAGCGTATAAATAGCCCAGGACCACATGTGGTGTTAAATGTGATTAAATTGGTCGTCAACCAAGCCCGCCCGTTTATGTTACGACATGTGGGTCCAACTTAATTGTTCCTCAAAACAGCTGACCGTGCCCTGCCGCCCTCACTCTGCCCCCCTTCTTCTCCAGTGGCGGCGGATCTTGCGTTCTTGGTGGCGGCGGCGGAGCCCTCGTTCTCAACGGCAGAAGATGGTGAGTGAATTCAAACCCTAGTCGCCCTCCCGTTCCTCTATCGGGCCCGTAGATCTCAGCTCGTTTCCTCTGTTTTTGCTTGCGGAATCGATAGGTTGTGATGGGAGCCCGTGGAGAGATGGAGCCGCCAGATTCAACTTCGAATAGGTAATGCGCCTCTCTCCGATCCAATTTTGCATGCAATTAGGGGGTGGCCTCGTCTGCTCTTTCTCACGGGCTCACACTGTCCGCCACTGACAGAGGGGATGCTGCCGCTCGGACCTTCGAATTGACAGTTAATTTCTTTCCATCAAAGGCAAAATTAGTTGATGGTAGCATACAGAACATTGAGAGAGACACAATTGTTAAATGGGAGGTTGAGTTTACAGAGATTGATCCACAAGTTCTACATAACATGGGAGAGACGGCAGTGAAGAAATGGGTGGAAAAAATTGGGGAGAATATCGTTTGGGGTCGAGCAAGAAGTATCATCATTGCGGTTTGATGATTGAAAAGGAGAGTATGTTAGAATAGAAGATGGTGAACAGATTGTTGAAGAAATCGATCGGCAAAACGGCTGGACAAGCAAACGGGCTAATTTTTTTGCTGAGCTCGTTGATCTGAACATTTTTTCGTAGGTTGGATATGTGCCATCACAATTGGCTGCACAGATGGTAGATGATGATTGGGCTACAGAGGCCATTGATTCCCATGTGTACTTGAACTTACAAAGAATAGCCGAAGAGGGACAGTGAATGGAACTGAAACTAAAACTGCAGCAAGCTGTTGATTGGAATGTAGTTGAACTAGATGAGCCTCTGATTTGGTCATTGCACCAATGCGACATTGAGATGGCCAAACTTTTGGCATTCAATCGATGACAGAGATAATCGAGGAGGCAGGCGAATCTAGTTTGCTCGCTAATGCTTGATGAAGAAGTAGATGGACAGTTGATGGAACAAGCTGCAGATGAAGTAGATGATGCACATGATGATGAGCTGGTGCATGTGTATGACAAAGAGAACCCTGTCATTGAAGTAGGCAAGTTGTTCCCAAGCATGAAGGAGTTTAGGATGTGTTTCAAGACTTATGCAGTGAAACATGAGTTTGATGCCAAGACTGTTTGGACTGATAGAAAGAAGTTCTATGCAAGGTGCAGAGGATTTGATGGTAGTGTGAAGCCTTGCAAGTGGTACATATCTGCTAGACGCAACTTTGATGGAAATCTTGTCGGGGTTAACCAAATCCCCAATCAACATACTTGTATTACAAGTTCACAGAGAGTATCAACCATGACATCACAACTTTGGGTTGCAGAAAAGATCACCCCAATTTTAGCCAAAACACCGAACACTACTGCCAAGAAACTCAAAGTAGACTTGGAAAAGATTTACCCCATTAAACTGAAATATACCACAGTGTGGAAGGCAAAACAAAGGGCAATGAAAAATTTATATGGTGATTGGGCAAATACATTTAGGATGCTTTACAACTTCAAAGCAGAGGTGGAAAAGAGGTCACCTGGCAGTGTTGTGGAGATAGATACAGAGGTATCACCCGAAGGTGAAGTCAAGTTCTCCAAGTTTTTAATGGCTTTGAAGCCTTGCATCGATGGGTTCAAAGTAGGGTGCCGTCCATATTTAAGCATAGACTCATCATTTTTGACAGGCAAGTGGAATGGTCAGTTGGCAGCATGCAATGCTCTAGATGGACACAACTGGATGTTTCCTATTGCTGTTGGCTTGTTTCAGTCAAAACCAGAGGCTTCATGGACATGGTTCATGATCCAGTTGAAAAGATGCCTAGGGCCAGTGTCACCTTTGGCTATACACACAGATGCATGTAAGGGGCTTGAAAATTCAGTGAAAAATGTTTTCCCACATGCTGAGCAGAGGGAGTGCTTCGGTCATTTGTGGATGAATTTGATCAAAAAATTTAGAGGAGAAGAATTTGGGCGCATGTGGCCAGCAGCAAGATCTTACACTCGACAGACACAGAAATATCATCTTGATAAGATCATGGCAGCATGTGATGAGTTTGGTCCATGGCTATACACCTACCATTCTTTGTTATGGTATAGGTCAGCATTCAACACTGCCATCAAGTGTGACCACATCAACAACAATTTGGCAGAGAGTTTCAACAACAAGGTGAAGAAGTTAAAAGATTTGCCTGTGCATGACATGGTTGACCAAATCAGGATCATCCTCATGCGCTTGTGGGAATTGATAAGAAGGATAGGTGATTGTCTGCAAGGTGATAAGCTTCCAGCAGTGGTACAACAGGTGGTCAATAAGAGCAGAAATCTTTCACATTTGTTTGTTGAAAAATCTTCACCTTGGGGTGCTGAAGTTAGAGATAACAAAACTGGAAGGAGACATGTTGTTAACACTGAATTGCATGATTGCACTTGCCTCAAGTGGCAACACACTGGTAAACCATGTGAGCATGCCATTCTTTTCTTAGCATCCCAACCGAAGATAAACATGCACCCATACTTGCATGAATATTATTCGGTAGCAAGATTCAAAGCTACATATGCTACTCCAATTCCACCACTTACAGATCAGTCTCAGTGGCCTGAAGTGGACATTGAATTTTCCATGTGTCCTCCCTTGACGAAAAGAAAGGCTGGCAGGCCTAAACAGAGTAGATTCAAGGCATGGTTTGAGAAAGGTGGGAGTAGTAAGAAGGGAAAGAAAGATGGAAAGCCAAAAATGGCACAGAAAGGTAACAAAAACAGATGCAAGTTGTGCCAGGAACTTGGGCACAGAGTGGGACCTGTAAATGCCGTTACGCTCCTAATAAGCTAAAGTATGTTCTTGTTTATTTGTCTGTGTTTTGATTTGGTACTTTTTTCCAGTTACTATATCTATAACATTTTCCCAATGGCCAGGAGGAAGCGAGCGAGTTAGCCCCTTGTTGTTGAACAGTGTTGGCCAACAAAAAAAGCAAGAGTCAATGGCGGTAGAAAGAAGAGAAGTGTGCTGAGCTCGAGCAGACTGAAGAAAATCCTGCTGCGATCAACATTGATCAAGAAAGCGATATGGAGTTTCACACCGAAGAAACTGAAATTGCAGTCAACATTGAGACTGAAAAAACTGCTCTCGAGGTTGAAACTGAACCTGAGCGTGTTGAGGTTCAGACTGAAGAAACCCATGTTGAGGTTCCGACTAAAGAAACCCATGTTGAGGTACACATCGAAGAAACTGAAACTTCTGTCAACATTGAGACTGAAGACACTGATCACGAGGGTGTTGGCGAGGTGTTGAAAAGACCAGTGAAGAAAACCAAGATGATCAGTGAACTTGTGTGTGTAGTAGAACCAAAAACAAGAAGTGCTAAGGCGAAGAAGGGCACACGACGTGGTAGGAAGAGGTAGAATAGAGAACAGTTTGAAAATTTGAGGCATGTAATAATATTTGTAACTTGGTGCGTACTGGTAGTCACTATTCTATTCGTACTGGTAGAACAGAGAACAGTTTTTCAAAATTTGGGGCATGTAATAATATTTGGTACCTTGTCTAAAACAGCCAAATAAAATTCAAATTTAAATTCAAATTTGGGCTCAAATTTGAATTAGGGATAGGGTATTGATGTTTTAATGCTATCTAAAGTACCTCAACTGAAATATGTTTGCTTGCTAATCATTCCGAGCCCTTTTGGTAAGTTGAACTCATAGTCATGAAAAGTGTGTCTCAAATGACCTCCAAAGATAGGGTAAACGGCCTCATATTTAAGCAAGTTTTTTTGGCACCTTTTCTAAACCAGCCAAATAATTTTTCTACACATCTATTCTACCTATATAGTGTAAATATAAAGTCTCACTATTTATTGAATTAAATTTCTATTATTTTCTTTTCTTTTTGAAAAACAAGGTTTAATAGAAAATTATATATAAAACAAGTTTAAAACATGAAAATGAGAAAAGTAAGTTAAGATCTTTCTTAGTCAATCCAAAATGAAGTTTAAAACACTTTTCATTTTCAAAACCCCCACCTACTCTCGGGTGCGCACTACTCTCTCCCTTGAACTCCATACTACATTGTCCGAGGAATGGCAATTTTGTGAAGGGTTTTTCGTAAAAATGTATGTAAACCATATTTATATTTTTTCTCTCGTTACTATACGACATAATAAGACTATGTGCGCAAGTTTCATATTTTTTTTGATTTTTTTGAATTAGTTATGCTCAACCCTAATCAGTCAAAACCCCTCAAAACCCCTCTCAAAACCCCTCAAAACCCCGCACACTTCCGGGTCGTCGATCGTTGTGTGTGGACGGTTGAGATCAGGCGCTAGGGTTAGCTACAGTGTGCATCGATCCGCATGAGACGCGCTGATTGGTTGGATCGGTGGGGTTTGGATCAGCCTCTCTCGTTGGGGCATCAGGACCGTTCATTTGAATCCAACGGCAAGAGTTGACGCGGTGCATGGACCAAGCCTACGCAGTGCCCTTTCCATTGTTGCATGCGTGCCCGTGCCTGCCCCGCCTGCCCGCCCACAGCATCCATGCCCACGCGTAGAACTGCG
Organism: Aegilops speltoides; assembly: GCA_021437245.1. Lineage (NCBI taxonomy): Eukaryota > Viridiplantae > Streptophyta > Magnoliopsida > Poales > Poaceae > Aegilops > Aegilops speltoides. Next base: position 104,017,290 of record CM038147.1, read on the forward strand.
CCCATGCATTGCATGCATGCCCGCCCTCGACATAGCCCTGCTCCTGTTGGGGAACGTAGTAATTTCAAAAAATTTCCTACGCACACGCAAGATCATGGTGATGCATAGCAACGAGAGGGGAGAGTGTTGTCTACGTACCCTCGTGAGACCGAAGCGAAGCGTTGACGCAACGTAGAGGAAGTAGTCGTCGTCCTCCGGTCCAACCGATCCAAGCACCGTTACTCGGCACCTCCGAGTTCTTGACACGCGACAGCTCGATGACGCACCTCGATCTCCAATCCAAGAGAGGCTCCGAGGGGAGTTCCGTCAAGACGACGGCGTGGTGACGATCTTGATGTTCTCTGTCGCAGGCTTCGCCTAAGCACCGCTACAATATGATCCATGTGTAATATCGTGGAGGGGGCACCGACACGGCTAAGGAACGATCAATGATCAACTTGTGTGTTCTAGGGTGCCCCCTACCCCGTATATAAAGGAGGGAGGGAGGAGGTGGCCGGCCCAAGGGGCGCGCATGATAGGGCGGGGAAACCTACTCAAGTAGGTTTCCCCTTTTCCTTATCTTATTTGGAGGGAAGGAAGGAGTACTAGTATTAGGAAGTAGTACTAGTAGTAGGAAGGAAGAGAGGGAAGGAGAAAGGAAAGGGGGCCGCCCCTCCCCAATTCGGATTGGGCTTGGGCGCGCCTCCCTTGTTCTTTCTTTCTTCCTCCTACATGGGCCCAATAAGGCCCATATACCTCCCGGGGGTTCAGTAACCTCCGGAGCTCCAAACTTCTCCGGAACCTTTCCGTGTCCAAATATATCCGTCCAATATATCAATCTTTATGTCTCGACCATTTCGAGACTCCTCGTCATGTCCGTGATCATATCCGGACTCGAACAACCTTCGGTACATCAAAGTACATAAACTCATAATATAAGCATCATCGAAACCTTAAGCGTGCGGACCCTACGGTTCGAGAATAATGTAGACATGACCGAGACATGTCTCCGGTCAATAACCAATAGCGGGACCTGGATGCCCATATTGGTTCCTACAAATTCTACGAAGATCTTTATCGGTCAAACCGCACAACAACATACGTTGTTCCCTTTGTCATCGGTATGTTACTTGTCCGAGATTCGATCGTCGGTATCCAATACCTAGTTCAATCTCGTTACCAGCAAGTCTCTTTACTCGTTCCGTAATGCATCATCTCGCAACTAACTCATTAGTTGCAATGCTTGCCAGGCTTAAGTGATGTGCATTACCGAGAGGGCCCAGAGATACCTCTCCGACATTCGGAGTGACAAATCCTAATCTCGAAATAAGCCAACTCAACAAGTACCTTCGGAGACACCTGTAGAGCAGCTTTATAATCACCCGGTTACGTTGTGACGTTTGGTAGCACACAAATAGTTCCTCCGGTAAACGGGAGTTGCATAATCTCATAGTCATAGGAACATGTATAAGTCATGAAGGAAGCAATAGCAACATACTAAACGATCGGGTGCTAAGCTAACGCAATGGGTCATGTCAATCAGATCATTCAACTAATGATGTGATCCCATTAATCAAATAACAACTCTTTGTCCATGGTTAGGAAACATAACCATCTTTGATTAACAAGCTAGTCAAGTAGGGGCATACTAGTGACACTCTGTTTGTCTATGTATTCACACATGTATTATGTTTCCGGTTAATGCAATTCTAGCATGAATAATAAACATTTATCATGAAATAAGGAAATAAATAATAACTTTATTATTGCCTCTAGGGCATATTTCCTTCAGTCTCCCACTTGCACTAGAGTCAATAATCTAGTTCACATCGCCATGTGATTTATCAGTAATAGTTCACATCACCATGTGATTAACACCCATAGTTCACATCGATATGTGACCAACACTCAAAGGTTTACTAGAGTCAGTAATCTAGTTCACATCGCTATGTGATTAACACCCAAAGAGTACTAAGGTGTGATCATGTTTTGCTTGTGAGAGAATCTTAGTCAACGGGTCTTTCACATTCAGATCCGTTATGTATTTTGCAATTTTCTATGTCTACAATGCTCTGCAAAGAGCTACTCTAGCTAATTGCTCCCACTTTCAATATGTATCTAGATCGAGACTTAGAGTCATCCAGATCGGTGTCAAAACTTGTATCGACGTAACCCTTTACGACGAACCTTTTGTCACTTCCATAATCGAGAAACATATCCTTATTCCACTAAGGATAATTTTGACCGTTGTCCAGTGATCTACTCCTAGATCACTATTGTACTCCCTTGCCAAACTCAGTGTAGGGTATACAATAGATCTGGTACACAGCATGGCATACTTTATAGAACCTATGGCCAAGGCATAGGGAATGACTTTCATTCTCTTTCTATCTTCTGCCGTGGTCGGGTTTTGAGTGTTACTCAATTTCACACCTTTGACTGTTCCATTTTGAACTACTTCAAAATCCTGTCAAGGTATGTACTCATTGAAAAAACTTATCAAGTGTCTTGATCTATCTCTATAGATCTTGATGCTCAATATGTAAGCAGCTTCACCGAGGTCTTTCTTTGAAAAACTCCTTTCAAACACTCCTTTATGCTTTGCAAAATAATTTTACATTATTTCCGATCTACAATATGTCATTCACATATACTTATCAGAAATGCTGTAGTGCTCCCACTCACTTTCTAGTAAATACAGGCTTCACTGCAAGTCTGTATAAACTATATGCTTTGATCAACTTATCAAAGCGTATATTCCAACTCCGAGATGCTTGCACCAGTCCATAGATGCACATTTTGTAAACACCTTTAGGATCGACAAAACCTCTTGGTTGCATCACATACAACTCTTCTTTAATAACTCCATTAAGGAATGCAGTTTTGTTTATCCATTTGCCAGATTTCATAAAATGCGGCAATTGCTAACATGATTCGGACAAACTTTTAAGCATCGATACGAGTGAGAAAATCTCATTGTATTCAACATCTTGAACTTTGTCAAAAACTTTTTTCGACAAGTCTAGCTTTGTAGATAGTAACACTACTATCAACGTCCGTCTTCCTCTTGAAGATCCATTTATTTTCTATGACTTGCCGATCATCGGGCAACTCCACCAAAGTCCACACTTTGTTCTCATACATGGATCTCATCTCAGATTTCATGGCCTCAAGCCATTTCGCGGAATCTGGGCTCATCATCGCTTCCTCATAGTTCGTAGGTTCATCATGGTCTAGTAACATGACTTCCAGAACAGTATTACTGTACTACTCTAGTGCGGACTGCACTTTGGAAGACCTGCGAGGTTTTGTAGTAACTTGATCTGAAGTTTCATGATCATCATCATTAGCTTCCTCACTAATTGGTGTAGGAATCACTGGAACTGATTTCCGTGATGAACTACTTTCAAATAAGGGAACAGGTACAGTTACCTCATCAAGTTCTACTTTCCTCCCACTCACTTCTTTCGAGAGAAACTCCTTCTCTAGAAAGGATCTATTATCAGCAACAAATTTGCCTTCGGATCTGTGATAGAAGGTGTACCCAACAATTTCCTTTGGGTATTCTATGAAGACGCACTTCTCCGATTTGGGTTCGAGCTTATCAAGTTGAAAAACCCTTTTTCATATAAGCATCGCAACTCCAAACTTTAAGAAACAACAGCTTAGGTTTACTGCTAAACCATAGTTCATACGGTGTCGTCTCAACGGATTTAGATGGTGCCCTATTTTAAACGTGAATGCAGTTGTCTCTAATGCATAACCCCAAAATGATAGTGGTAAACTGATAAGAGACATCATAGATCGCACCATATCAAATAAAGTGCGGTCACGACGTTAGGACACACCATAACGATGTGGTGTTCCAGGTGGAGTGAGCTGTGAAACTATTCCACATTGTTTTAATTGAAGACCAAACTCATAACTCAAATATTTGTCTCTGTGATCAGATCGCAGAAACTTTATTTTCTTGTTACGATGATTTTTCCACTTCACTCTAAAATTCTTTGAACCTTTCAACTATTTCAGACTTATGTTTCATCAAGTAGATATACCCATATCTGCTCAAATCATCTTGTGAAGGTCGAAAATAATGATACTTGCCATGAGCCTTCATACTCATTGGTGCGCATACATCGGTATGTATTATTTCCAATAAGTCGGTAGTTCGTTCCATTGTTCCGAAGAACGGAGTTTTAGTCATCTTGCCCAAAAGGCACGGTTCGCAAGCATCAAATGATTCATAACCAAGTGATTCCGAAAATCCATCTTTATGGAGTTTCTTCATGCGCTTTACACCGATATGACCCAAACGGCAGTGCCACAAATAAGTTACACTATCATTATTAACTTTGCATTTTTTGGCCTCAATATTATGAATATGTGTATCACTACGATCGAGATCCAACAAACCATTTTCGTTGGTGTGTATGACCATAGAAGGTTTTATTCATGTAAACAGAACAATAATTGTTCTCTAACTTAAATGAATAACCGTATTGCAAACATGATCAAATCATATTCATGCTCAACGCAAACACCAAATAACACTTATTTAGGTTTAACACTAATCCCGAAAGTATAGGGAGTGTGCGATGATGATCATATCAATCTTGGCACTATTTCCAACACACATCGTCACTTCACCCTTAACTAGTCTCTGTTTATTCTGCAACTCCCGTTTCGAGTTACTAATCTTAGCAACTGAACTAGTATCAAATACTGAGGGGTTGCTATAAACACTAGTAACGTACACATCAATAACATGTATATCAAATATACCTTTGTTCACTTTGCCATCCTTCTTATCCACCAAATACTTGGGGTAGTTCGCTTCGATAACCAGTCCCTTTGCGGTAGAAGCACTTAGTCTCGGGCTTAGGTCCGGACTTGGGCTTCTTCACTTGAGCAACAACTTGCTTGCCGTTCTTCTTGAAGTTCCCTTCTATCCCTTTGCCCTTTTCTTGAAACTAGTGGTCTTGTTAACCATCAACACTTGATGTTCTTTCTTGATTTCTACCTTCATTGATTTCATCATCATGAAAAAACTAGGAATCATTTTCATCATCCCTTGCATACTATAGTTCATCACGAAGTTCTACTAACTTGGTGATGGTGACTAGAGAATTCATCAATCACTATCTTATCCGGAAGATTAACTCCCACTTGATTCAAGCGATTGTAGTACCCAGACAATCTGAGCACATGCTCACTAGTTGAGCGATTCTCCTCCATCATTTAGCTATAGAACTTGTTGGAGACTTCATATCTCTCAACTCGGGTATTTGCTTGAAATATTAACTTCAACTCCTGGAACATCTCATATGTCCATGACGTTCAAAACGTCTTTGAAGTCCCGATTCTAAGCCATAAAGCATGGTGCACAAAAATATCAAGTAGTCATCATATTGAGCTAGCCAAACGTTCATAACGTCTGCATCTGCTCCTGCAATAGGTCTGTCACCTAGTGGTGCATTAAGGACATAATTCTTCTGTGTAGCAATGAGGATAAACCTCAGATCGCGGATCCAATCCGCATCATTGCTACTAACATTTTTCAACATAATTTTCGCTAGGAACATATCAAAATAAATATATGAAAGCAACAACGCAAGCTATTGATCTTTACAACATAATTTGCAAAATAATACCAGGACTAAGTTCATGATAAATTTAAGTTCAATTAATCATATTACTTAAGAACTCCCACTTAGATAGACATCCCTCTAATCCTCTAAGTGATCACGTGATCCAAATTCAACTAAACCATAACTGATCATCACGTGAAATGGATTAGTTTTCAATGGTGAACATCTCATGTTAATCATATCTACTATATGATTCACGCTCGACCTTTCGGTCTCCGTGTTCCGAGGCCATATCTGCATATGCTAGACTCGTCAAGTTTAACCTGAGTATTCCGCGTGTGCAAAACTGGCTTGCACCCGTTGTAGATGGACGTAGAGCTTATCACAGCCGATCATCACGTGGTGTCTGGGCACGACGAACTTTGGCAACGGTGCATACTCAGGGAGAACACTTCTTGATAATTAGTGAGAGATCATCTTAAAATACTACCGTCAATCAAAGCAAGAATAAGGTGTATAATAGATAAACATCATATGCAATCAAAATATGTGACATGATATGGCCATGATCATCTTGCGCCTTTGATCTCCATCTCCAAAGTACTGTCATGATCTCTATCGTCACCGGCACGACACCATGATCTTCATCATCTTGATCTATATCAATGTGTCATCACATGGTTGTCTCACCAACTATTGCTCTTGCAACTATTGCTATCGTATAGCGATAAAGTAAAGCAATTATTTGGCACTTGCATCTTATGCAACAAAGAGACATCCATAGGGCTTACGCGATTGCCGATAACTTCAACAAAACATGATCATCTCATACAACAACTTATATCTTATCACGTCTTGACCATATCACATCACAACATGCCTGCAAAAACAAGTTAGACGTCCTCTACTTTGTTGTTGCAAATTTTACGTGGCTGCTACGGGCTTAAGCAAGAACCAATCTCACCCACGCATCAAAACCACAGCGATAGTTTGTCAAGTTGATGCTGTTTTAACCTTTGCAAGGACGGGCGTAGCTGGACTCGGTTCAACTAAAGTTGGAGAAACCGACACCGCTAGTCACTGTGTGCAAAGCACGGCGGTAAAACCAGTCTCGCGTAAGCGTACGCGTAATGTCGGTCCGGGCCGCTTCATCCAACAATACCGCCGAACCAAAGTATGACATGCTGGTAAGCAGTATGACTTATATCGCCCACAACTCACTTATGTTGTACTCGTGCAAATAACATCAAACCATAAAAACCTAGGGTCGGATGCCACTGTTGGGGAACGTAGTAATTTCAAAAAATTTCCTACGCACGCAAGATTATGGTGATGCATAGCAACGAGAGGGAGAGTGTTGTCTCGTACCCTCGTGAGACCGGGCGGAAGCATTGACGCAGCGTAGAGGAAGTAGCCGTATGTCCTCCCGGTCCAACCGATCCAAGCACCGTTACTCGGCACCTCCGAGTTCTTGACACGCGACAGCTCGATGGCGCACCCTCGATCTCCAATCCAGAGAGGCTCCAAGGGGAGTTCCACAAGACGACGGCGTGGTGGCGATCTTGATGTTCTCTGTCGCGCAGGCTTCGCCTAAGCACCGCTACAATATGATCGAGGTGTAATATCGTGGAGGGGCACCGCACACGGCTAAGGAGCGATCAATGATCAACTTGTGTGTTCTAGGGTGCCCCCTACCCCGTATATAAAGGAGGGAGGGAGGAGGTGGCCGGCCCAAGGGGCGCGCCAGGGGGGGGAAACCTACTCCAAGTAGGTTTCCCTTTTTCCTTATCTTATTTGGAGGGAAGGAAGGAGTACTAGTATTAGGAAGTAGTACTAGTAGTAGGAAGGAAGAGAGGGGAAGGAGAAAGGAAAGGGGGCAGGCCCCTCCCCAGTCGGATTGGGCTTGAGGGCGCCCCTCCCTTGTTCCTTCTCTCTTCCTCCTACATGGGCCCAATAAGGCCCATATACCTCCCGGGGGGTTCCGGTAACCTCCCGGAGCTCCAAACTTCTCCGGAACCTTTCCGGTGTCCAAATATATCCGTCCAATCTATCAATCTTTATGTCTCGACCATTTAGAGACTCCTCGTCATGTCCGTGATCATATCCGGGACTCCGAACAACCTTCGGTACATCAAAATACATGAACTCATAATATAACTGTCATCGAAACCTTAAGCGTGCGGACCCTACGGTTCGAGAATAATGTAGACATGACCGAGACATGTCTCCGGTCAATAACCAATAGCGGGACATGGATGCCCATATTGGTTCCTACATATTCTACGAAGATCTTTATCGGTCAAATCGCACAACAACATACGTTGTTCCCTTTGTCATCGGTATGTTACTTGTCCGAGATTCGATCGTCGGTATCCAATACCTAGTTCAATCTCGTTACCGGCAAGTCTCTTTACTCGTTCCGTAATGCATCATCTCGCAACTAACTCATTAGTTGCAATGCTTGCAAGGCTTAAGTGATGTGCATTACCGAGAGGGCCCAGAGATACCTCTCCGACATTCGGAGTGACAAATCCTAATCTCGAAATACGCCAACTCAACAAGTACCTTCGGAGACACCAGAGAGCACCTTTATAATCACCCGTTACGTTGTGACGTTTGGTAGCACACAAAGTGTTCCTCCGGTAAACGGGAGTTGCATAATCTCATAGTCATAGGAACATGTATAAGTCATGAAGGAAGCAATAGCAACATACTAAATGATCGGGTGCTAAGCTAACGCAATGGGTCATGTCAATCAGATCATTCAACTAATGATGTGATCCCGTTAATCAAATAACAACTCTTTGTCCATGGTTTGGAAACATAACCATCTTTGATTAACAAGCTAGTCAAGTAGAGGCATACTAGTGACACTCTGTTTGTTTATGTATTCACACATGTATTATGTTTCCGGTTAATACAATTCTAGCATGAATAATAAACATTTATCATGAAATAAGGAAATAAATAATAACTTTATTATTGCCTCTAGGGCATATTTCCTTCAGCTCCGCCACCTCCAACGAGCAGTAAGTTGTCGCATGCCTACCATTACAACCGATGCAGCGTCGCATCAAAGCCAGCCCGATGAAGACAACCAAAAAGCCAACGCTGCATGGTGTGCCGTGCATGGCGTGCTCCTCTTTGAGGACGCAATACTGGCATGGGGTATCGATGTGGGTATTGATGCAGTTCAAACGGCGTGCTGCCCGTTACAAGATGAGCAAATGAAGGCGTCCGCGTCCATTATTGTCACGTCTCCCATCGACCGAACGTTGCCCTCTAGCCAGGCCCTAGCAAGATGGGCTACGACATGAATGCACGGGCGGCACATGCAGAGAACCCGGGGCAGGCGTGTCCCCTTGACCCACAACGCCATAGACGTGTGCGTGATCCCGTCCGCCTTGACCCGCGACCGGTGGCACAGAACTGTCGCAGCCCGTTTCCCACGCTCGTGTACACACTTCCATGGGGCACCACCAAACTCCGCCCTCCCATTAATTCTACCTAGTGAAACCACTCGAAGAAATCAAAAACCACGTCGCTCTTGGGCTATTTAAGACGAGCACTATCGTCTTCCTCTCCCTCCTCATCCATACCCCATCCTCTTCCTCCTCTGCCCTCCTTCTTCCTTCTTCTCCATCAAACCCGATCGAGCCCTCGAGCCACCATGCAGTACAACGCCCCCACCTACCAACTCCCCCCAACCATGCCGGAAAGGCTCTACCCGAGCGGAGTGTACGTGGAGAGTACCCTTATGGTTTGGGCCATCTCAAGGTGGAGGGGCGCACGGGAGTTGATGGAGTTCTTCCTTGCGGCCGGCTTCCGCCACCCCCCCCCCCCCCCGCGGCTCTCCGAGGATGTACCTGTTGAGGAGATCACCCACAACGGCGTTGTGGTTGGGATCCTCGCTACGTTCACTAACCCATTCGACGCTTTCTACCTCCTCGGGCGAGTGTATTGGGTTGGTTGTGAGTTCATAGCTTTCACCACCCATAACATTTTCACCGAATTCAACTCCATCTTCCCCAACAACGGTGTTATGCACACGCTCCGTACCCAATCAACAACGACAGTGAAGGGCCTTGGGAGGCGAGGTGGCCGGCGTTCACCGGAGGAGGAGGAGAGAAGAACCTGAAGAAGAACCCGCGTTTGGTGCCCCCAATCTATCGTATCGTATCGTATTAGTTTTTAAGTTGTAATCGTTATGCTACTATTATTAAGTTGTATTAGTATTTTAAGTTGTAAGGCTATCGTGAAGTTGTAAGGCTATCGTGGAACTATGGGTTGCAATCATTATGCTTTTATATAATCGTTATGCTACTATATATATTGTGTGTTTCGTGCTATTATTTGTAGATTGCTATGGGTTGTTCCATTATTTGTGTATTGCTATGGGTTGCTACGGGCCCGGGTTTCTACACTCCAATCACCACACACACACAATCTTCAACATATTGGCCAAATAATGGGTCATCACGCACCCAAATCATAGACATGCAACTAGGAGCCCCATGCAAACCCACTATGGACATGCAACTAGGAAATGCAAACTAATTTACTTCATGCAAGCATGCAACCCACTTAGTCCATGGAACCGTAGACATGCATAAAAACATGTAACATTTAGTTTTAGTGCATCAAAAAATGATCCATCACAAAATTTAGTGCAAGAAAAAGGCCAAAGTAAAAACAAGTAACATTTTATTTGCCGAAGTTAGAGGTGGGCTGGTGCCCCTACGCGGGTGGGCTGGTCTCTATTTTGGGCATGGTTATTTTCTCAGCGCCCATTTTCTCATGGCCCAACATCTATTCGGCGGCCCAGTATTGTTTTTTACTAGAAGCTGAATTTGGGTGTGTACTGTTAGCGAAGAACAAAAAGCAGGAGAAGCAGAGCATGAACACTGAATAGGGCCCTGAATATCATTACAATAATTCAAGCAAGTTTTGCATCACACGAATTCAAATTCATCTAACAAATGATCCTGGCTAACTCAAACTCTCGGGCACCCTAAAACTAGTGACTAACTAAGCGAAACTCTAACAAATTCTAGTGATTGATGAACATCAAGTAAACTAAACCCATAGCAATGACACAACCATAAAATGCTCCAGCCATCATATTTGCTTGCTGCTTCAAATCGATCGATGATTTAGTTGCTTGCCGATTTTCTTCAATTCACACTTCAGTTCTGCACTGTGCATCATCGGATCGGCTCTGTCCGCCAAATTGGGGGCTTGTTCCACGGCAAGCCGCCCCCCAAAATTGAGCTCTTGGGTTGGGGTTGATCCCTCCAATTTCAACCTTTCAACATAGTCATCAAGCCACTCAAAATGCCCACATTTCTTCAGAACCTAAAAAACAGGGGGGCGGCGGCGCATGAATCCTAGATCCACCACCCAGATCCACTGCCCTAATTTGAGGAAAAAAGAAAGAAATTGGGAGAAATTAGACCATAGGATTGGTCAAGAACACAGATCTAACCTGCCCCGGCTGTGGCTTGTTCAAACATTTCACAAACTCGCGCCCACGGTTGCCATTTTCTTCCCTCACACAAGTCAAACGCTTGAGAGGCTCCATGCGCGGGCAATCGGGGCATCTTGTCAACGGCAGTGGACCATACTGCGTCCATGATTGGCGGGTGGCCGAAGTCAAGCTAGACATCACTCGCCGGTGGCGCGCTTCATTGCCGGAGCAGAGGAAGAAGAAGGTGGGAAAGGAAAGGGGCAGGGCAAGCAATGGAGGGGGTGAGCTGGCTCGGGCTCGTGGCTGGCTCGGGTCGGGGCACGCTGATGAGCATGGGCATACTTGTGTGGATAAGTTGTGGGTCCCACCCGCATGCGAGTAACTGGGTGGGTCCCGCGTGTCATAACTCAAATCGCTAACCCCTCGTGTTCTTCATTTCACGCTTAAATAGAGCCATGTCGCATTGGAGCTATTGTTGGCTTCGAAGACATCGCATCACAACCATTCGCTCGAACAACGTCGCACTCCTTCCAATTCGCATGAAAAACGTCGCACAGGACCTATTTGCCCAAATTAGAAGCTACTGCAGCTACTAGACTGCAAGCTGCAGTTTGGTTGTGCATCATGCCGGGTAACATATCCAGGATGCAGCTAGAGCTAAGCTTTCTTGATAAATAGGGTTCAGTCCCCTCTTCGGCTGCACACATTATTAATTTGTCTTCGTGAGGGAACATATTGGATAAATGGATCAGTTAATTATACTATGGTTAGTGCCAGTAAGTTGACTGTTTCTATATAGAAAAATAAAATATTAGTGCCATTGATCTATTTTTCTTCCTGGATTCCAGTAAGTTGAATCGGTTTGGATAAAATCAAAATGTTAGCAACCTTGTAATTTGCGTAATATGGATGCTTGTATTCCTCGTTTCTATTCAATATGATTAAAATCATGGTTCATTATGTTATGACCTGAATCTTGATGTGATGTAAAGTAGTACAAGTGTGATGTCTGATAATCTTTCAAAAATGCTTAATACATGAATGGTTGAAAGTATACAAAGCTATTGTCAATGAATTCAGAAATGCACTTTATTAACAAAAAATTAAAGGGTGGTTTCAGTTTGATATAAAAGTGTAACAAAAAGGTAAATAGATGTGTCAATTTATGTTGGAGGTCCTCGGTCCCGTGTCGCCCACTGCTGGCCCCTCCACGCGCGTGTTGGCTCTTCCAGCACGCCCACGGGCCATGTGGCGGTCTCTAGTTCGCCCCGCCGGCTCCTGACTGAGCCGTGGCTCCCGACCGAGACGACAGCCCCCACGGGCGCACATCCCCTGGCACGGGCGCAGCTGCTGGATCTTCTGTGGCTGCTACTACACCTCTGTTTCCTGAGGCTCCGTCCGGATTTGATGCACCAATTCCCCCTGCTGCTTCACCTGCACCACCACGCACACGTCTTCAGAAGAGAGTCATCAACCGTATAAATTACAAGAATGTTTTTAAATTTGGTCTAGCCTGTCTCTCAGGTGAACCTCGCACTTTGCATGAAGCTTTTGATGATCCCAAATGGAAACATGCAATGGAGGAGGAATATTCTGCACTTCAGAAAAATAAGACCTGGCACTTTGTCCCTCGCTAGGCAGGTAAAAATTTGATTGACTGCAAATGGGTTTATAGGATCAAACAAAAATCTGATGGCACTATTGATCGTTATAAAGCCAAACTTGTCGCTAAGGGGTTTAAGCAGCAATATGGTATTGATTATGAGGACACTTTCACTCTAGTTGTCAAGGTTGCCTCTATTCGTCTTGTGTTATCCATTGCTGTTTCCAGTGGATGGAGTCTTAAACATCTAGATGTGCAGAACGCGTTTCTTGATTGTGCTCTGGAAGAGGAACTTTACATGAAACAACCTCCTGGGTTTGAGGACAGAAATGCACCCTTCCATGTTTGCAAACTTGATAAGTCTCTATACGGATTGAAGCAAGCCCCCAGGGTGTGGTACTCTCGTTTAAGTACAAAGTTGCAAACACTAGGGTTTGTTCCATCAAAGTCTGATACTTCATTGTTTATTTACAACAAGTTCAAGACTTCTATCTTTATTCTCATATGTGTTGATGATATTATTCTCACTAGTTCATCTAATGAGGCGATAACAGGATTACTCAAAGACATGAGTTTAGAGTTTGCTCTCAAGGATCTAGGAGATTTGCACTTTTTCCTAGTTACTGAAGTGAAGAAAATTAGAGATGGTATTCAGCTATCACAAGGAAAGTATGCACATGATGTATTGAGTAGAATTGGCATGAAAGATTGCAAATCTTCACCAACACCATCATTGAGCTCAGAATGATTGCTTCGAATGAAGGAGAACTCCTGAATCAACAAGATAACACTAGTTACAGAAGCATTGTTGGTGCTCTTCATTATTTAACTCTTACTCGACATGATATTTCTTTTGCAGTCAACAAAGTTTGTCAGTTTTCGCATGCACCCACCATTGCTCATTGGACAGCAGCAAATCGTATTCTGAGGTATGTAAAAGGTACATCATGTCTTGGTTTGACTTTTAGAAAATCCTCCTCTACTCGTATTAGTGCTTTCTCCGATGCAGATTGGGTTGGTTGTCATGATTATAGGAGGTCCACTGGTGGGTTTGTTGTCTTTTATGGTCCAAACTTGATCTCATGGTGCGCAAAGAAACAAGCTACCGTTTCCATGTCCAGTACTGAAGCACTAGCAAATGCCACAACATAAGTCATTTGGGTACAGTCTATGTTGAAAGAGTTTGTTGTTCCACAAGATCAACCTCCATGTCTTTGGTGTGATAATGTGTAATATTGGTGCTACGTATCTGTCTGCTAATCTGGTGTTTCATGTCAGGACTAAATATATTAAAATAGACTTTCATTTTGTCAGAGAAAGAGTTGCTAACAAACAGTTAGAGATCAAATTCATTCCCTCTAAGGATCAGCTTGCGGATGGGTTTACAAAAGCATTACCAGTTCGAAGCTTCCAAGATTTCAAGCGTAATCTCAACTTGCGGAGTTGTGATTAAGGGAGGGTGTTAAACATATTGTACGTTAGGTGTTAGAGTTAGACTCCTTTAAGTTTCTATCTCTTCTCCCTATCCCGTTTCCTCTCTGTAAACCTTTATGAGGATTCTCTCGTGACAATCAGTATACGGAGGGGCTAAAACTCAGTCGACTGAGTTTTTATCAAGTCTCAGTCGATTGAACTGGCCATTAGATTTCTTTGCTGTTTCAGACCTTTTTTAGCGTTTCGTGTGAACAGCCCGCGTAGGATCTATGCTTCGGGATGGGCTCTCTTTTATCTTTGTTTTTTCTGTCAGGCTAGGGTTTGCGTGGGGGCTGGCCACAAGTTGGGGCCTTTTCCGTTGTTAGTTGATCTTTTCTTTCTTTGTCGGGTTGTCAGTTTTATTATTGTTTGTTTGTCTAAAAAAAAGTTTTATTTTTGTTTTGTCCTACATTTTTCATTTACTCTTATGTATATGTTTGTTTTTCCTTATTATATTAATTTTTCTACATGTATTTTTTTGTGCTTTTGTATCATTTATTTTAGTTATTTCTTATTCTTCTCTTTTTTGTTTTTTCATTTTTTTCTTTTTTGTCTATTTTATTTTGCTGTTCTTAACACGCATTCTGTTGCACTGCCTTACTGTGTACCTTGAGGTGCGTGAATGCCCATAACGCAACCTGCAACTGCATGTGTCACAACACGCTTACAACCGCAAGGGGTACAACACAACTGCAACTGGAGGGGAGAGTTGCTGGTCAATTGCATGCCCATCACTAGAGCTGCAACTGCACTCGTTGCACCCTGCTTCCAACTGCAAGTGGTACAACACGGCTACAAGTGGAGGGGAGGGATGTCGGCAGTTGCATGTCCATCACTAGAGTTGCAACTGCACGTATCGCAACCCGCCTGCAACTGCAAGGGGTACAACGCGAGTGCAACTGGAGGGGGAGGGATGTCGGCCAGTTGCATGTCCATCACTAGAGTCGCAACAACCTGCCTGCAACTGCAATGTGTACAACAGGACTGCAACTGGAGGGGGAGGGGGGATGTTGGCCAGTTGCGTGTCCATCACTAGAGTTGCAACCCACCAGCAACTGTAAATGGTGCAACGCGGCTGCAAGTGGAGGGGAAGGGATGTCCGTTAGTTGCATTTCCATCACTAGAGTTGCAACCCGCCAGCAACTGTAAATGGTGCAACACGGCTGCATCTGGAGGGGAAGAGATGCCCGCCAGTTGCATTTCCATCACTAGAGTTGCAACTGCATGTGTCGCAACCCACCTGCAGCTGCAATTTGTGCGGATCAATTTCTTATTTTTGTTCTTATTTTTATTTTATATTAACAATACAAAATAATTTTAAAAAATGTAATAATAATAATAATGATAATAATAATAATAATAATAATAATAATAATAATAGGAAAATGGACCGAAATAGAAGGTGTAATAATGCTCTGCCGAAGGGAACGATGAAAGAAAACAGGCTGAATCCTAGCCCATGAGCGATTACACGAGGCTTATAGCAAGAAAAGAGAAAAAGCAACTATGCCGGCTGAAGGAAAACGTACAGCCCACACCCATATGCATGATTTGCTTTTAAAAAAACACCAACATGCATGACGTCAGCCGACTGAGACTTTACCAAGTCTCAGTCGACTGATGCCTAGTCAGGCCCATCAATATATACCTGCGGGCTGTCCTCCGGAGGGTTGAGACGCTTCATCATCTTTTACACGTCTATATCTGCACCGTGTTAAAAAAAGAGAATAGAAAGGATAGTGAGCCTGCACACGTCCAGAATACATGTAAGACAAATTAGAAACTTAGCTCAACACCAGCATGTGGGACATTATCCAGATTCCAGCGATCCTTAATGCCAAGAGTGCTCAGATTCTTCTTCTGCTAAATACTTCAGCCGTGTAAAAGCAGCTTTGCCTCGTTGTTCTGTAGTGCGCGTAGTGCTCATCTCTGTAAACCTGACCGAAATTCAAGCCAATGAGCCGCTTGAGCGATACCGTCATTGATCTTTAGCCGCCACATTTGGTTTTGACAACATTGGTCAATCATTAGCAAGGACGGTCTTGACAGAAATTATGGGTAGCCGGTTCTTTCCGTTGAAATAGGCTGTCTGCGGACTGTTTCATTGACAATATTCTGCTAAGAACGAAAGGCCTAAAAAAGCTTGACTTTGAAAGATACGTACCATTTTTGAAAAATGATCTGCCAAGAATGATCCTGCTGTTCCTCGGAAGATGAAGTTGATCAAAAAACTTCGCTGAAAGATACCCATGAAGACCCGAGTTCGTCAGAAAATCTAGAGGATGCAAGATAATTAAATTGGAGCATCGACAAGGAATTGGCGTACTCTCTTCAGTCTCCATCTCACTGCAACTGTCCCTGTCTGTGAGAGAAGCCGTTTCTTTTCTTCTTGTGCGGGGGTGAACGACTCAATGAAGGTACATATATCTTTTTTTCAGAAAAAAAAAACAACTTGACAAAGAAGCTGAGCTAAGAAGCTTAAAACTGTGTAACAATTAAAAACTACTCTCTCCGTCCCATAATATAAGAGCGTTTTTGACACTAGTGTAGTGTATTATGGGACAGAGTGAGTACTGTATTAAGGTAATGCACTGGTGCTTGTATTTCAAGGTACGGACATCCGTTCCTAGATCAGCTAAGCAGCTAATTAAAGAACTAAACTTAGCTAACTTTGGCTATTATCAATGTATTAAAGAAAAACGACAAATCATTGGTTAAATGAAAGCAGTGCCATTGAAATTTTTTCTCTCAACAAATTCGGTACTGATATGTTCATCCGAAAGTTAAGATTTTCTTCACCAAGACCATGTATGTTGGTGATTATGGTGTTGTCTGAACCATCAACTGTCTATAAAGGAAACGTCAAAAAAAAAAACTGTCCATAAAGGAGCTGGAGAACCAGTACATCGTTGCTTGGAGGAGACAACATAAATAATGCCAATCTGAACAGATAAATGTGCACATCACTCACTGAATATATATCTCTACTATGCAAAAGAGATGCTAGGGGAAAAATCCGACTGCTTTCTATCCAATGTGTGAAATTCAGCTTCGCTTTAATGGTAACAGAAGCATCCCTGCTCCCTAGCAGATTCATCTCTGCATGGCATTCTGCTTGCACTTGGCCAGGTTCATTCTTAGCATTCTCCTGGTAGGCCGAAGCACACATGTAAAGTCAGACATCACATATGTAACCGTTCGAAGAATAGGCGACATTCTAGAACGCATGACCTTCTCCAACTTCGAACATTCAGGTTTGTAAAATGCAAATAATACCATTATACTATATTGTTATTTACAAATGTTGAGGACTATACCTGTCTCATCACCATCTATGTACAAATGAAATTACAGAACTTCTAGTACAGCAGTACTACTTTGAAAATATAAGTATCAGTCTAAAGAGAATATGCACACTGCACATCTACCTCTTCTTTCGAAGAGAGAACGGAAGAGAGGAAGTACTGATGAGCATCTAGCGCTTCCCATCACCTTAGACATTGCGCATCTCAATCTGAATGTGTCCTGCAGGGACAGGGCCACCATGTGTGCCATTCTGCTGCACTGGGTCAGGCTCTGTGTCCCCAGCATTTTCGCCGCTCATATGGACACCCCCAGAATGATTATTGTCAGCTTCATGTAAGGGTTGTTGATCAGGGTTGGGGTTGCCACCTATGCCATTCTGCAACAGACAGGACTCGTCGTCGGTGCCACTATAGCTGACACTTTCCACATCAGCCTTTCTCAACTCAGTGCATTTGGCATGAATCAACCTCATTATGCTTATCAGCAGCATGAGAGTTGAAATGGATCCCGTGATGACGAAGAGACCGGAGAAACTTTCTAAAGTGAGAGGCGCGGAATCAGTGTCTGGGATTGTACCAGCACCTATCGGCGATGAAGTTGTGCCAAACCATTTCACTTCGATTTGTGATCCCTCATCCCCTCCTGCTAGGTTCAGGATGGCAGTCGAAAGATTATGAACAAGTGGAGAACCTAGATGAAATGCCTGAGGATAAGAACATGAAATCAGCAAAAAAATTTCTCCAGACTGCAGCATACGCTGCAATAACAAATCAGGAATATACTAAAGGCATTAGGTTGAGTAACTTACAAAACCAAATCCAGGAGTCTTGTATATGCACCCGAGCATCCTAAAGTCATTTCCATACCGACGGTCTGAGAGGAAAGAAGTTAAATAGGGGATCTCATCGACGATAGCCGACACCCCTCCATTCTTGGACCCCTTCCACAAAGCATCAGCATATTCTTCTTTTGTGGTGTAGTTCCTTAACCTGCTTTCACTAATGTTATGGTTTATCAAGAAGGACCTCACAAATGAATCATCTTGGTATCCTACAAATTCACCACTGTGCCGGAGCTGGTCAAAATCTGTCATCCAAGGACGGAGCCTCTTTGCAGTCAGAATGGATGACAGGCTTGCTGTGTAGCTCTGGACAAGAATCAACACTACAAAGCACCATATCACCACAACAATTTTTGACAAGGGGCTTCTGATAGTATGACCTGTACATGACATAACCAAGAGATTGTAATCTTATAACTGTGTTAATACTTTCAAAACACATATTATAATCCATTAAATATTGTCAGGAAGTTTAAGCATGACGTGCTGACCATGAGAAAATGTCAAAGTGGAGAAAACGAAGTAGAGGGCGGTGCTACACTGTCTCAAACTTGATCCTTGGTACTCCTGATTTCTAGGTAGTTCAATCATCCACACGACAAAGCCAGTATAGAAGAAGAAGACCATGGTTGCAAACCAGAGCTTCCCATTTAGTGGCTTTACAAACGTCCAACGGATTGTATCTGGTTCATCCTCGGCAAGCACAAGCATAGACACACCAGATTGTGTGTATGGCATTGTAAAGTCAGTAGTGGTGACTCGTTCCGCCGTTATGGTCACATCGCCTACTGCACCATGATACACCTGTTTATCCACCATAAATTTATCAAAGATTAAAAGGTACTCCCTCCGTCCCAAAATAAGAGTCTGAGACACTTATTTTGGGACGGATCGGACGGAGTATTTAGGTACAAGAAATTATAATGTTAATAAATCAATATGCGTAAAAAAATGAGATGCAAGTGGGTCGGAGTAAGCCTTACCCCCAAAGACACGTTGCCTACTAGCTCATCATAAGTACCATTGAAGACAAAATATTCATAGCACGGGAGAGGACGTAAATTCCTCATAGCAGTCTCGAAGATATCAATGCTGTAGCCAGTGACATTTTGCTTCTCGGAATAAGGATCAGTAACATTCACAAAAATTTGAAAACCTAGTTTCAGTGGCACGGCAATCTTCATCCACGTCTTACTACCTCTGCAATTCTTCCTTGACTTTGCTGTGTTTAGTTTTCTTCTGACTGTTCTATCCGTTTTCGGATTATTAAAGGTTATGTTGTCACTTCCAAGTGTAAAGCCAAACTTGGCATAGCCTCCAGGAGCTGTTACAGGATCTTCCAGCCAGAAGGCACACGATGCGGGGGAAATAATGCTAGAGAAGGAGATAACCGGAATGTGGTTGCGGTGGCGGCGCAGGTGTGTGGCGTGATCGGCTTTGGTCAGTACCTCAGGGCCCCATATGATGGCTTGCACTTGCCCATTCTTGATCAGGTCATCGGCTGCAAAACAAACACGCAACACAGAATTAGGCGAGCAAATAGCATAATCTTGGTACAATTAGGCAAGAAAATAAGTCTACTGCTGTACTATTATTCATTGATTTGCATCGGCATTATCAGAGTGAGGACTGAGGACTAAGGTGCGCCGTGCATGGTGCATCTGCATAACTCTGATTTGCACAACTTGAAAGAAATTTCGGCCCTGCAGCTCTGTACCTTGTGGGCCAGAGCGAAGGAGGCATATGCTGGCTGTAGCTGCAGCGAAGATGGAGGTCATGGCGGGTCGCTGGGTTGGTCAACCCAGGTTAGAGGGGCAACGGTGGTGCGGCCAACGGTCATCGCCCATAGCCAGTGGTGGTAGGGCGGCGGGCGGAGGAAGGGCTCGGCATCTCGGATCCGGGCGGGGGCGGCGGCGGCGCGTCGGAACATTGAGGCGATGGCCTGGTGAGGACGCCGCCGGTGATGGTGGTTATGGCGGCTGGACGGCGCGCGTTGCTTCTCGAGGAGACCGCGACTGCTGTGCGCGTGTGCCGAAGCGAGTGGATGCTTGGGCTGGCTAAGCGAGCAGACGTTTTGGGCCCTGAGCTCTGGTTGGTTGTGTGGGCCATCGTTGCATCGGGCCGACCCGATCAATTTAGACGTTTACGAAACCAAAAAAAAAACGAAACGAAAACTTTCTAAAAAGTTAAAAAAAAGAGAACTTACTGAATGAATGTATTTCTCTACCTAAATAGCTAGCCCTTTACCCCTAAAAAAAAGCTAGCCCTCACTAACTTATTTTAGAGCACATGACTAATTGCATGCATGCATGCGTACGCCCTTCATATCCAGTTTTCTTATCCCACACTTTTTTCCAACTGGTAATTAAGGGCGTATGTAACGTGGTTAAAGATATGCAATACTATTGTGAAAGCCCTCTTCTGCCTTGAGCTGAGATGAGCTTGCGTGACAGTAAAATCCGGAAAAGATTGACAACCATTATATTTTTTTCTGTGGCAAACTTTGATAAATGTTTTGAATGCTTATAAAGTCCTATCATGGAATGACTAAATGACATTCGTGCTGACTGTTGGTTTTGCTTTTTTCATGACTTCACACGAACGTCATTTCATGATGAAAATTTTCAAGCACTCAAAACATTTGTCAATGTTTCTTTATTTTTGGATTTTACTCTTCATACGAGCTACAACTAAGAAACACCGTGGCGAAACTACTGTTAGTCCAAATATTCATGTTCATGCAATTAAATTTCATTAAAATAAGTATATCGTAGCTGATTTCCGCGGCAAATCACGGAGTATGGTCTATCTAGTATCTTGAAATGAAGGCACCAGGGAGATTTATGTTTCATATTACTACTAGTAATGTACCAGCATGTGTTGCCATGGCGAGATCCCCGCGCGAGTCCCGTACGAGCAGCTCGACCCGCGCTGCGTCGGAGCTGGGGTGAGCGGCGTCGAAGTCGTCCAACGCCGAAGAAATGCAGGCGCGCCTCTCCCTCCCCACGTGGCTCGTCAGGTCCAGCACTACGCCCACCCGCACCGGCGCCGCCGGCGCCACTACTGGCGGTGATGCAACGGCGACGGCGCTGCTCCAGGGCGTGAGCAAAGTGACGAGGACGAGCACGAGCCATGCTGCCGGCCACTCCATGCGCGCGCGCGGTGGCATTCTCACTAGTGATTCGGTGTAGTTTACTCTCCGTCGATACGGTACAAATGTACGTACACCATTTATATATACTGTCCACCGTATTACGTATGTTGATATGTATGCACCGCGTGGGGAGCGATGTGAAACAGTGGCAAGGGTGGCCGGTGGCGAAATTTCGTGGCCAATCCTCATCCTCCGCCGGCTACCAAGCCGATAGTAACGCAGGCAACATCTGTGGACAATGCAACGAAAGTCTCTCTCTCTCTCTCTCTCTCTCTCTCTCTCTCTCTCTGTGTGTGTGTGTGTGTGTGTGTGTGTGTGTGTGTGTGTATGCAAAATGAATCGATCGAATACAAGTATGCCACGGCAGCAATGTTCAAGGATGTTAATTGGTTACTGCATTAACATAACAGTGCTATATTCTAGCTATATGTGCATTTCAGTCAAGAACTTGCGACCGAAGCTGCCTACGCGCGACGCGAGGGAGTCCAGGCAGAGGCAGGCATGGGACTTTCGACGAAGCTTCTGGTGTTATTGTCAACTGTCACGTAGAATGTTTGCTAGCGTAAGTCAATTATTGACAAGGAGAAAAAATAATTATGACCGCTTTGTCAAGCCGCTTTGTCAAGTATAGACAAGGAGAGAAAATAATGATGACCGCTTTGTCAAGCATAGACGAAGTTTCCTCAGCCAGAGAGGCTTTCATTTGCGGATCAACAACATTTGCATCCTTGTGAACTTTGCATGTCTTATCAGGTTAAAACGCCTTTGTATGTGCTTGGATTTTCACTTTGGCTCCTTGGCTTGTGCAATAGCACCATTATATTGTCATAACAGAGGTCCAAAGGGTTGTACGCGCCCTGAAGCACATCAAGATCAAAAATGAAATTCCTCGGTCAAAAACATAACCCTACATTAACATAACAGCACTAGCTATATTGTACGTGCATTTCAGGCAATAACTCGCGACCGAAGCTGCCTGCACACCACGCTAGTGAGTCCAGGCGCAGGCAGGCATGTGAGTTTCCACGAAGGTTCGGCTGTCAGTGTCAACTGTCAAGCGGTAGAATGTTTGCTGGCGGAAGTGAAGCGGAGACAAGCGGCAATAAGTAACGACAACCGCGGCAAGAATAGACAAAGATCCTTGCTGCATTAATAGCAGACACGAAACTGGAGTGTCAACTGCTTGGGCTTCACGGAAGTCGTACGTGGCACACGCATGTTCCGAGTCGTTTTGCATGTAAACTACTCCGCCGGCCGCGGCGAGAGAGACCGATGCGGAGGTCGACCTCGATTAAAGGTGACCGGAGGCTAGAGAACAACCAATGTATCTCACAGTTTCATATATACAATCTGCTGGAATTTTGTCTATTTAGGCCTAGCCCAATAGCAGTTTCCGAAATTGCTAATAAATCCTAGAGGCCCACGCAGCCCATTCGTGCAAGGCAAGAGGTGAAACTAAAGTGTAGTCCCACATTGCTAGTTTAGAGGGAGTTGGACGCCTTTATAAAGGAGGCTTCTTCTCCACTTGTATGAGTATGAGAACAAGAGGGACATCCACGCGCGCTCCTTCGCCGCCTGCCTCCTCTTGCGCTATAAAAGGGAGGTCGCTCCTCTCAGAGAGAGGCACCAGAATCTCTTCCTCCTCTCGCCACAAATTTCTCGTTCTTCGGGAGAAGGGTGATAAGGTTTTTGCCCTACGTATGTTAGACTCTATTTCATATGTGCAACCTGCTATACTGTCTGCTCTAGATATGTTTAGTTACGGTTCATATATGAACATGTTGTTTACCTTCTCTTTGTCAAATCGCATGGCTTATTTTATCACTGCTATACTAGCCATGTTTTATCTACTATTTCTGTTAATAAAATCATTCGATAAATTGCTCATATTTCCAACAATCCCAAAACCCTATTATAGGCAATTTACCTCGAATGATTTTGCTGCTTCCTTGAGACCTCCTATGTTTGAGGGTATCCACTATAATAGATGGCGCGTGAGAGCAGTCTTATGGTTTCAAACCATGAGTTGCTATGACGCCACTCTTGGCAAACCTGAAGGAGAGCAAGATGCCCAACAGGCACAAGCTTTTCAGAATGGATACCTTGTTTAAGGCTGCTCTCTTGAGTGTTCTTGGTGAGAACATAGTTGATGCTTATGCGTCAATTGACAATGGAAAAGATATGTGGGACGCATTCAAGGCCATGTTTGGGGTCTCGGATGCCGGCACTGAGCTGTACATCATGGAGAAATTCTATGATTACAGGATGACTGAAGAGCGCTCCGTGGTTGAGCAGGCTCATGAGATACAGTCATTTGCTAGAGAACTTGAGCACTTCAATTGTATCCTACCGGACAAGTTTGTTGCCGGGGTATCATCACTAAGCTTCCTCCTTCGTGGAGGAACTTTGCTACCTTACTGAAGCATAAGAGACAGGAGTTTTCCGTCCCGGATCTCATTGGTACTCTTGATGTGGAAGAAAAGGCGAGAGCAAAGGACACACGTGCTCGAGATATTGAGGGAGGATCTAGTGCCAATCTGGTACAGAAGAAAAACTTCTAGTCCCACAAGTTCAAGAACAAGGGCAAGCTTGATGGTAAAGCAAAGTTTGATGGGAAGAACAAGGCTGTACAACACACGAACTTCAAGAAGAAGAGTGACAAGAAGAAAGGTGCTTGTCATGTGTGTGGAGATCCTGATCATTGGGCTCCTAGTTGCCCCAATCGCTATGACAAGCGTCATCCTGGGAAAGGCGGCAAGACCGCTAATGTTGTCATCGGAGACATTGACATGAAGGATTTGGGTATGGTATATTTCCCACTATTCTTTCAAGTATGTCATTCTCTGATTGGTTGATTGACACGGTGCTAATGTGCATGTATGCGGTGATATTTCCATGTTTTCGTCTTATCGGACCACGGGGACTTCAACCGTCTTGATGGGCAACGGTTCAAGTGCTTCGTTCGTGGTGTTGGCACGGTCGATCTGAAGTTTACTTGGGAAAATCGTCTTGGTGAAGAATGTGCATTATGTCCCCTCCGTCAATAAAAATCTTGTTAGCTGATCTCTTCTGTGTAGAGATGGCTATAAGCTTGTCTTTGAGTCGAATAAATTTGTAATATCCAAGTATGGGACTTTTGTTGGTAAAGGCTATGAGTCAGGAGGCCTGTTTCGTTTATCCTTATCAGACGTTTGCAATAAAGTTGTTAATCATATTTGCAACAATAGTGAATCAAATGTGTGGCATTCACGTCTTTGTCATGTTAACTTTGGTTGCATGTCGCGACTAGCGAAGTTGAACTTAATCCTTAGTTTCACCACTGTCAAGGGATCTAAGTGTCAAGTGTGTGTGCAAGCTAAGCAACCTCGTAAGTCTCACGTGACTGTGGAGACGAGAAATCTTGCACCACTAGGACTTATACATTCAGATCTATGTGAAATGAATGGTGTTTTGACAAAAGGTGGAAAGAAATATTTCATGACGTTAATTGACGACTCCACTAGATACTGCCGTGTGTATCTTCTGAAATCTAAGGATGAGGCTTTGAAATTTTTCAAGATCTATAAAGCTGAAGTGGAAAACCAACTTGATCGGAAAATCAAGAGGCTTAGGTCCGATCGTGGTGGAGAGTATTTTTCCAATGAATTTGATGCTTTTTGTGCGGAACATGGTATAATCCATGAGAGGACGCCTCCCTACTCACCTCAGACAAATGGGGTGGCTGAAAGAAAGAACCGTACTCTAACTGATTTGGTTAACGCCATGTTAGACACATCGGGTCTCTCCAAGGCATGGTGGAGGAGGCGATATTGATAGCATGTCATGTCCTAAATCGAGTCCCCACAAAGAACAAAGAGATAGCTCCATTCGAGGATTGGGAGAAGAAAAGGTTAAAACTCTCTTATCTGCGAACATGGGGTTGTTTGGCGAAAGTCAATGTTCCAATTCCAAAGAAGCAGTAGCTTGGACCAAAGACTGTGGATTGTGTTTTCCTGGGATATGCTTTTCATAGCATTGGCTATAGATTCTTGGTTGTAAAATCCGAGGTACCTGACATGCATGTCGATGCGATCATCTTGATCGAATGATCGACTTTCTTTGAAGATATCTTTCCCATGAAGGATATGGCTACCTCATCTAATCAGGAGATGCGTAGTTCATCGAATCAGGAACCAATTACAATTACCAAACCTGCCATTTCGATGGAACACTTTGAAAGTCCCGTGGAGGAGAACAATGAAGTTCCTATTAGGAGCAAGAGACTGAGGACTGCAAAGTCCTTTGGTGATGATTTTCTTGTGTATCTCATAGATGACACTCCAGTTCTATTTCAGAGGCCACGATCGAAGATCTTGACTTCTTGGAAGGAAGCGGTTCAGAAGCGAGATGGATTCCATCTTGGCGAATGAAACTTGGGAGATAACTGATCGTCCTTATGGGTGCAAACCTATAGGATGCAAATGGGTATTCAAGAAGAAGCTTAGGCCGATGGTACTATTGAAAAGTACAAGGCTCGGCTCGTGGCTAAGGGTTATACCCAAAAGGAAGGTGAAGACTTCTTTGATACTTACTCACCTGTGGCTCGACTGACCACTATTCGAGTTACTTTCACTATCTGCCTCACATGGTCTTCTCGTTCATCAAATGGATGTTAAGACTGCTTTCCTAAATGGAGAGTTGGATGAGGAAATTTATATGGAACAACCAGATGGGTTTGTAATAGATGGTCAGGAAGGGAAAGTGTGCAAGCTGCTGAAGTCTTTGTATGGACTCAAGCAAGCACCCAAACAGTGGCATGAGAAGTTCGAAAGAACTTTAACAGCAGCAGGCTTTGTTGTGAACGAAGCTGACAAATTTGTGTACTATCGCCATGGTGGGGGCGAGGGAGTTATGCTTTGGTTGTATGTTGATGACATACTGATTTTTGGAAGAAATCTGAATGTTATTAAGGAGGTCAAGGATTTCCTATCTCGCTATTTTGAGATGAAGGATTTAGGAGTGGCTGATGTCATTCTGAACATCAAGTTGTTGAGAGACGATGATGGTGGGATTACATTGCTTCAATCCCACTATGTGGAAAAGATCTTGAGTTGCTTTGGCTATAGTGACTGCAAGCCATCTCCAACACCATATGATGCTAGTGTGTTGCTTTGAAAGAATCAGAGAATTGCTAGAGACCAATTGAAATATTCTCAGATCATTGGCTCGCTTATGTGTTGGGGAACGTAGTAATTTCAAAAAATTTCCTACGCACACGCAAGATCATGGTGATGCATAGCAACGAGAGGGGAGAGTATTGTCTACGTACCCTCGTAGACCGAAGCGGAAGCGTTGACAAAGTAGAGGGAATAGTCGTATCGTCCTCCGGTCCAACCGATCCAAGCACCGTTACTCGGCACCTCCGAGTTCTTGACACGCGTACAGCTCGATGACGCACCCTCGATCTCCAATCCGAGAGAGGCTCGAGGGGAGTTCGTCGACCAGACGACGGCGTGGTGATGATCTTGATGTTCTCTGTCGCAGGCTTCGCCTAAGCACCGCTACAATATGATCGAGGTGTAATATCGTGGAGGGGGCACCGCACACGGCTAAGGAACGATCAATGATCAACTTGTGTGTCCTAGGGTGCCCCCTACCCCGTATATAAAGGAGGGAGGGAGGAGGTGGCCGGCCCAAGGGGGGCGCGCCATAGAGGAGGGGGAAACCTACTTCAAGTAGGTTTCCCCCCTTTTTCCTTATCTTATTTGGAGGGGGAAGGAAAGAGTACTAGTATTAGGAAGTAGTACTAGTAGTAGTAATAGGAAGAGGGGGAAGGAGAAAGGAAAGGGCGGGCGGCCCCTCCCCAGTCGGATTGGGCTGGGGGCGCCCCCCTTGTTCCTTCTCCTTCCTCCTACATGGGCCCAATAAGGCCCATATACCTCCGGGGGTTCGGTAACCTCCGGAGCTCCAAACTTCTCCGGAACCTTTCCGGTATCCAAATATATCCATCCAATATATCAATCTTTATGTCTCGACCATTTCGAGACTCCTCGTCATGTCCGTGATCATATCCGGACTCGAACAACCTTGGTACATCAAAATACATAAACTCATAATATAACATCATCGAAACATTAAGCGTGCGGACCCTACGATTCGAGAACAATGTAGACATGACCGAGACATGTCTCGGTCAATAACCAATAGCGGGACCTGGATGCCCATATTGGTTCCTACATATTCTACGAAGATCTTTATCGGTCGAGACCGCACAACAACATACGTTGTTCCTTTGTCATCGGTATGTTACTTGCCCGAGATTCAATCGTCGGTATCCAATACCTAGTTCAATCTCGTTACGGCAAGTCTCTTTACTCGTTCAGTAATACATCATCTCACAACCAACTCATTAGTTGAAATGCTTGCAAGGCTTAAGTGATGTGTATTACCGAGAGGGCCCAGAGATACCTCTCCGACATTCGGAGTGACAAATCCTAATCTCGAAATATGCCAACTCAACAAGTACCTTCGGAGACACCTGAGAGCACCTTTATAATCACCCGATTCACGTTGTGACGTTTGGTAGCACACAAAGTGTTCCTCCGTAAACGGAGTTGCATAATCTCATAGTCATAGGAACATGTATAAGTCATGAAGGAAGCAATAGCAACATACTAAACGATCGCGTGCTAAGCTAACGGAATGGGTCATGTCAATCAGATCATTCAACTAATGATGTGACCTTGTTAATCAAATAACAACTCCTTGTTCATGGTTAGGAAACATAACCATCTTTGATTCACAAGCTAGTCAAGTAGAGGCATACTAGTGACACTTTGTTTGTCTATATATATTCACACATGTATTATGTTTCCGGTTAATACAATTCTAGCATGAATAATAAACATTTATCATGATATGAGGAAATAAATAATAACTTTATTATTGCCTCTAGGGCATATTTCCTTTAGTCTCCCACTTGCACTAGAGTCAATAATCTAGATTACACAGTAATGATTCTAACACCCATGGAGTCTTGGTGTTGATCATGTTTTGCTCGTGGAAGAGGCTTAGTCAACTGGTCTGCAACATTCAGATCCGTATCTATCTTGCTAATCTCTATGTCTCCCACCTGGACTAGATCCCTGATGGAATTGAAGCGTCTCTTGATGTGCTTGGTTCTCTTATGAAATCTGGATTCCTTCGCTAAGGCAATTGCTCCAGTATTGTCACAAAAGATTTTCATTGGACCCGATGCACTAGGTATGACACCTAGATCGGATATGAACTCCTTCATCCAGACTCCTTCATTGGCTGCTTCCGAAGCAGCTATGTATTCCGCTTCACATGTAGATCCCACCACGACGCTTTGCTTTGAACTGCACCAACTGACAGCTCCACCGTTTAATGTAAACACGTATCCGGTTTGCGATTTAGAATCGTCCGGATCAGTGTCAAAGCTTGCATCAACGTAACCATTTACGATGAGCTCTTTGTCACCTCCATATACGAGAAACATATCCTTAGTCCTTTTCAGGTATTTCAGGATGTTCTTGACCGCTGTCGAGTGATCCACTCCTGGATTACTTTGGTACCTCCCTGCTAGACTTATAGCAAGGCACACATCAGGTGCAGTACACAGCATTGCATACATGATAGAGCCTATGGCTGAAGCATAGGGAACACTTTTCATTTTCTCTCTATCTTCTGCAGTGGTCGGGCTTTGAGTCTTACTCAACTTCACACCTTGCAATACAGGCAAGAACCCTTTCTTTGCTTGATCCATTTTGAACTTCTTCAAAACTTTGTCAAGGTATGTGCTTTGTGAAAGTCCAATTAAGCGTTTTGATCTATCTCTATAGATCTTAATGCCCAATATGTAAGCAGCTTCACCGAGGTCTTTCATTGAAAAACTTTTATTCAAGTATCCCTTTATGCTATCCAGAAATTCTATATCATTTCCAATCAATAATATGTCATCCACATATAATATTAGAAATGCTATAGAGCTCCCACTCACTTTCTTGTAAATACAGGCTTCTCCAAAAGTCTGTATAAAACCAAATGCTTTGATCACACTATCAAAGCGTTTATTCCAACTCCGAGAGGCTTGCACCAGTCCATAAATGGAACGTTGGAGCTTGCACACTTTGTTAGCTCCTTTTGGATCGATAAAACCTTCTGGTTGCATCATATACAACTCTTCTTCCAGAAATCCATTCAGGAATGCAGTTTTTACATCCATTTGCCAAATTTCATAATCATAAAATGTGGCAATTGCTAACATGATTCGGACAGACTTAAGCATCGCTACGGGTGAGAAGGTCTCATCGTAGTCAACCCCTTGAACTTGTCGAAAACCTTTTGCGAGCTTTGTAGACAGTAACATTACCGTCAGCGTCAGTCTTCTTCTTGAAGATCCATTTATTCTCTATTGCTTGCCGACCATCGGGCAAGTCAACCAAAGTCCATACTTTGTTATCATACATGGATCCCATCTCAGATTTCATGGCTTCAAGCCATTTTGCGGAATCTGGGCTCACCATCGCTTCTTCATAGTTCGTAGGTTCATCATGATCTAGTAGCATGACTTCCAGAATAGGATTACCGTACCACTCTAGTGCGGATCTTACTCTGTTCGACCTACGTGGTTCTGTATTAACTTGATCTGAAGTTCTATGATCATTATCATCAACTTCCTCACTAGTTGGTTTTGACGTCATAGAAACGGTTTCCTGTGATGTATTATTTTCCAACAAGGGAGTAGGTACGATTACCTCATCAAGTTCTACTTTCCTCCCACTCACTTCTTTCGAGAGAAACTCCTTCTCTAGAAAGGATCCATTCTTAACAACGAATGTCTTGCCTTCGGATCTGTGATAGAAGGTGTACCCAACTGTCTCCTTTGGGTATCCTATGAAGACACATTTCTCCGATTTGGGTTCGAGCTTATCAGGTTGAAGCTTTTTCACATAAGCATCGCAACCCCAAACTTTAAGAAAGCGACAACTTTGGTTTCTTGCCAAACCATAGTTCATAAGGTGTCGTCTCAACGGATTTCGACGGTGCCCTATTTAACGTGAATGTGGCTGTCTCTAGAGCATAACCCCAAAGCGATAGCGGTAAATCTATAAGAGACATCATAGACCGCACCATATCAAGTAAAATACGATTCGACGTTCGGACACACCATTACGTTGTGATGTTCGGGTGGCGTGAGTTGCGAAACTATTCCACATTGTTTTAAGTGTAGACCAAACTCGTAACTCAAATATTCTCCTCCACGATCAGATCGTAGAAACTTTATTTTCTTGTTACGATGATTTTCAACTTCACTCTGAAATTCTTTGAACTTTTCAAATGTTTCAGACTTATGTTTCATTAAGTAGATATACCCATATCTGCTTAAATCATTTGTGAAGGTGAGAAAATAACGATATCCTCCACGAGCCTCAACATTCATTGGACCACATACATCTATATGTATGATTTCCAACAAATCTGTTGCTCTCTCCATTGTATCGGAGAACGGCGTTTTGGTCATCTTGCCCATGAGGCACGGTTCGCAAGTACCAAGTGATTCATAATCAAGTGGTTCCAAAAGTCCATCAGTATGGAGTTTCTTCATGCGTTTTATACCGATATGACCCAAATGGCAGTGCCACAAATAAGTTGCACTATCATTATCAACTCTGCATCTTTTGGCTTCAACACTATGAATATGTGTATCACTACTATCGAGATTCACCAAAAATAGACCACTCTTCAAGAGGGCATGACCATAAAAGATATTACTCATATAAATAGAACAACCATTATTCTCCGATTTAAATGAATAACCGTCTCGCATCAAACAAGATCCAAATATAATGTTCATGCTCAACGCTGGCACCAAATAACAATTATTTAGGTCTAATACTAATCCCGAAGGTAGATGTAGAGGTAGCGTGCCGACCGCGATCACATCGACTTTGGAACCGCTTTCCCACGCGCATCGTCACCTCGTCCTTTGCAGTGTTAAGCTAATCCGTAGTCCCTATTTGAGTTGCAAATATTAGC
Source organism: Aegilops speltoides (assembly GCA_021437245.1). Lineage (NCBI taxonomy): Eukaryota > Viridiplantae > Streptophyta > Magnoliopsida > Poales > Poaceae > Aegilops > Aegilops speltoides. The sequence continues at coordinate 104,048,739 of CM038147.1, forward strand.
AATGAACCAGTATCAAATACCCGGTGCTCTGCGAGCTCTAGTAAGGTACACATCAATAACATGTATATCACATATACCTTTGTTCACTTTGCCATCCTTCTTATCCGCCAAATACTTGGGGCAGTTCCGCTTCCGATGACGATCGCTTGCGGTAGAAGCACTCAGTTTCAGGCTTAGGTCCAGACTTGGGTTTCTTCTCTTGAGAAGCAACTTGTTTTCTGTTCTTCTTGAAGTTCCCCTTCTTCTTCCCTTTGCCCTTTTTCTTGAAACTAGTGGTCTTGTTAACCATCAACACTTGATGCTCCTTCTTGATTTCTACCTCCGCAGCCTTTAGCATTGCGAAGAGCTCGGGAATCGTCTTATCCATCCCTTACATATTATAGTTCATCACAAAGCTCTTGTAGCTTGGTGGAAGTGATTGGAGAATTCATCAATGGCGCTATCATCCGGAGAGTAACTCCCGGTTGAATCAAGTGATTACAATACCCGGACATCTTGAGTATGTGCTCACCGATGAACTATTCTCCTCCATCTTGCAGCTATAGAACTTATTGGAGACTTCATATCTCTCAATCCGGGCATTCTTACGGAATATCAACTTCAACTCTGAAACATCTCATATGCTCCATGACGTTCAAAAGCGTCGTTGAAGTCGGTTCTAAGCCATAAAGCATGGCACATTGAACTATCGAGTAGTCATCAGCTTTGCTCGCAGACGTTCTTAACGTCGTCGCCAGCATCAGCAGCAGGTTCGGCACCCAGCGGTGCTTCGGGGCGTAATTTTTCATGCAGCATTGAGGATAATCCTCAAGTTACGGACCCGATCCGGCGTAGTTGCTACCATCATCTTTCAACTTAGCTTTCTCAAGGAACGCATTAAAATTCAACGGAACAACAAAGACGGGCCATCTATCTACAAAAACATAGACAAGCAAGATACTATCGGTACTAAGTTCATGATAAATTTTACTTCAATTAATCATATTACTTAAGAACTCCCACTTAGGCAGACATCTCTCTAGTCATCTAAGTGATCACGTGATCCAAATCAACTAAACCATAACCGATCATCACGTGAGATGGAGTAGTTTTCAATGGTGAACATCTTATGTTGATCATATCTACTATATGATTCACGCTCGACCTTTCGGTCTCGTGTTCGAGGCCATATCTCGCATATGCTAGGCTCGTCAAGTATAACTCGAGTATTCTGCGTGTGCAAAACTGGCTTGCACCCGTTGTAGATGGATGTAGAGCTTATCACACCCGATCATCGGTGGTGTGCGGGCACGACAAACTTTGGCAACGGTGCATACTCGGGAGAACACTACTTGATAATTTTAGTGAGAGATCATCTTAAAATGCTACCGTCAATCAAAGCAAGATAAGATGCATAAAGGATAAACATCACATGCAATCAATATAAGTGATATGATATGGCCATCATCTTCTTGTGCTTGTGATCTCCATCTCGAAGCACCATCATGATCACCATCGTCACCGCGCGACACCTTGATCTCCATCGTAGCATCGTTGTCGTTTCGCCATCTATTGCTTCTCGACTATCGCTACCGCTTAGTGATAAAGTAAAGCAATTACATGGCGTTTGCATTTCATACAATAAAGCGACAACCATATGGCTCCTGCCAGTTCCCGATAACTTCGGTTACAAAACATGATCATCTCATACAATAAAATATAGCATCATGTCTTGGCCATATCACATCACAAAATGCCCTGCAAAAAAAAGTTAGACGTCCTCTACTTTTGTTGTTGCAAGTTTTACGTGGCTGCTACGGGCTTAAGCAAGAACCAATCTCACCTACGCATCAAAACCACAGCGATAGTTTGTCAAGTTGATGCTGTTTTAACCTTCGTAAGGACCGGGCATAGCCACACTCAGTTCAACTAAAGTTGGAGAAACTGACACCCGCTAGTCACCTGTGTGCAAAGCACGGCGGTAAAACCAGTCTCGCGTAAGCGTACGCGTAATGTCGGTCTGGGCCGCTTCATCCAACAATACCGCCGAACCAAAGTATGACATTTGGTAAGCGGTATGACTTATATCGCCCACAACTCACTTGTGTTCTACTCGTGCATATAACATCAAACAATAAAACCTGGCTCGATACCTTTTGTTGGGGAGCGTAGTAATTTCAAAAATTTCCTACGCACACGCAAGATCATGGTGATGCATAGCAACGAGAGGGGAGAGTATTGTCTACGTACCCTCGTAGACCGAAGCGGAAGCGTTGACGCAACGTAGAGCAAGTAGTCGTACGTCCTCCCGGTCCAACCAATCCAAGCACCGTTACTCCGGCACCTCCGAGTTCTTGACACGCGTACAGCTCGATGACGCACCCTCGATCTCCAATCCAGAGAGGCTCCGAGGGGAGTTCGTCAAGACGACGGCGTGGTGGACGATCTTGATGTTCTCTGTCGCAGGCTTCGCCTAAGCACCGCTACAATATGATCGAGGTGTAATATCGTGGAGGGGGCACGCGACGGCTACTGAACGATCAATGATCAACTTGTGTGTCCTAGGGTGCCCCTACCCCGTATATAAAGGAGGGAGGGAGGAGGTGGCTGCCCAAGGGGGGCGCCATAGAGGAAGGGGAAACCTACTCCAAGTAGGTTTCCCTTTTCCTTATCTTATTTGGAGGGGAAGGAAAGAGTACTAGTATTAGGAAGTAGTACTAGTAGTAGTAATAGGAAGAGGGAAGGAGAAAGGGGGGGCGGCCCCTCCCCAGTCGGATTGGGCTGGGGCGCGCCTCCCTTGTTCCTTCTCCTTCCTCCTACATGGGCCCAATAAGGCCCATATACCTCCCGGGGTTCGGTAACCTCCGGAGCTCCAAACTTCTCCGGAACCTTTCCGGTGTCCAAATATATCCGTCCAATATATCAATCTTTATGTCTCGACCATTTCGAGACTCCTCGTCATGTCCGTGATCATATCCGGGACTCCGAACAACCTTCGGTACATCAAAATACATAAACTCATAATATAACTGTCATAGAAACCTTAAGCGTGCGGACCCTACGGTTCGAGAACAATGTAGACATGACCGAGACATGTCTCCGGTCAATAACCAATAGCGGGACCTAGATGCCCATATTGGTTCCTACATATTCTACGAAGATCTTTATCGGTCAAACCGCACAACAACATACGTTGTTCCCTTTGTCATCGGTATGTTACTTGCCCGAGATTCGATCGTCGGTATCCAATACCTAGTTCAATCTCGTTATCAAGCGAGTCTCTTTACTCGTTCCGTAATACATCATCTCACAACTAACTCATTAGTTGAAATGCTTGCAAGGCTTAAGTGATGTGTATTACCGAGAGGGCCCAGAGATACCTCTCCGACATTCGGAGTGACAAATCCTAATCTCGAAATATGCCAACTCAACAAGTACCTTGGAAACACCAGAGAGCACCTTTATAATCACCCGATTCGTTGTGGACGTTTGGTAGCACACAAAGTGTTCCTCCGGTAAACGGGAGTTGCATAATCTCATAGTCATAGGAACATGTATAAGTCATGAAGGAAGCAATAGCAACATACTAAACGATCGTGTGCTAAGCTAACGGAATATGTCATGTCAATCAGATCATTCAACTAATGATGTGACCTTGTTAATCAAATAACAACTCCTTGTTCATGGTTAGGAAACATAACCATCTTTGATTCACAAGCTAGTCAAGTAGAGGCATACTAGTGACACTTTGTTTGTCTATATACATTCACACATGTATTATGTTTCCGATTAATACAATTCTAGCATGAATAATAAACATTTATCATGATATGAGGAAATAAATAATAACTTTATTATTGCCTCTAGGGCATATTTCCTTCATTATGTACTTAGCCAGTGCTACAAGACCTGACATCTCTTTTGCTGTTAGCAAGCTAAGCCGGTTTGTCTCAAAACCAGGAGATGTGCATTGGAAAGCTCTAGAGAGAGTTTTGCGTTATTTGAAAGGCACTGCAAATTATGGAATTCACTACACCGGGCACCCAAAGGTGCTTGAAGGGTATAGTGACTCAAACTAGATCTTAGATGCTGATGAGATAAAGGCCACGAGAGGATATGTATTCACTCATGGAGGTGGCGCTGTTTCTTGGAAGTCTTGCAAGCAGACCAACTTAATGAGGTCAACAATGGAAGCAGAATTCACAGCACTAGATACAGCTACGGTCGAAGCAGATTGGCTTCGTCGGCTCTTGAATGACTTGCTGGTAGTTGAGAAACCTGTACCGGGTATCCTTATGAACTGTGACAATCAAACTGTGATCACTAAAGTGAGCAGCTCAAAGGATAACATGAAGTCATCAAGACACGTTCAGAGAAGGTTAAAGTCTTTCAGAAAAATGAAAAACTTCGGAGTTATTGCATTGGATTATATCCAAACGTCTAAAAATCTGGTAGATCCTTTTACTAAGGGTCTATCACGTAATGTGATAGATAATGCATCGAGGGAGATGGGTATGAGACCCATAATATGAGTTGTTCACAGTGGTAACCTATTCTTTGTGATCGGAGATCCCGTGAATTAGATGTGGAAGACAAGCTGTTGGTCAACTGGGAGGAGAGTATCCTTACTGTTAAAAATACCACTCCATGAAGATGCAATACTCTCTAATCTGCATGGCAGGTTGATGTATATCTTAATGTGTTCTAAGTGGCTTTTTGAAGCGAGATGTTGTCTGCAGAACATCTTTTGAAGAACGCACCTATATGAGTCGATTGTTAAACGTCGCAATCTATGAGAGTAGGGTTCTCTCAAGTAAAATCATAAAAGGTCTCGGAGTATGGCGCATAAGCTCCACCCTGGGAAGACCCACATAGCCACGATCGGTCAAGGCTTTATGTGAAGCTAGATTCATGAAAACTTGCAGTTCAAGGCCCGATCCTTTATTCAAGTTGCTTACTAGTGTAGCATAGAGCTCTAGGCGGAAGTTTAACTTAACAGTCTCCACTGCAGTACCGGTATATAAAATAGTGTTTTGGAACCAAAGGCAAATTTTGTGTGCCTCTGGTATCTGGTGGGGGATTGCTGGAATTTTGTCTATTTGGGCCTAGCCCAATAGTAGTTTCCGAAATTCCTAATAAATCCTAGAGGCCCACGCAGCCCATTCGTGCAAGGCAAGAGGTGGAACTAAAGTTTAGTCCCACATTGCTAGTTTAGAGGGAGTTGGACCTCTTTATAAGGGAGGCTCCTTCTCTACTTGTATGAGCATGAGAACAAGAGGGACATCCACGCGCGCTCCTCCTCTGCCGCCCGCCTCGCCACGCCACGCCACGCCTCGTCACGACGCGCCTCGGGTTACGGGAATGAGCCGAGCCGATGTCTAAATTTTTGCCACGCACTATGGGTATACAAAAGGTCACACGAAAGCTAAAAAGTTTTTGCGATAGTGGAGTTTGAATGCGAACGGTGCAGCCCTTCGGCTGCTGGCTGTTCGCTTTGTCTTCGTCTCTTTGTTTCACCTTCCGTCGCTGCCCTCTCGCCTCCTTCTCTTGCGCCTATAAAAGGGAGGTCACTGCTCTCAGAGAGACGCACCAGAATCTCTTCCTCCTCTCGCCACAAGTTCCTGAGCACTGCGCTGCTGTTACGTTCTTCCTCATCCCGGCTTGCGGCGTGCACCGCTGGTCGGGACAGTAGGCCTCCGGAACCGCACCTTTTGAGTCCTGTACGGGAGAAGGGTGATAAGGTTTTTGGGGAGCGCTCAGCGCGACTACTGGCTGCTTCATCACGGACGATCCGGTCGGCGGCGACTACTTCCCGGCAGCGACTTCTTCCCCGACATCCACGTCCTCCTCGACGACATGGCAGGCGAGGACACCGACCCCAAGTCCAGCGCTTCTGCTGCTGCTGTGCCGTACGTGTTCTTCTCCTTTCTGTTAGAAGTCCTGCTACAGTTCTTGCCTCTAGTTTCTGCCCTACGTATTTTAGACTCTATTTCATATGTGCAACCTGCTATACTGTCTGCTCTAGATATGTTTAGTTATGGTTCATATATGAACATGCTGTTTACCTTCCCTTTGTCAAATCGCATGGCTTATTTTATCACTGCTATACTAGCCATGTTTTATCTACTATTTCTGTTAATAAAATCATTCGATAAATTGCTCATATTTCCAACACAATCCATACAGTAAACAGTACACTGATAGTTTTGTTTACATCTTTGATGTAGATTTGCCCTGATGTTGATACATAGCCGGCAAAGAATTTGTATCCAAACTACTCCTTCCGTCACTTAATGTATGATGTTTTTTACATTAGTGTGGTGTTAAAAAATGCTTTACATTAAGGAAGGGAGGGAGTAGCTATTAGCTTCAATTCCATACACTATGGTATTAACTAGTGGATGACGCGCGTCTTGCTGCGCCTTTTTCCATTGATGGAGCGTATTTTCCATGCCTGTATTGTAGATGTTTCACGTTGTTTGTTTGTTTGTTTGTTGGTATATTTGGCGCGTTTCTTCATTTTTGACTGAGCAACATAACGATATCTTGTCGGGAGCTCGGCGAACCCACCGAGCTTGTCGTCGCTGCTGTCGCACGAGTCCCTGCCTCCTCCACTGCCGGCCAGGTCCATCTCGCTCTTGTGGTGTCTCCCGAGCCCATCTCCGCCTCCACATGTCCGTGGCCAAACCTCGCCCATCGGCGATCCTCCGCCCTCGCGTGGGGACACCCTCGTTGAAGACAGGGCCCTCCTCCGTTGCGCCCCACAGTGTCCGGCCATGGAAGGGAACCGAACACCTTGGCCACCAGAATCGTGCCTTTAGTCCCTCTCGCCAAAGAATCAGGCCGTGCGGCAGCTCGAACAAATGATTCCCCGCCTAAACTCGAACGCGAACCGACCAAATCCAGTTGGGATGAGAAGGGAAGAGACCCTTGAATCAAATCCTCATGATGGTCGAGCATGTGAACTCGGAGTTGAGTAAAGGGATAATGGGTAGAAAGCTGCTCGACCAGCATCAATCTCACTCTAGATCAAGGATTAGCAGCAGAGCAACGACAACAACACAGAGGATACTGGAGCACACGAGAGGGAGCGGCGCCGGCGTAAATAAAGAAAGCAAAGGGAAACCAACCTTGAATTTTACTTTTGAGGCGGTGCGTAAGGAAATCAGGGAATGCCATTGCCGCTTTGCAATTTGCCTCCTACTCCCTCTCTTGTACTTTGACCAAACTTATAGAAAAGATATTAACATTCACAATACCAAATCAATATGGTTAAATTCACTAAGAAATGTAGTTTCATAGTATATATATTTGATACTGTAGATGTTGATATTTTCTAATATAATTTTTGTCAAACTTTGTAGAATTTGACTTGATACAAATCTTATACGCAAAGTAAAAAAGACAAGAGGAGTATGCACTCGTATTTGTGAATTTTCCTAAGGAGCGATACGAAGCAAATGTTTGACCATCTCAGAACCCATTGACCATATGGGTCCACCTCGTAAAAAACGCTCGAGCGCTCCCAGGCCTCCAATTCCTGGGAGCTTGGAAATTGTACTGATTCTACGGATGACTGGTCATGATTCTTTTTCTTTGTGGAAGTGATACCATGGGTTTAGGCTGGTCATAGTGGGAACATAGCAAGTAACATAACATATCCCAAGAAAAAATTGCTTATGTGGCATGTATTTAATGAGAAGAGAGGTGTTTGGAGTAACATAATATATTACTGTAACATAGCACATCCCAAGGCAAAATGAGTCTATATCTTAATAAATGATGGCTTGCGTGATACCACACATATGTTACTCCCCACTATGAAGGTGGTAACATAGACTAGTAACATATGCATGTTACTAGTCTAAGTTACTTCCCACTATGAGTAGCCTTATCGATTCTTGTTGTACTAATTACCATGCAAGGCCTCCTTTTGCATGCTTGCTTCTTTTCCTTTTACATGATATTCTATATACGTAAGAAGTTCATCCTCACAATCTTATTAATATGCAGCCTATCCACCTCATCACATAAGTCTCGCACATGTCACATTCCATTTAAATGCACATGCAAGTCATCCACATCATCAAGCGCATGCAATCATTCAACTTTTAAGGATGCTGCCAGTGCATCGATGGTTAGATGAGGTGCTAAGCATATTAAATAGCTTAGCAACCATACTCCCCAATGCATAGGTGCTTAGCTTCTTTTAGCTAAGCTTCATTCCTTTAGTGATTTAGCAACTAAAGTTCTCCATGCATTGGTGGGCTTCTTACATTTAAATGTTTTGCCTAGGTTCACGTGTTTGGCACTGTTTCTTCCTGGGGTCTCCATACTCATCTCTCTCCTCTTAATTAACTTGCCACATTAGATTTTTGCCTACATTACAGGCTTAGCACCTGTACAGCGTGGAGCATTGGGAGGAGCCTAATTACCTTGCAAAGCTGTTACTTATGAGTTGCATTTTCCCTAAAGAGGAAGGGCAAAACAGAATAGTAGAGATAATTATTTCCCTCAGTGAGAACCAAGGCTATCGAACCAATAGGAGAATCACACAAACCCTAGTCGACATAACCTGCACACGCAAAAGCAAATACTTGCACCCAACACGGGCAAGAGGGTTGTCAATCCCCTTGAACTCGTTACTTGTAAGGATTAAATCTTGTATAGGTAGATAGGTAAATTGCAAAACAAAATAGAAGTAAATAAATTACATCAAAATATTTTTGGTTTTTATAATATGATTAAAGTAGAACCGGGCGCCATAGTTTTCATGAGAGGCTTCTCCTTCGAACACATAGCATACGGTGGGTAAACAAATTACTATTAGGCAATTGATAGAAAATTGCATAGTTATGATGTTATTCATGGCAATGATCACATATATAGGTATCACATCCGTGACAAGTAGACCAAAATGATTCAACATCTACTACTATTACTCCACTTCGAGGGTGCTTCTATGTTTGCCTCTCTACGTATTAAGTTCATGGCAAATAGAGTAATGCATGAAGTATGATAACATGAAGTAGACAAAGTAAACTCAAGCAATATGATTAAACGCTGCCGTTTTACCCTTAATGACAAGAATACAAATATGTCTCGCTACCCCTTCTGTCACTGGGTGAGGACATCGCAAGATTGAACCCATTACAAAGCATCTCTCCCACTGAAGATAAATCAATATAGTTTGGCCAAATAAAACGGATAGATCATAGAGAAATACAAAGCTTTAATAATCATGCATAATAAAGTTCAGAAAAAACTCAATTACTTTCAATGAATAATCTAATCATAAATCGACAATTCATTGGATCCCAACAAATACACCGCAAAAGAAAATTACATCGGATAGAACTCCAAGAAGATCGAAGAGAACATGGTATTGAAGATCAAAGAGAGAGAAGAAGTCATCTAGCTACTAGCTACTGACCCATAGGTCTGTAGCAAACTACTCAAGCATCATCGTAAGGGCAGCAAGGTTGATGTAGAAATCCTCCGTGATCGATTCCCCCTCTAGCAAAGTACCTGAAAAAGGCCTCCAGATGGGATGTGGAAAAACAGAGACTTGCGGTGGAGGAAAAATTCTTTCGAGTGGCTCTCTGTTGGTTTGGGGATATTTGAGAATTTATAGAAGTGGAATGAAGTCAATGGAGTTGCGGGGTGCCCATGAGCTTAAGGGCGCGCGCCTACCCCCTTGGGTACACCCTGTGAGCTCGTGGCTCTCTCGTAGGTCTTCTGGCCTCCTTCCAACCTTCTAGGGTCCCTTCTGGTCCAGAAAAACCACCTTAAAGTTTTATCGTGTTTGGACTTCGTTTGGTATTGATTTTTTGTAAAGTAAAAAAAACAAGCAAAAAAGGAACTTGCACTGGGCACTAGGTTAATAGATTAGTCCCAAAATTTGATATAAAATAGCATATAAATGCATATAAAGCATGCAAGATTGATAATATAATAGCATGAAATAATAATAAATATAGATACGTTGGAGACATATCAAAGACCTATGTGTGTGTGTTCTCTTGGATGCTGTATTAAAAATAGTATAACTGAGCTTCCTACGAGCCATTATAGTAACTTAATGTTCTTAGTTGTTCGATTGCTCTATTGAACAGCTTTGATATGATGATTATCCCGCCGAGCGAATTTTGATCATTTTCGTGTGTCGAGAGTCCCACTCAGCCCAACTTTTTTTCAACTGCAAAACCATATAACGATTGTTCCATGGTATTTCCCATATATTATACTTCCTTCGTCCGAAATTAGTTGACGCTCAAATGGATGTATCTAGCACTAAGAGTAAAAAGTAAGTATATACAGACAAGAAAAGAAATGAAAGGAAGGGGGAGAAAATCTATCCAATCTCTGTTCTAGGTAGCATGATAAAGATGAAAGATTATGCTTCTTTGGTTAGCATCAGAGATGTGACTCTATCCATTCCTTTAAAACTGTTGTATTAATATTCTTGATTTTGGACCTATGCTCCAGTAGCCCCAGTCTTACTTGAGCTTGTACTTCAAGGTATTAAGACTTGGGGCTTCTCTTCTAAATATCTTTCATTTCTTTGTGTCCAAATATACCAACATCCCACAATGATGATGATGGCTAGTGCTATAGACATTGGCAGTTTTTGACATCCAAGCAACATTTCATCAAATGGAGGAATTCATCTTTGTATGTTAGTAATAATGAAATCCTAGCATTCTTGAGCAAATGAGTAGTCCCAAAACAAGTGCATCAGGGTTTCTTTTGTGCCTTCATTGCATAAAGCATAGTCATAACTTTCCAAATGCATATAGTTTTCCTTCTAAGCATATTCCTTGTGCGTTGGGAAACATAGTAGAAAACAAAAAAAAATCGCCCTACGATCACCCAGGAACACTATGAAGATGCAATAAATGGTTTAGATCAGATTGTTACCAACTCCGAGTTGCAGCGGAAGAAGACGAGTCGGTGTAGATTATACTTGGAGTCCCTCGAACTCTAGATGAACTATCTAGCGAACTGCCCGCGAATAGTCCCTTGAATGGATGACAGAAAGCACGACCTCTCTACGAGTCGCATGCATACGGTCTTCATGATCCGGCAGCGCTTCGCCATCCAGAACTAATCATTACCGGAGAATTAGAGGAAGGAGGTTGGAACCACATTGGGCTTCTAATTCTGGGGATTGGAGGATCTAGGCATAGCTCTGATTGATGAACTAGTAACAACTAGAACTAAAACTAGAGGAGGCTCCAAAAGTTGTGTGTTGAAAAGGTGCCAATACCTCTAGTATATATAGGTTGGAGGGGAGAGGGAGGTGTTGGGGAACGTTGCATGAAAATAAAAAAATTCCTACAAACACCCTAGATCTATCTAGGAGAAGCATAACAATGAGAGGGGTGAGTGTGTCTACGTACCCTCACAGACCATTAAGCGGAAGCGTATATCACGCGGTTGATGTAGTCGTACTCGTCATGATCCAATCGCGATCCAAACCGACGAAGTACCGAATGGACGACACCTCTGCGTTCAGCACACGTACGGCTCAAGGACGTCTCCTCCTCCTTGATCCAGCAAGCAAGGAAGGAGAAGTAGATGGGATCGCTGGCAGCACGACAATGTGACAGTGAAGGTGGTGGAGTGATTCTGGAAGGGCTACGCCGAGCGCTACAGAAACAACGAAGACGGAGGAGTTACAAAGTAACAGGAGAGAGAGGGGGGAAAAGGCTTGTGTGTACTCTTGGGGGCGCCCCCCTCTCCTCTATATATAAGTGGAGGGGCATGGTGGCCAGCCCTCCAAGCCTTAGGGGCGCACCAAGGGGGAGGAGTTGGACTCCTAGTCCAATTCCCTCCTTTTCCAGACACAGATGGACTTTCCACCTCTCCCAAGCCACATGGGCCTTGAGGGGCTTGTGCGCCTAGCCCAATAAGGCCAAGGCACCTCTTCTCAGCCCATGCTAACCCTTGGGACGTGGTGGAACCCTTGGTGGACTTTCGGACTCCTTCAGAACTCTCTGGAACCTTCTGGAAGCTTCCCAGTACAATATCAAAAAAACTAAAACTTTTTCTGGAACCTTGCAAACAACTTTCTATATATAAATCTTTACCTCCGGACCATTCCAGAGATCCTCATGACGTCCCGGATCCCATACGGGACCCCGAACAACATTTGGTCACCAACATGCATATCCAAATATTACTCTAGTGTCATCGAACGTTAAGCGTGCGGACCCTACGGGTTCGAGAACCATGTAGACATGACCGAGACACCTCTCCGGTCAATAACCAATAGCAGAACCTGGATGCCCATTTTGGTTCCTACATATTCCACGAAGATCATATATCAGTTGAACAATGATGTCAAGGATTCGGTTAATCCTGTATGCAATTCCCTTTGTCCGGCGATATGTTACTTGCCTGAGATTCGATCCTTGGTATCTCTATACTTAGTTCAATCTCGTTACCGACAAGTGATGTCTACTACGCAACCTTCTTCTTGTAGACGTTGTTGGGCCTCCAAGTGCAGAGGTTTGTAGGGCAGTAGCAAATTTCTCTCAAGTGGATGACCTAAGGTTTATCAATCCGTGGGAGGCATAGGATGAAGATGGTGTTGGGGAACGTAGTAATTTCAAAAATTTTCCTACGCACATGCAAGATCATGGTGATGGCATAGCAACGAGAGGGGAGAGTGTTGTCCACGTACCTTCGTAGACCGTAAGCGGAAGCGTTAGCACAACGCGGTTGATGTAGTCGTACGTCTTCACGATCCGACCGATCCAAGTACCGAACGTACGGCACCTCCGAGTTCAGCACACGTTCAGCTCGATGACGTCCCTCGAACTCCAATCCAGCCGAGTGTCGAGGGAGAGTTCCGTCAGCACGACGGCGTGGTGACGATCTTGATGTTCTACCGGCGCAGGGCTTCGCCTAAGCTTTGCGACGATATGACCGAGGTGGAATATGGTGGAAGGGGGCACCGCACACGGCTAAGGAACGATCCGTAGATCAACTTGTGTGTTCTAGGGTGCCCCCTGCCCCCGTATATAAAGGAGGGAGGGAGGAGGAGGCCGGCCCTAGGAGGAGGGCGCGCCAAGGGAGTCCTACTCCCACCGGGAGTAGGATTCCTTCTTTCCTAGTCCAACTAGGTCAAGGGGGGAAAGAGGGGAAGTGGAGAAGGAAGGAAGAGGGGGGCCGCGCCCCAAACCCTTTGTCCAATTCGGACTGGGCTTGGGAGGGGCGCGCGCCTCCTCCTGGCTCCTTCCCACTAAAGCCATTAAGGCCCAATACTCTTCCCCGTATTCCGTAACTCCCGGTACTCGAAAAATACCGAATCACTCGGAACCTTTCCGAACTCCGAATATAGTCGTCAATATATCGATCCTTACGTCTCGACCATTTCGAGACTCCTCGTCATGTCCCCGATCTCATCCGGGACTCGAACTCCTTGGTACATCAAAACTCATAAACTCATAATATAAGCATCGCCGAAACCTTAAGCGTGCGGACCCTACGGGTTCGAGAACTATGTAGACATGACCTAGAACTATTCTTGGTCAATAACCAATAGCGGGACCTGGATGCCCATATTGGCTCCTACATATTCTCGAAGATCTTTATCGGTCAAACCGCATAACAACATCGTTGTTCCCTTTGTCATCGGTATGTTACTTGCCCGAGATTCGATCGTCGGTATCAATACCTAGTTCAATCTCGTTATCGGCAAGGCTCTTTACTCGTTCCGTAATACATCATCTCGCAACTAACTCATTAGTTGTAATGCTTGCAAGGCTTAAGTAATGTGCATTACCGAGAGGGCCAGAGATACCTCTCCGACAATCGGAGTGACGAATCCTAATCTCGAAATCGCCAACCCAACATCGCCTTTGGAGACACCTGTAGTACTCCTTTATAATCACCCGATTCGTTGTGACGTTTGGTAGTACCAAAGTGTTCCTCCGTAAGCGGAGTTGCATAATCTCATAGTCATAGGAACATGTATAAGTCATGAAGAAAGCAATAGCAACATACTAAGCGATCGGGTGCTAAGCTAACGGAATGGGTCATGTCAATCAGATCATTCAACTAATGATGTGATCCCGTTAATCAAATAACAACTCTTTGTTCATGGTTAGGAAACATAACCATCTTTGATTAACAAGCTAGTCAAGTAGAGGCATACTAGTGACACTCTGTTTGTCTATATATTCACACATGTATTATGTTTCCGGTTAATACAATTCTAGCATGAATAATAGACATTTATCATGAAATAAGGAAATAAATAATAACTTTATTATTGCCTCTAGGGCATATTTCCTTCAGTCTCCCACTTGCACTAGAGTCAATAATCTAGTTCATATCGCCATGTGATTGAACACCAATAATCATATCTGTATATGATTAACACCCATAGTTCACATCGTCATGTGGCCAACACCCAAAGGGTTTACTAGAGTCAATAATCTAGTTCACATCGCTATGTGATTAACACCCAAAGAGTACAAAGGTATGATCATGTTTTGCTCGTGAGAGAAGTTTAGTCAACGGATCTGTCACATTGAGTCGTATGTATTTTGCAAATATTCTATGTCTACAATGCTCTGCACGGAGCTACTCTAGCTAATTGCTCCCACTTTCAATATGTATCTAGATCGAGACTTAGAGTCATCCAGATCGGTGTCAAAACTTGCATCGACGTAACCCTTTACGATTTTGTCACTTCCATAATCGAGAAACATATCCTTATTCCACTAAGGATAATTTTGACCGCTGTCTAGTGATCTACTCCTAGATCACTATTGTACTCCCTTGCCAAAATCAGTGTAGGGTATACAATAGATCTGGTACACAGCATGGCATACTTTATAGAACCTATGGCCAAGGCTTAGGGAATGACTTTCATTCTCTTTCTATCTTCTGCCGTGGTCGGGTTTTGAGTCTTACTCAACTTCACACCTTGTAACACAGCTAAGAACTCTTTCTTTGACTGTTCCATTTTGAACTACTTCAAAATCTTGTCAAGGTATGTTCTCATTGAAAAACTTATCAAGCGTCTTGATCTATCTCTATAGATATTGATGCTCAATATGTAAGCAGCTTCACCGAGGTCTTCCTTTGAAAAACTCGTTTCAAACACTCCTTTATGCTTTGCAGAATAATTCTACATTATTTCTGATCTACAATATGTCATTCACATATACGTATCGAAATCTTTGTAGTGCTCCCACTCACTTTCTAGTAAATCAGGCTTCACCATAAGTCTGTACAAAACTATATGCTTTGATCAACTTCACAAAGCGTATATTCCAAGTCGAGATGCTTGCACCAGTCCATAGATGGATCATTGGAGCTTGCACACTTTGTTAGCTCCTTTGGATCGAAAAAACCTTACGGTTGCATCATATACAACTCTTCCTCCAGAAAACCATTCAGGAATGCAGTTTTTACATCCATTTGCCAAATTTCATAAATTGTGGCAATTGCTAACATGATTCGGACAGACTTAAGCATCGCTACAGTTGAGAAAATCTCATTGTAGTCAACATCTTGAACTTTGTCGAAAACCTTTTTGCAACAAGTCGAGCTTTGTAGATAGTAATACTACTATCAACGTCCGTCTTCCTCTTGAAGATCCATTTATACAATATGGCTTGCCGATCATCGGGCAACTCCACCAAAGTCCATACTTTGTTCCCATACATGGATCCCATCTCAGATTTCATGGCCTTAAGCCATTTTGCGGAATCTGGGCTCATCATCGCTTCCTCATAGTTCGTAGGTTCATCATGGTCTAGTAACATGACTTCCAGAACAGGATTACCGTACCACTCTAGTGCGGACCGTACTCTGGAAGACCTACGAGGTTCTGTAGTAACTTGATCTGAAGTTTCATGATCATCATCATTAGCTTCCTCACTAATTGGTGTAGTAGTCACAGGAACAGATTTCTGTGATAAACTACTTTCCAATAAGGGAGAAGGTACAATTACCTTATCAAGTTCTATCTTCCTCCCACTCACTTCTTTCGAGAGAAACTCCTTCTCTAGAAAGGATCCATTTTTAGCAACGAATATCTTGCCTTCGGATCTGTGATAGAAGGTGTACCCAACAGTTTCCTTTAGGTATTCTATGAAGACGCACTTCTCCGATTTGGGTTTGAGCTTATCAGGATGAAAAACTTTTTCACACAAGCATCGTAGCCCCAAATCTTTAAGAAACGACAACTTGGGTTTCTTGCTAAACCACAGTTCATATAGTGTCATCTCAACAGATTTAGATGGTGCCCTTTTGACGTGAATGCAGCTGTCTCTAATGCATAACCCCAAAACAATATTGATAAATCGGTAAGAAACATCATAGATTGTACTATATCCAATAAAGTACGGTTATGACGTTCGGACACACCATTATGATGTGGTGTTCCAGGTGGCATGAATTTGTGAAACTATTCCACATTGTTTTAATTGAAGACCAAACTCGTAACTCAAATATTTGTCTCCGCGATCAGATCGTAGAAACCTTATTTTCTTGTCACGATGATGTTCCACTTCACTCTGAAATTCTTTGAACCTTTCAACTATTTCAGACTTATGTTTCATCAAGTAGATATACCCATATCTGCTCAAATCATCTGTGAAGGTCAGAAAATAACGATACCTGCCGCGAGCCTTAACACTCATCGGATCGCATACATCAGTATGTATTATTTCCAATAAGTCAGTTGCTCGCTCCACTTGTTCCGGAGAACGGAGTTTTAGTCATCTTGCCTATGAGGCATGGTTATAAGCATCAAGTGATTCATAATCAAGTGATTCCAAAATCCCATCAGCATGGAGTTTCTTCATGCGCTTTACACTAATATGACCTAAGCGGCGATTGCCACAAATAAGTTGCACTATCATTATTAACTTTGCATCTTTTGGTTTCAATATTATGAATATGTGTATCACTACGATCAAGATCCAATGAACCATTTTCATTGGGTGTGTAACCATATAAGGTTTTATTCATGTAAACAGAACAACAGTTTATTCTCTTATTTAAATGAATAACCGTATTGCAATAAACACGATCAAATCATATTCATGCTCAACGTAAACGCCAAATAACATTTATTTAGGTTCAACACTAATCCCGAAAGTATAGGGAGTGTGCGATGATGATCATATCAATCTTGAAACTACTTTCAACACACATCGTCACCTCACCCTTAGCTAATTTCTGTGTATTCTGCAACTCCCGTTTCGAGTTACTACTCTTAGCAACTCAACCAGTACCAAATACCGAGGGGTTGCTATAAACACTAGTAAAGCACACATCAA
This sequence comes from Aegilops speltoides, assembly GCA_021437245.1. Lineage (NCBI taxonomy): Eukaryota > Viridiplantae > Streptophyta > Magnoliopsida > Poales > Poaceae > Aegilops > Aegilops speltoides. Next base: position 104,066,024 of record CM038147.1, read on the forward strand.
ACACCTGTATATCAAATATACCCTTTTTCACTTTGCCATCCTTCTTATCCACCAAATATTTAGGGCAGTTCCGCTTCCAGTGACCATTTCCTTTGCAGTGTAAGCACTCAGTTTCAGGCTTTGGTTCAGCTTTGGGTTTCTTCGTGGGAGTGACAACTTGCTTGTCAATCTACTTGAAGTTCCCCTTTCTTTCCCTTTGTCCTTTTCTTGAAACTAGTGATCTTGTCAACCATCAACACTTGATGCTCTTTCTTGATTTCTACCTTCGTCGATTTCAACATCACGAAGAGCTCGGGAATCATTTTCATCATCCTTTGCATACTATAGTTCATCATGAAGTTCTACTAACTTGGTGATGGTGACTAGAGAATTCTGTCAATCACTATCTTATCTGGAAGATTAACTCCCACTTGATTCAAGCAATTGAAGTACCCAGACAATCTGAGCACATGCTCACTAGTTGAGCGATTCTCCTCCATCTTTTAGCTATAGAACTTGTTGGAGACTTCATATCTCTCAACTCGGGTATTTGCTTGAAATATTAACTTCAATTCCTGGAACATCTCATATGGTCCATGATGTTCAAAACATCTTTGAAGTCCCGATTCTAAGCCATAAAGCATGGTGCACAAAACTATCAAGTAGTCATCATATTGAGCTAGCCAAGCGTTCATAACGTCGCATCCGCTCTTGCAATAGGTCTCATCACCTAGCGGTGCATTAAGGACATAATTCTTACGTGCAGCAATGAGGATAAACCTCGGATCACGGATCAAATCCGCATCATTGCTACTAACATTTTTCAACACAATTTTCTCTAGGAACATATCAAAATAAACATATGAAAGCAACAACGCAAGCTATTGATCTTACAACATAATTTGCAAAATACTACGGGACTAAGTTCATGATAAATTTAAGTTCAATTAATCATATTACTTAAGAACTCCCACTTAGATAGACATCTCTCTAGTCATCTAAGTGATCACGTGACCCAAATCAACTAAACCATAACCGATCATCACGTGAGATGGAGTAGTTTTCAATGGTGAACATCTTATGTTGATCATATCTACTATATGATTCACGCTCGACCTTTCGGTCTCCGTGTTCGAGGCCATATCTGCATATGCTAGGCTCGTCAAGTATAACTGAGTATTCTGCGTGTGCAAAACTGGCTTGCACCCGTTGTAGATGGACGAGAGCTTATCACACCCGATCATCACGTGGTGTCTCGGCACGACGAACTTTGGCAGCGGTGCATACTCGGGAGAACACTACTTGATAATTTTAGTGAGAGATCATCTTAAAATGCTACCGTCAATCAAAGCAAGATAAGATGCATAAAGGATAAACATCACATGCAATCAATATAAGTGATATGATATGGCCATCATCATCTTGTGCTTGTGATCTCCATCTCGAAGCACCATCGTGATCACCATCGTCACCGGTAGCGACACCTTGATCTCCATCGTAGCATCGTTGTCGTCTATGCCATCTATTGCTTCTCGACTATCGCTACCGCTTAGTGATAAAGTAAAGCAATTACAGAGCGTTTGCATTTCATACAATAAGCGACAACCATATGGCTCCAGCCGATTGCCGATAACCGGTTACAAAACATGATCATCTCATACAATAAAATATAGCATCACGTCTTGACCATATCACATCACAACATGTCCTGCAAAAACAAGTTAGGCGTCCTCTACTTTGTTGTTGCAAATTTTACGTGGCTGCTACGGGCTTAAGCAAGAATCAATCTCACCCACGCATCAAAACCACAGCGATACTTCGTCAAATAGACTCGTTTTAACCTTCTCAAGGACCGGGCGTAGCCACACTCGGTTCAACTAAAGTGAGAGAGACAGACACCCGCCGGTCACCTTTAAGCAACGAGTGCTCGTGGCGGTGAAACCAGTCTCGCGTAAGCGTCTGGCGTAATGTCGGTCGGGCGCTTCATCTCACAATACCGCTGAACCAAAGTATGACATGCTGGTAGGTAGTATGACTTGTATCGCCCACAACTCACTTGTGTTCTACTCGTGCAAAACATCAAACCATAAAAACCTAGGCTTGGATGCCACTGTTGGGGAACGTAGTAATTTCAAAAATTTTCCTACGCACACGCAAGATCATGGTGATGGCATAGCAACGAGAGGGGAGAGTGTTGTCCACGTACCCTCGTAGACCGTAAGCGGAAGCGTTAGCACAACGCGGTTGATGTAGCCGTACGTCTTCACGATCCGACCGATCCAAGTACCGAACGTACGGCACCTCCGAGTTCAGCACACGTTCAGCTCGATGACGTCCCTCGAACTCCGATCCAGCCGAGTGTCGAGGGAGAGTTCCGTCAGCACGACGGCGTGGTGACGATCTTGATGTTCTACCGGCGCAGGGCTTCGCCTAAGCTTTGCGACGATATGACCGAGGTGGAATATGGTGGAAGGGGCACCACACGGCTAAGGAGCGATCCGTAGATCAACTTGTGTGTTCTAGGGTGCCCCTGCCCCGTATATAAAGGAGGGAGGGAGGAGGAGGCCGGCCCTAGGAGGAGGCGCGCCAAGGAGTCCTACTCCCACGGGAGTAGGATTCCTTCTTTCCTAGTCCAACTAGGTCAAGGGGGAAAGAGGGAAGTGGAGAAGGAAGGAAGAGGGGGCGCGCCCCAAACCCTTTGTCCAATTCGGACTGGGCTTGGGAGGGGCGCGCCTCCTCTGGCTCCTTCCCACTAAAGCCCATTAAGGCCCAATACTCTTCCCGTGTTCCCGTAACTCCCGGTACTCGAAAAATACCGAATCACTCGGAACCTTTCCGAACTCGAATATAGTCGTCCAATATATCGATCTTTACGTCTCGACCATTTCGAGACTCCTCGTCATGTCCCGATCTCATCTGGGACTCGAACTCCTTCGGTACATCAAAACTCATAAACTCATAATATAAGCATCATCGAAACCTTAAGCGTGCGGACCCTACGGGTTCGAGAACTATGTAGACATGACCTAGAACTATTCTTGGTCAATAACCAATAGCGGGACCTGGATGCCCATATTGGCTCCTACATATTCTCGAAGATCTTTATCGGTCAAACCGCATAACAACATCGTTGTTCCCTTTGTCATCGGTATGTTACTGCCCGAGATTCGATCGTCGGTATCAATACCTAGTTCAATCTCGTTACGGCAAGTCTCTTTACTCGTTCCGTAATACATCATCTCGCAACTAACTCATTAGTTGTAATGCTTGCAAGGCTTAAGTAATGTGCATTACCGAGAGGGCCAGAGATACCTCTCCGACAATCGGAGTGAATCCTAATCTCGAAATCGCCAACCCAACATCGCCTTTGGAGACACCTGTAGTACTCCTTTATAATCACCCGATTCGTTGTGACGTTTGGTAGTACCAAAGTGTTCCTCCGTAAGCGGAGTTGCATAATCTCATAGTCATAGGAACATGTATAAGTCATGAAGAAAGCAATAGCAACATACTAAACGATCGGGTGCTAAGCTAACGGAATGGGTCATGTCAATCAGATCATTCAACTAATGATGTGATCCCGTTAATCAAATAACAACTCTTTGTTCATGGTTAGGAAACATAACCATCTTTGATTAACAAGCTAGTCAAGTAGAGGCATACTAGTGACACTCTGTTTGTCTATATATTCACACATGTATTATGTTTCTGGTTAATACAATTCTAGCATGAATAATAGACATTTATCATGAAATAAGGAAATAAATAATAACTTTATTATTGCCTCTAGGGCATATTTCCTTCAGATGGTCTCTCTCAAACAACCCTGCAACCAAATAACAAAGAGTCTCTTGTGTCCCCAACACACCCAATACAATGGTAAATTGTATAGGTGCACTAGTTCGGTGAAGAGATGGTGATACAAGTGCAATATGGATGGTAGATATGAGTATTTGTAATCTGAAAATATAAAAACAACAAGGTAACAAGTGGTAAAAGTAAGTGTAAACGGTATTGCAATGCTAGGAAAGAAGGCCTAGGGTTCATACTTTCACTAGTGCAAGTTCTCTCAACAATAATAACATAACTGGATCATATAAGTATCCCTCAACATGCAACAAAGAGTCACTCCAAAGTCACTAATAGCGGAGAACAAACGAAGAGATTATGGTTGGGTACGAAACCACCTCAAGGTTATCCTTTCTGATCGATCTATTCAAGAGTCTGTAGTAAAATAACATGAAGCTATTCTTTCCGTTCGATCTATCATAGAGTTCGTACTAGAATAAAACCTTAAGACACAAATCAACCAAAACCCTAATGTCACCTAGATACTCCAATGTCACCTCAAGTATCCGTGGGTATGATTATACGATATGCATCACACAATCTCAGATTCATCTATTCAACCAACACAAAGTACTTCAAAGAGTGCCCCAAAGTTTCTACCGGAAAGTCAAGACAAAAATGTGTGGCAACCCCTATGCATAAGTTCACAAGGTGAACCCGCAAGTTGATCACCATAACATACATCAAGTAGATCACGTGAATATCCCATTGTCACCACAGATAAGCACGGCAAGACATACATCAAGTGCTCTCAAATCCTTAAAGACTCAATCTGATAAGCAAACTTCAAAGGGAAAACTCAAAACATTACAAGAGAGTAGAGGGGGAGAAACATCATAAGATCCAACTATAATAGCAAAGCTCGTGATACATCAAGATCGTACCACCTCGAGAACACGAGAGAGGGAGATCAAACACATAGCTACTGGTACATACCCTCAGTCCCGAGGGTGAACTACTCCCTCCTCGTCATGGAGAGTGCCGGGATGATGAAGATGGCCACCGGTGAGGGATCCCCCCTCTGTCAGGGTGCCGGAACGGGCTCCCGAGAGGTTTTTGGTGGCTACAGAGGCTTGCGGCGGCAGAACTCCCGATCTATTGTGCTCCTCGATGTTTTTAGGGTATATGGATATATATAGGCGAAAAAAGTCGGTCAGGGGAGCCACAAGGGTGGGGGCCCGCCCAGGGGGTAGGGCACTCCTCCCTTCCTCGTGGCTTCCTTGTTGCTTCCCTAACGTCTACTCCAAGTCTCCTAGGTTGCTTCCGTTCCAAAAATAACTCTCCCGAAGGTTTCATTCCGTTTGGACGCCATTTGATATTCCTCTTCTTCGAAGCACCGAAATAGGCAAGAAAACAACAATTTGGGCTGGGCCTCCGGTTAATAGCTAGGTTAGTCCCAAAAATAATATAAAAGTGTATAATAAAGCCCATTGAGGGAGTCCTGGACTAGGGGGTGTCCGGATAGCCAGACTATCATCGTCAACCGGACTCCAAGACTATGAAGATACAAGATTGAAGACTTCGTCCCGTGTCCGGATAGGACTTTCCTTGGCGTGGAAGGCAAGCTTGGCGATACGGATATGTAGATCCTATACCATTGTAACCGACTCTCTGTAACCCTAGCCCTCTCCGGTGTCTATATAAACCGGAGGGTTTAGTCCGTAGGACGAGATAACCATTACAACAATCATACCATAGGCTAGCTTCTAGGGTTTAGCCTCCTTGATCTCGTGGTAGATCCACTCTTGTACTACCCATATCATCAATATCAATCAAGCAGGAGTAGGGTTTTACCTCCATCGAGAGGGCCCGAACCTGGGTAAAAACATCGTGTCCCTTGTCTCCTGTTACCATCCGCCTAGACGCACAGTTCGGGACCCCCTACCCGAGGTCCGTCGGTTTTGACACCGACATTGGTGCTTTCATTGAGAGTTCCTCTGTGTCGTCACCGATAGGCTTGATGGCTTCTTCAACCAACAACAACTCTGTCTAGGGTGAGACCTTTCTCCCCAGACAGATCTTCGTATTCGGCAGCTTTGCACTGCAGGCCAACTCACTTGGTCATCTGGAGCAGATCGGAAGCTACGCCCCTGGCCAACAGGTCAGGTTTGGAAGCCTAAACTTCACGGCAGACATCCGCGGAGACTTGATCTTCGATGGATCCGAGCCACAGCCAAGCGCGCCGCACTGTCACGATGGGCATGATCTAACTCTGCCGCCGGACAGTACTTTGGAGGCCGCGCATGAATCCACTCCGACCCATAGTTCAGAGCCGATCGCGCAGATCGAGGACGGATGGCTGGACACCGCCTCGGGGGCTGCAACCACTACGGCGATGGAGCCGAACACTGACCTTGTCCCTCATAAAGCTCATGACTCCAAGGTGCCGGACTCCTCGCCGGACTCCGAACCTCCCGGGCCCCTGCCAATCGAATCCGATTGGGCGCCGATCATGGAGTTCACCGCCACGGACATCTTTCAACACTCACCCTTTGGCGACATCTTGAATTCGCTAAAGCATCTCTCGCTATCCGGAGAGCACTGGCCCGACTATGGCCAGGAAGGTTGGGATGCGGACGACGAAGAAATTCAAAGCCCACCCACCACCCACTTTGTAGCCACTGTCGACAACCTAACCGACATGCTAGACTACGACTCCGAAGACATCAACGGTATGGACGACGATGCCGGAGACGATCAAGAACCAGCGCCTACAGGGCACTGGAGGGCCACCTCGTCATACGACATATACATGGTGGACACCCCAAAGGATGGGGACATCGAAGAAGCAGCGGAGGCAGATTCCTTAAAGAAACAGCCCAAGCGCCAACGTCAGCGGCGCCGCTCTAAATCCCGCCACAGCAAGAATGGAGATTCCGGCACAGGAGATAATAATACCCCAGAAAGTGCCGAAGACAACCCCCTCCAGCAGGATTCAGCGCAGGAGGATGCAGAAGCTAGCCCTCACAAGAGAGCGGCAGACGATGAGGTCGAGGATGATAATTACATACCTCCCTCCGGAGACGAGGCAAGCCTCGACGACGACGAATTCGTCGTGCCCGAGGATCCCGTCGAACAAGAGCGTTTAAAACACAGGTTAATGGCCACAGCAAATAGCTTAACGAAAAAGCAGCAGCAGCTTCAAGCTGATCAAGACCTGCTGGCCGACAGATGGGCCGAGGTCCTCGCGGCCGAAGAGTATGAACTCGAACGCCCCTCCAAGAGCTACCCAAAATGCAAGTTGCTCCCCCGATTAGAGGAGGAAGCATACATACCTTCATCACCAGCGCTGTCGGCCGACCGACCACCCGTGGTCGCGACGAGAGGCATCGGGCCCTCCATCAAGACCGTACCACTCGCATCGCTTGAAAAATCTGAAGCCACGAGGAGCGCTACGGACATGCGGGACATATTGGAGGACAAGGCAAAACAATCCAGATCTATCTATGGATCACGTGGGCGCCCCACGACCCATGACGAATACCGTCGCGCCGGATACAATGACTCCGGCCGGGCCGAACACAGCAGACAACGCTCTCTTGAGCTACGTCGTGATATTGCTCAATATAGGCGCCAGACACACACTATGCTTCATGACGAAGTAATGGATCATCAAATCCCTGAAGGGTTCAAACCCGTCAACATTGAATCCTACGATGGCACAACAGACCCCGTGGTTTGGATCGAGGATTATCTCCTTCACATCCATATGGCCCGCGGCGATGATCTCCAGCCATCAAATATCTCCCGCTCAAGCTTAAAGGACCAGCTCGGCATTGGCTTAACAGCCTGCCCGCAGAGTTAGTTGGGTGTTGGGAGGACCTGGAAGCCGCATTCCTTGACAACTTCCAGGGCACATATGTGCGGCCACCAGACGCCGATGACCTTAGCCACATAATTTAGCAGCCAGATGAATCGGCCAGACAATTCTGGACACGGTTCTTAACAAAGAAAAATCAAATCGTCGACTGTCCGGATCAGAGGCCCTCGCAGCCTTCAAACATAACATCCATGGCGAGTGGCTGGCCCGGCACCTAGGGCAGAAAAGCCGAAATCCATGGCAGCACTCACATCACTCATGACCCGCTTCTGTGCGGGAGAGGACAGCTGGCTAGCTCGCAGCAACAACCTTAGCAAAAATGCTGGAAGTCCGGATACTAAGGACCACAATGGCAGGTTGCGTCGAAACAAAAACAAACGCCGCGTTAATGGCGATAACAATGAGGATACGACAGTCAACGCCGGATTCCGAGGCTCTAAACCCGGTCAGCGGGAGAAGCCATTCAAAAGAATCACTCCGGGTCCGTCCAATTTTGACCGAATACTCGACCGCTCTTGCCAGATACATGGCACCCCCAAAAAGCCAGCTAACCACACCAACAGAGATGTTCGGTATTCAAGCAGGCATGCAAGCGAATTGCCGAAAACAATGACAAGGGGCTGCACAGTGACGACGAGGAAGAGACCCGGCCGCCGAACAGTAGAGGACAAAAGGGCTTCCCCCCACAAGTGCGGACGGTAAACATGATATACGCAACCCATATACCCAAGAGGGAGCGTGGCGTGCACTAAGGGACGTATATACGATGGAGCCAGTCGCCCCGAAGTTCAATCCATGGTCCTCTTGCCCGATCACTTTCGATCGAAGAGACCATCCGACCAGTATCCGCCATGGCGGATTCGCCGCATTGGTTTTAGACACAATCGTCGATGGATTTCACCTCACGAGAGTCCTGATGGACGGCGGCAGTAGCCTGAACCTGCTTTATCATGATACAGTGCGCAAGATGGGCATAGACCCCTCAAGGATTAAACCTACAAAGACGACCTTCAAAGGCGTCATACCAGGTGTCGAGGCCAATTGTACAGGCTCAGTCACACTGGAAGTGTGAAGGAAATATGCCCTAGAGGCAATAATAAAGTTATTATTTATTTATCATGCTAGAATTGTATTAACCGGAAACATAATACATGTGTGAATACATAGACAAACATAGTGTCACTAGTATGCCTCTACTTGACTAGCTCGTTTATCAGAGATGGTTATGTTTCCTAGCCATGGACAAAAGAGTTGTCATTTGATTAACGGGATCACATCATTAGGAGAATGATGTGATTGACTTGACCCATTCCGTTAGCTTAGCACTTGATCGTTTAGTATGTTGCTATTGCTTTCTTCATAACTTATACATGTTCCTGTAAGAATGAGATTATGCAACTCCCATTTACCGGAGGAACACTTTGGGTACTACCAAGCGTCTGGCGTGGCTGGGTGATTATAAAGGAGTACTACAGGTGTCTCGAAGGTACATGTTGAGTTGGCGTATTTCGAGATTAGGTTTTGTCACTCCGATTGTCGGAGAGGTATCTCTGTGCCCTCTCGGTAATGCACATCATTATAAGCCTTGCAAGCAATGTAACAAATGAGTTTGTTACGGGATGATGCATTACAGAACGAGTAAAGAGACTTGCCGGTGACGAGATTGAACTAGGTATTGGATACCGACGATCGAATCTCGGGCAAGTAACATACCGATGACAAAGGGAACAACGTATGTTGTTATGCGGTTTGACCGATAAAGATCTTCGTAGAATATGTAGGAGCCAATATGGGCATCCAGGTCCCGCTATTGGTTATTGACCGAGAATAGTTCTAGGTCATGTCTACATAGTTCTCGAACCCGTAGGGTCCGCACGCTTAAGGTTTTGATAGCGGTTATATTATGAGTTTATGAGTTTTGATGTACCGAAGGAGTTGAGTCCCGGATGAGATCGGGGACATGACGAGGAGTCTCGAAATGGTCAAGGCGTAAAGATCGATATATTGGACGACTATATTCGGAGTTCGGAAAGGTTCGAGTGATTGGGTATTTTTGAGTACTGGGAGAGTTACGGAATTCGTATTGGGCCTTAATGGGCCATACGGGAAAGGAGAAAAAGGGCCATAAGGGTGGCGCACCCTCCCCATGGACTAGTCCGAATTGGACTAGGAGGGGGCGCCCCTTCCTTCCTTCTCCTTTTCCCTTCCCTTTCCTTCTCTCCTACTCCTACTACATGGAAGGGTTACTAGTTGGACTAGGAAAGGGGGAATCCTACTCCCGGTGGGAGTAGGACTCCCCTAGGGCGCGCCATAGAGAGGCCGGCCCTCCCCCTCCTCCACTCCTTTATATACAGGGGCAGGGGGCACCCCATAGACACACAAGTTGGTCTACGGATCGTTCCTTAGCCGTGTGCGGTGCCCCCTTCCACCATATTCCACCTCGGTCATATCGTCGCGGAGTTCAGCAAAGCCCTGCGCCGGTAGAACATCATCATCGTCACCACGCCGTCGTCTTGTGGAACTCATCTCGGAGCTCGGCTGGATCGGAGGCGGAGATCTTCATCGAGCTGAGCGTGTGCAGAACTCGGAGGTGCCGACGTCGGTACTTGGATCGGTCGGATCGTGAAGGCGTCGACTACATCAACCGCGTTGTCATAGCGCTTCGCTTACGGTCTCACGAGTGCGTGGGCGACACTCTCCCTCTCGTTGTCATGCCATCACCATGATCTTGCGTGTGCGTAGGAATTTTTTGAAATTACTCGTTCCCCAACAATGGTATCGAGCCAGGTTTTATGCGTTGATGTTATATGCGAGTTGAACACAAGTGAGTTGTGGACGATATAAGTCATCTGCCTACCAGCATGTCATACTTTGGTTCAGCGGTATTGTTGGATGAAGCGCCCGGACCGACATTACGCGACGCTTCGCGAGACTGGTTTACCGCCGTGCTTTGCACACGGTGACTAGCGGTGTCTGTTTCTCCAACTTTAGTTGAACCGAGTGTGGCTCGCCCGGTCCTTGTGAAGGTTAAAACGGAGTCTATTTGACAAACTATCGTTGTGGTTTTGATGCGTAGGTAAGAACGGTTCTTGCTAAGCCCGTAGCAGCCACGTAAAATTTGCAACAACAAAGTAGAGGGCGTCTAACTTGTTTTTGCAGGGCATGTTGTGATGTGATATGGTCAAGGCGTGATGCTATATTTTATTGTATGATATGATCATGTTTTGTAACGAAGTTATCGGCAATCGGCTGGAGCCATATGGTTGTCGCTTTATTGTATGAAATGCAACGCATACTGTAATTGCTTTACTTTATCACTAAGCGGTAGCGATAGTCGTAGAAGCAATAGATGGCGAATCGACAACGATGCTACGATGGAGATCAAGGTGTCGCGCCGGTGGCGATGGTGATCACGACGGTGCTCGGAGATGGAGATCACAAGCACAAGATGATGATGGCCATATCATATCACTTATATTGATTGCATGTGATGTTTATCCTTTATGCATCTTATCTTGCTTTGATTGGCGGTAGCATTTTAAGATGATCTCTCACTAATTATCAAGAAGTGTTCTCCCGAGTATGCACCGTTGCGAAAGTTCTTCGTCTTTGAGACACCACGTGATGATCGGGTGTGATAGGCTCTACGTTCAAATACAAGCGGGTGCAAAACAGTTGCACACGCGGAATACTCAGGTTATACTTGACGAGCCTAGCATATACAGATATGGCCTCGGAACACGGAGACCGAACGGTCGAGCGTGAATCATATAGCAGATATGATCAACACAGAGATGTTCACCATTGAAACTACTCCATCTCACATGATGATCGGACATGGTTTAGTTGATTTGGATCACGTGATCAGTTAGATGACTAGAGAGATGTCTGTCTAAGTGGGAGCTCTTTAGTAATATGATTAATTGAACTTAAATTTATCATGAACTTAGTCCTGGTAGTATCTTGTAAATTATGTTGTAGATCAATAGCTCGCGTTGTTGCTTTCATATGTTTATTTTGATACGTTCCTAGAGAAAACTGTGTTGAAAGATGTTAGTAGCAATGATGCGGATTGGATCCGTGATCGAGGTTTATCCTCATTGCTTGTGAAGAATTATGTCCTTGATGCACGCTAGGTGACGGACCTATTGCAGGAGCAGATGAAGACGTTATGAATGTTTGGCTAGCTCAATATGATGACTACTTGATAGTTTAGTGCACCATGCTTAACGGCTTAGAATCGGGATTTCAAGGACGTTTTGAACGTCATGGACCATATGAGATGTTCCAGAAATTGAAGTAAATACCCGAGTTGAGAGATATGGAGTCTCCAACAAGTTCTATAGCTAAAAGATGGAGGAGAATCACTCAACTAGTGAACATGTGCTCAGATTGTCTAGGTACTTCAATCGCTTGAATCAAGTGGGTGTTGATCTTCCAGATAAGATAGTGATTGACAGAATTCTCTAGTCACCATCACTGAGTTACTAGAACTTCGTGATGAACTATAGTATGCAAGGGATGACGAAAACGATTCCCGAGCTCTTCATGATGTTGAAATCGACGAAGGTAGAAATCAAGAAAAGATCATCAAGTGTTGATGATTGACAAGACCACTAGTTTCAAGAGAAGGGCAAAGGGAAAAAAAGGGAACTTCAAGTGGAAAGACAAGCAAGTTGTCACTCCTGCGAAGAAGCCCAAAGCTGGACCATAGCCTAAACCGAGTGTTTACCTTTGCAAAGGAAATGGTCCACCGAAGCGAAATGCCCTGAATATTTGGTGGATAAGAAGGATGGCAAAGTGAACAAGGGTATATTTGATATACAAGTTATTGATGTGTGCCTTACTAGTGTTTATAATAGCCCCGAGTATTTGATACTTGTTCGGTTGCTAAGATTAGTAACTCGAAACAGGAGTTTGCAGAATAAACAGAGACTAGTTAAAGGGTGAAGTGACGATGTGTGTTGGAAATAGTTCCAAGATTGATATGATCATCATCGCACACTCCCTATACTTTCGGGATTAGTGTTAAACCTAAATAAGTGTTATTTGGTGTTTGCGTTGAGCATGAATATGATTTGATCATGTTTATTGCAATATGGTTATTCATGTAAGTTAGAGAATAATTGTTGTTCTGTTTTCATGAATAAAACCTTCTATGGTCATACACCCAATGAAAATGGTTTGTTGGATCTCGATCGTGTGATACACACATTCATAATATTGAAGCCAAAAGAAGCAAAGTTAATAATGATAGTGCAACTTATTTGTGGCCTTCGCCGTTTGGGTCATATCGATTGTAAAGCACATGAAGAAACTCCATAAAGATGGATTTTCAGAATCACTTGGTTATGAATCATTTGATGCTTGCGAACCATGCCTTTTGGGCAAGATGACTAAAACTCCGTTCTCCGGAACAATGGAACAAGCTACTGACTTATTGGAAATAATACATCTTGATGTATGCGATCCAATGAGTGTTGATGCTCGTGGCAAGTATCGTTATTTTCGACCTTCACAAGATGATTTGAGCAGATATGGGTATATCTACTTGATGAAACATAAGTCTGAAATAGTTGAAAGGTTCAAAGAATTTCAGAGTGAAGTGAAAAAAAATCATCGTAACAAGAAAATAAAGTTTCTGCGATCCGATCACGGAGACAAATATTTGAGTTACGAGTTTGGTCTTCAAACAATGTGGAATAGTTTCACAGCTCACGCCACCTGGAACACCACATCGTTATGGTGTGTCCGAACGTCGTAACCGCACTTTATTGGATATGGTGCGATCTATGATCATTTTACCACTATCGTTTTGGGGTTATGCATTAGAGACAGCTGCATTCACGTTTTAAAATAGGGCACCATCTAAATCCGTTGAGACGACACTGTATGAACTATGGTTTAGCAATAAACCTAAGCTGTTGTTTCTTAAAGTTTGGGGCTGCGATGCTTATGTGAAAAAGTTTCATCCTGATAAGATCGAACCCAAATCGGAGAAGTGCGTCTCCATAGAATACCCAAAGGAAATTGTTGGGTACACCTTCTATCACAGATCCGAAGGCAAGACATTCGTTGCTAAAATGGATCCTTTCTAGAGAAGGAGTTTCTCTCGAAAGAAGTGAGTGGGAGGAAAGTAGAGCTTGATAAGGTAATTTGTACCTTCTCCCGAATTGGAAAATAGTTCATCACTGAAATCAGTTCCAGTGATTCCTACACCAATTAGTAAGGAAGCTAATGATGATGATCATGAAACTTCAGATCAAGTTACTACAGAACCTCGTAGGTCTTCCAGAGTACAGTCCGCACCAGTGTGGTACGGTAATCCTGTTCTGAAAGTCATGTTACTAGACCATGATAAACCTACGAACTATGAGGAAGCGATGATGAGCCCAGATTCTGCGAAATGGTTTGAGGCCATAAAATCTGAGATATGATCCATGTATGAAAACAAAGTATGGAATTTGATTGACTTGCTCGATGATCAGCAAGCCATGTTAAATAAATGGATCTTCAAGAGGAAGACGGACACTAATAGTAGTGTTACTATCCACTAAGCTCGACTTGTTGCAAAAGGTTTTCAACAAATTCAAGGGGTTGAATATGATGAGATTTTCTCACTCGTATCGATGCTTAAGTCTGTCTGAATCATGTTAGCAATTGCCACATTTTATGGCAAATGGATGTCAAAACTGCATTCCTTAATGGATTTATTAAAGAAGAGTTGTATATGATGCAACCAGAAGGTTTTGTCAATCCTAAAGGTGCTAACAAAATGTGCAAGCTCCAGCGATCCATCTATGGACCAGTGTTTTAAAGGAGTTCTTTAAAAAAAACCTCAGTAAAAGCTACTTACATATTAAGCATCAAGATCTATTGAGATAGATCAAGACGCTTGATAAGATTTTCAATGAGTACATACCTTGATAAGATTTCGAAAAAGTTCAAAATGGAACAGTCAAAGAAAGAGTTCTTGCTGTGTTGCAAAGGTATGAAATTGAGTAAGACTCAAATCCCGACCACAACAAAAAAATAGAAAGAGAATGAAAAGTCATTCCCTATGCCTCAGTCATAGGTTCTATAAAGTATGCTATGCTATGTACCAGACCTATTGTATACCTTGCTCTGAATTTGGCGAGGGAGTACAATAGTGATCTAGGAGTAGATCACTAGACATTGATCAAGAATATCCTTAGTAAGGACTAAGGAGATGTTTCTCGATTATGGAGGTGATAAAAGAGTTTGTTGTAAAAGTTACATCAGTGCAAACTTTTACACTGATCCAGATGACTCTAAGTCTCAATCTGGATACATATTGAAAGTGAGAGCGATTAGCTAGAGTAGTTCCGTGCAAAGCATTGTAGACATAGAATATTCGCAAAATACATACGGCTCTGAATGTGACAGACCCGTTGACTAAGCTTCTCTCACGAGCAAAACATGATCACACCTTAGTACTCTTCAGGTGTTAATCACATAGCGATGTGAACTAGATTATTGACTCTAGTAAACCCTTTGGGTGTTGGTCACATGATGATGTGAACTATGGGTGTTAATCATATACAGATATGAATATTGGTGTTAAAACACATGACGATGTGAACTACATTATTGACTCTAGTGCAAGTGGGAGACTGAAGGAAATATGCCCTAGAGGCAATAATAAAGTTATTATTTATTTCCTTATTTCATGATAAATGTTTATTATTCATGCTAAAATTGTATTAACCGGAAACATAATACATGTGTGAATACATAGACAAACATAGTGTCACTAGTATGCCTCTACTTGACTAGCTCGTTTATCGAGATGGTTATGTTTCCTAGCCATGGACAAAAGAGTTGTCATTTGATTAGCGGGATCACATCATTAGGAGAATGATGTGATTGACTTGACCCATTCCGTTAGCTTAGCACTTGATCGTTTAGTATGTTGCTATTGCTTTCTTCATAACTTATACATGTTCCTGTAACTATGAGATTATGCAACTCCGTTTACGGAGGAACACTTTGGGTACTACCAAGCGTCGAGCGTGAATCGGGTGATTATAAAGGAGTACTACAGGTGTCTCGAAGGTACATGTTGAGTTGGCGTATTTGAGATTAGGTTTTGTCACTCCGATTGTCGGAGAGGTATCTCTGGGCCCTCTCGGTAATGCACATCATTATAAGCCTTGCAAGCAATGTAACAAATGAGTTGGTTACGGAATGATGCATTCTGAGCGAGTAAAGAGACTTGCGGTGGCGAGATTGAACTAGGTATTGGATACCGACGATCGAATCTCGGGCAAGTAACATACCGATGACAAAGGAACAACGTATGTTGTTATGCGGTTTGACCGATAAAGATCTTCGTAGTATATGTAGGAGCCAATATGGGCATCCAAGTCCCGCTATTGGTTATTGACCGAGAATAGTTCTAGGTCATGTCTACATAGTTCTCGAACCCGTAGGGTCCATGCACGCTTAAGGTTTCGATGATGTTATATTATGAGTTTATGAGTTTTGATGTACCGAAGGAGTTGAGTCCGGATGAGATCGGGGATATGACGAGGAGTCTCGAAATGGTCGAGGCGTAAAGTTCGATATATTGGACGACTATATTCGGAGTTCAGAAAGGTTCGAGTGATTGGGTATTTTTGAGTCTGGGAGAGTTACGGAATTCGTATTGGGCCTTAATGGGCCATACGGGAAAGGGGAAAAAGGGCCATAAGGGTGGCGCACCTCCCCATGGACTAGTCCGAATTGGACTAGGGAGGCGCCCTTCCTTCCTTCTCCTTTTCCTTCCCTTTCCTTCTCTCCTACTCCTACTACATGGAAGGGTCACTAGTTGGACTAGGAAAGGGGGAATCCTACTCCCGGTGGGAGTAGGACTCCCCTAGGGCGCGCCATAGAGAGGCCGGCCCTCCCCCTCCTCCACTCCTTTATATACAGGGGCAGGGGGCACCCCATAGACACGCAAGTTGATCTACGGATCGTTCCTTAGCCGTGTGCGGTGCCCCCTTCCACCATATTCCACCTCGGTCATATCGTCGCGGAGTTCAGTGAAGCCCTGCGCCGGTAGAACATCATCATCGTCACCACGCCGTCGTGCTGACGGAACTCATCTCCGGAGCTCGGCTGGATCGGAGGCCGGAGATCGTCATCGAGCTGAACATGTGCAGAACTCGGAGGTGCCGTACGTTCGGTACTTGGATCGGTCGGATCGTGAAGACGTACGACTACATCAACCGCGTTGTCATAACGCTTCCGCTTACGGTCTACGAGGGTACGTGGACGACACTCTCCCCTCTCGTTGCTATGCCATCACCATGATCTTGCGTGTGCGTAGGAAATTTTTTGAAATTACTACGTTCCCCAACAAATTGGTCTTCGGATCCCCGGATAATTTCCGAAGTGAGGAGTTAATCTTCGACATAGTCCCGTTCCGCAGCGGCTATCACGCTCTGCTCGGACGAACTGCATTCGCAAAGTTCAACGCGGTGCCACATTATGCATACCTCAAGCTCAAGATGCCAGGCCCTTGCGGAGTCATCACGGTCAACGGAAATACGGAACGCTCAGGAACATACAGCGGCTCTCGCGGCAGAAGTACAGAGCAGCCTTCTAAGGCAATTTTCGAGTCCGGCCGTTAAACGACCGGACACGGCCAAACGCGCCCGGAGCAACATCAACAAAGACCACCCGGCACATTCCGAGCACGCGTAGCAATGCGGCCCCAACCCCAGCCCTCGCATGATTGCAAAACCAGCTCTCCACGTACATCATTACGCTCTGGAGATACCATGGGCATAGGGGGAGGGGCACGACCACAACAGACCCAGAGTGCGGCTCGACCACACCAGGGGCTCCCATGTGCGTCGCTCTTTTTATTTTTTATTTTCCTTCCTTTTATATACAGGACTCCGTTCACCAGAGGCCCTGTCCGGCGGCGAACCTGCCAAACTCACGATGCAACAGCCAGGGAGGGACAAAGGCTGCGACGAATACTCAGGTGGTCTCCATTACGAGCATTCAATTTGTTAAATCCACCATTCCGCAGCCTACCCCTGGAGGGAGACACGTTTAATTAATTCAATCCCTTGCTTACCGCACCATTTGTATCATTCCGCACTCATAGCAGAATTCCTTGAAAAAATAATGGAGTACTTTTTGCTTATAATTGCATTACTTTACATATATGTTCATTAATGACATTTCGCACCCGTATATTTTGGTACGGCCGAATACACCAGGGGCTTATGTTCCCCGCATTATGTTGTGATAAGTCCGAACACTTTCACAAGTGCGGCACCCCGAACTTATAGCATTATATGAATCGGCTCCGAATCATGTCTTGGGTCAATAGTTGGGTTTGCCCGGCTCCCATGTTTTGGTACCTTACGTTCCGTTCTGCCGGCTAAGGTAGCACTGGGAGAACCACTGCGATTGCGCCCCGGTTGAGCTGGGCGAGCGCCTCAGTGGAGAAAGCTAAAACTGACTGTCATGATAAGGCAAGAGACTGGTTGCTGTTCGAGAGGTCTTTTCGAGTCCCTAAAGACTTATGCCGCTTCGAGCGAAGAACCGGATAATGTCCGGCCAAGGCGTGGATAGCGCCCCGAACTCGGTCTTCCGAATACTAGGGGCTTCGCCGAAATTTAAAATTATAGAATTCTAGGGCTAAGTGAGAGTGTTCAAGCATTATAAGTTCGGTTGCCTTGTTCGTCGTGTTGAGCGCCTCCCTAGATGGTCCCAAAAATGGGAACAAGAGCACTCAAGTTTATCCCGAACACCCCAGCACTCGTGGCACGGGGGCTGAAGCCGACGACTTGCCATCTCTCAGATTTAATAAACGGCCGCACAGAAGGTAATATTTTAAATTAATAAGCTTTGCTTAGCGCATATGAACAAAGTTTTCAGCGCACAGGATAATACATAGCGAGTTTACTCAAAAATTACATCTCTGGGGCACTCATCCACAATCTTGCGGGCACTCTTCAGGACAGTCTTATAGTACATCTCGGGCGTGCGATACTCCTTGCCCGCGGGTGGCACGTTAGTGATAAGCCTCTCCGCATCCAGCCTGCCCCAATGCACCTTTGCGCGGGCAAGGGCCCGACGAGAACCCTCAATACAGGCGGAGCATTTGATGACCTCCACCCAGGGGCACGCATCCACCAGCCGCCGCACGAGGCCAAAGTAGCTCCCAGGCATGGCCTCTCCAGGCCACAGCCAGACTATGAGGCCCTTCATGGCCTTCTCGGCTACCTTGTGGAGCTCGACCAGCTGCTTCAGCTGGTCGCTAGGGGGCACCGGATGGCCGGCCTTAGCGTACTGAGACCAGAAGACCTTCTCCGTTGAGCTGCCCTCCTCGGCTCGGTAAAACGCGGCGGCATCGGATACACTGTGGGGCAGATCTACAAACGCCCCTGGAGAGCTCCGAATTCGGGTAAGTAATAGGTAATTTACAATAACATGCTTGCTTTGCATGAAAAATGCCTTACACGCCGCTATCTTCTTCACCGCCTCAATCTCCTGGAGGGCCTTATGGTCCTCGGCCTTAGCGGCTTTGGCACTTTCAAGAGCCGAGGCAAGCTCGGACTCTCGAGTCTTCGAGTCACGCTCCAAACTCTCATGTTTTTCTACGAGAGCCTAGAGCTCTTGCCGCACCTCCGCCACTCGCGCCTCCTGTTTCTCTCGCTCCGTCCGTTCTGCAGCCGCATTGCGTTCGGCCGCGGATACAGCCTCCTTCAGGGTTGCCACCTCGTTCGTGGCCCCTGCAGTACCCCCGTTATCCTTGTTATTTTCATTGCAACAAAAATTCTTTTCTGTAAGGTACAAATTTAAAGATTGTATTACTCACCTTCTTTGTCCTCGAGCTGCTTCTTGGCAAGGCCGAGCTCTTGCTCGGACCGCTCGAGGTCCTGCTTCAACGCACCGACCTCCGCAGTCAGTGCGGCAGAGGTCAGCAGCGCAGCCTCCAAACCCATATTGACACAATTTTGAGCATTCCTGCGTATATCTTTTTTTAGATCCTCAATCCGGTTTTTCTTTCCGAACACCAAACCGAGCATCAGGGGCTACTGTCTATGCGGTATTACATTACATATTTTTAACTTCTTACCTCAAAGCCTGTTAGAAGGCTACTGCAGGCTTCGGTCAGCCCGCTCTTGGGAGCTGAACCTTCTGAATCACCGCACTCATGATAGTGCGGTGTTCTTCCTCGATGGAAGCGCCTTTGAGCGCCTCCAACAAGTTGTCCGGCGCCTCCGGTTGGACGGAGGCTGCCGGTGTCACGGTCTTGCCCTTACGGCGAAGGGCGCTGCGGACTCCGGAACCACTGCGGGTTCTGGCGTGGAGTCCGGCGCAAAGTCCGGGAGGCTGCCTTGTGGCGCCTCCGGAGCCTCCTCCTGATGGGTCCCTTCCCGGGATCCCACCTCGGCGTCCCCAGCGTCGCGAGGGGTGGAGGCGGTCAGGATGGAATCTACATCCGACGGAGCCAACGACCCGCTCGACGAAGCGGGGAGATCATCATCGGCCGGACTGCAGGCAGTGTGCGGCATTAGAAGGACACTATGTGACACAAAAGAGAAATTATAAATCATTCAGGAATCCGGATACTTACGATCTTGCCGGAGGCCTGGCCCTGGAGGGCCACTCTTTGTCACCAACATTGGCGTTGGCGGAGCTGTCCGGGGGAATAGCCCTTCCCCTCTTGGACCTTTCGGCCTCCCCAGTTGGGGAAGCCTTCCTCTTCCTCTCCCCTTCCTTTGGGAGAGAGTCCTCTTTCTCCTCCTCGTCTTCAGGGGAGGAGTCCGCCTCGGAGCCATCAGACGATGAGTCCGATATCACCTGGCGCCGGGAACCTTTTCGAGTTCCCGTGGCTTTCTTCTTGGCCTTCTTCTCCGGCACCACATAGAGTGCCGGGACCAACAGCCCCGTTAAGCGGGCGTCCGCTGGGTCTTCGGGGAGGGGAGCCGAACAGTCTACCTGTCCGGACGTCCTCTGCCAGTCCTGTCAAAGGAATTGGGAGTTTTTAGATCCCACATCGAGTCAAACTATGAAAACAACTGTCCCATAGAGGATAACGAAGCTTACCTCAGCGGCCGGGCGCTTGGTGCTGAATCCGCGATCTTCCATCACGGACGCGGGGGCTTCCCCGCCCTTGAACAGCACTCTCCAGACGGCTTCATACGTCGTGTCGAAGAGCCCACTCGAGTCGGTCTTTGTGCGGATCGAACTCCACAGGTTGAAGGCCCGTTGTTGGCGGGGAGAATCCGGCGGATGAGCATGACTGGATCACATTGACAAGCCTGAGCTTCTTGTTCACGAGTGCAGAGCGGGGATGGAGTCTGTCGGCTCGTCGAACTGCCCCATAGCAAGCCCTTCTCTTTCCAAGAGGTGAGCTGCATCGGGGTACCAGATCTAAACTCGGGGGCCGCCGCCCATTTTGGGTCATGCGGCTCGGTGATGTAGAACCACCCCGATTGCCATCCCTTGATGGACTCCACGAAGGCCCCTTCGAGCCATATGACGTTGGGCATCTTGCCCAGCATGGCGCCTCCGCACTCGCTTGGGCGCCCTTCACTACCTTCGCTTGACGTTGAAGGTCTTGAGCCTAAGCGAAGTGGGGCTGGATGCGAAGGAAGGCCTCGCATTACCACGATAAACGCCGAGATGTTGAGGATGAAGTTTGGCGCCAGATCATGGAAATCAGGCCGTAATAGTACATGAGCCCCGGACAAAGGGATGCAGCAGGAAGCCCAGTCGCGGAGGAAGTGGGGAAGGAATCGACCCTCTCATGGGGCACAGGGGTGGGGATGAGCTGCCTTTGTCGGGCAGCCGGTGCGCGATGTCACCCGGAAAGGTATCCGGCGCTGCGCAGTTTTGCGATGTGCTCCTCCGTAACGGAGGAGGCCAACCATTTGCCTCCCGCTCCGGACATGGTCGGAGAAGGTCGAGACGAGATGCACGGACTTGGGCGCTGGAGCTCGAGAGTGCGCGGAGATGGATAAGCAAAGGAGGAAGAAGGTGTAGGTAAAGAGGGTGGATCCTTATCCCCTTATATATGGGCGG
The DNA here is from genome assembly GCA_021437245.1 of Aegilops speltoides. Taxonomy (NCBI): domain Eukaryota; kingdom Viridiplantae; phylum Streptophyta; class Magnoliopsida; order Poales; family Poaceae; genus Aegilops; species Aegilops speltoides. The sequence goes on from CM038147.1 coordinate 104,087,727, forward strand.
ACGAAAATTACGCGTCCCCACCAGCCTGGTAAAACTCGCTTATCTCCCAAGCGCCACCATCAATGGCGCGGTTGGGTTACCCACGTCCGTATTGATGAGAATCCCGGAATAAGGGGAACACGATCTCTGCTTCGACAAGACGTGCCAAGGAAACCGCTTCGCTAAACGCGCTGAGGTGGTATATTAAAAAGGATTCCAGTAAAGGCTTGGTGGTGGTGTGACGTCATGCCACAAAACACGTCAGCAGATTGAACTTGTGTACATAATATTCTCTCTACGGTGGTGTGTGGAATTTATTTTGCAGAGCCGGACACTATCCTGGTGTTCACAATCTTCTATGAATTATTCGGAGGAGGAACCCGCCTTGCAACGCCGAACAATATGCGCGCTGGACTCATCGTCATTGAAGCCTGGTTCAGGGGCTACTGAGGGAGTCCTGGACTAGGGGGTGTCCGAACAGCCGGACTATCATCGTCAGCCGGACTCCAAGACTATGAAGATACAAGATTGAAGACTTCGTCCCGTGTCCGGATAGGACTTTCCTTGGCGTGGAAGGCAAGCTTGGCGATACGGATATGTAGATCTCCTACCATTGTAACCGACTCTGTGTAACCCTAGCCCTCTCCAGTGTCTATATAAACCGGAGGGTTTAGTCCGTAGGACGAGATAACCATTACAACAATCATACCATAGGCTAGCTTCTAGGGTTTAGCCTCCTTGATCTCGTGGTAGATCCACTCTTGTACTACCCATATCATCAATATCAATCAAGCAGGAGTAGGGTTTTACCTCCATCGAGAGGGCCCGAACCTGGGTAAAAACATCGTGCCCCTTGTCTCCTGTTACCATCCGCCTAGACGCACAGTTCGGGACCCCCTACCCGAGATCCGCCGGTTTTGACACCGACACCCATAAACATCCAAAATAGATAATATAATAGCATGAATACTTCATAAATTATAGATATGTTGGAGACGTATCAACAAGTCTCTTTACTTGTTCTGTAATACAAGATCTCATGACTAACTCATCAGCCACATTCACTACTAGGGAAAACCCTTGCAGTAGCGCTTGTTTTGTGTGAAGGAAATATGCCCTAGAGGCAATAATAAAGTTATTATATATTTCCTCATATCATGATAAATGTTTATTATTCATGCTAGAATTGTATTAACCGGAAACATAATACACGTGTGAATACATAGACAAACCAGAGTGTCACTAGTATGCCTCTACTTGACTAGCTTGTTATCAAAGATGGTTATGTTTCCTGACCATGAACAAAGAGTTGTTATTTGATTAACAAGGTCACATCATTAGTTGAATGATCTGATTGACATGACCCATTCCATTAGCTTAGCACACGATCGTTTAGTAAGTTGCTATTGCTTTTATCCATGACTTATACATGTTCCTATAACTATGAGATTATGCAACTCCGTTTACGGAGGAACACTTTGGTACTACCAAGCGTCACAACGAATCGGGTGATTATAAAGGAGTACTACAGGTGTCTCCAAAGGCAGATGTTGGGTTGGCGTATTTCGAGATTAGGATTTGTCACTCCGAATGTCGGAGAGGTATCTCTGGCCCTCTCGGTAATGCACATCACTTAAGCCTTGCAAGCATTGCAACTAATAAGTTAGTTGTGAGATGATGTATTACGAACGAGTAAAGAGACTTGCGGTAACGAGATTGAACTAGGTATTGGATACCGACGATCGAATCTCGGGCAAGTAACATACCGATGACAAAGGGAACAACGTATGTTGTTATGCGGTCTCGACCGATAAAGATCTTCGTAGAATATGTAGGAGCCAATATGGGAATCCAGGTCCGCTATTGGTTATTGACCGAGGCGTGTCTCGGCCATGTCTACATTGTTCTCGAACCGTAGGGTCCGCACGCTTAAGGTTTCGATGGCGGTTATATTATGAGTTTATGAGTTTTGATGTACCGAAGGAGTTCGAGTCCCGGATGAGATCGGGGACATGACGAGGAGTCTCGAAATGGTCGAGACGTAAAGATCGATATATTGGACGACTATATTCGAGTTCGGAAAGGTTCGAGTCATTCGGTATTTTTGAGTACGGAGAGTTACGGAATTCGCCGGGAGTATATGGGCCTTATTGGGCCATACGGGAATAAGGGAAAGAGGCCAAAGGAAGAAGGCGCAGCCCCTCTAGTCCGAATTGGACAAGGGTGCAGCCCCTTTCCTTCCTCCTCTCCCCTCTTTCCCCTTCTCCTACTCCAACAAGGAAGGAGGGAGTCCTACTCCCGGTGGGAGTAGGACACCCCTTGGCGCGCCTCTCCTAGGCCGGCCGCACCCTCCCCCCTTGCTCCTTTATATACGGGGGCAGGGGGGCACCTCTAGACACACAAGAGACACAAGTTGATCTACGGATCGTTCCTTAGCCGTGTGCGGTGCCCCCCTCCACCATATTCCACCTCGATCATACCGTCGCGAAGCTTAGGCGAAGCCCTGCGCCGGTGAAACATCAAGATCGTCACCACGCCGTCGTGCTGACGAAACTCTCCCTCGACACTCGGCTGGATCGGAGTACGAGGGACGTCATCGAGCTGTACGTGTGTCAAGAACTCGGGGGCGCCGGAGTAACGGCGCCGGGATCGGTCGGATCGCGAGGAGAACGTACGACTACTTCCTCTACGTTGTGATCGCTTCGCCGGGTCTCGAGGGTGCGTGACAACACTCTCCCCTCTCGTTGCTATACATCACCATGATCTTGCGTGTGCGTAGGAAATTTTTGAAATTACTCGTTCCCCAACAGTGGTATCGAGCCTAGGTTTTATGGTTTGATGTTTTGCACGAGTAGAACACAAGTGAGTTGTGGGCGATACAAGTCATACTACCTACCAGCATGTCATACTTTGGTTCAGCGGTATTGTGAGATGAAGCGGCCGGACCGACATTACGCCAGACGCTTACGCGAGACTGGTTTCACCGTTACGAGCACTCGTGCTTAAAGGTGATTGGAGGTGTCTGTCTCTCTCACTTTAGTTGAACTGAAAGTGTGGCTCGCCGGTCCTTGTGAAGGTTAAAGCGGAGTCTATTTGACAAACTATCGTTGTGGTTTTGATGCGTAGGTAAGAACGGTTCTTGCTAAGCCCGTAGCAGCCACGTAAAACTTGCAACAACAAAGTAGAGGGCGTCTAACTTGTTTTTGCAGGGCATGTTGTGATGTGATATGGTCAAGGCGTGATAAGATATAAGTTGTTGTATGAGATGATCATGTTTTGTTGAAGTTATCGACAATGGCGAAGCCCTATGGATGTCTCTTTGTTGCATAAGATGCAAGTGCCAAATAATTGCTTTACTTTATCGCTATACGATAGCAATAGTTGTAAGAGCAATAGTTGGTGAGACAACCATGTGATGACACATTGATATAGATCAAGATGATGAAGATCATGGTGTCGTGCGGTGACGATAGAGATCATGATGATGCTTTGGAGATGGAAATCAAAGCGGAAGATGATCATGGCCATATCATGTCACATATTTTGATTGCATATGATGTTTATCTATTATACATCTTATTCTTGCTTTGATTGACGGTAGCATTTTAAGATGATCTCTCACTAAATTATCAAGAAGTGTTCTCCCGAGTATGCACCGTTGCCAAAGTTAAATCGTGCCCGGACACCACGTGATGATCGGGTGTGATAAGCTCTCGTCCATCTACAACGGGTGCAAGCCAGTTTTGCACACGCGAATACTCAGGTTATACTTGACGAGCCTAGCATATGCAGATATGGCCTCGGAACACGGAGACCGAAAGGTCGGCGTGAATCATATAGTAGATATGATCAACATAAGATGTTCACCATTGAAAACTACTCCATCTCACGTGATGATCGGTTATGGTTTAGTTGATTTGGATCACGTGATCACTTAGATGACTAGAGAGATGTCTGTCTAAGTGGGAGTTCTTAAGTAATATGATTAATTGAACTTAAATTTATCATGAACTTAGTCCTGGTAGTATTTTGCAAATTATGTTGTAGATCAATAGCTCGCGTTGTTGCTTTCATATGTTTGTTTTGATATGTTCCTAGAAAATTGTGTTGAAAAATGTTAGTAGCAATGATGCGGATTCGATCCGTGATCGGAGGTTTATCCTCATTGCTGCACGAAGAATTATGTCCTTAATGCACCGCTAGGTGAGCAGACCTATTGCAAGAGCGGATGCGAGGCGTTATGAGCGTTTGGCTAGCTCAATATGATGACTACTTGATAGTTTAAGTGCACCATGCTTAACGGCTTAGAATCGGGACTTCAAAGATGTTTTGAACGTCATGGACCATATGAGATGTTCCAGAATTGAAGTTAATATTTCAAGCAAATACCGAGTTGAGAGATATGAAGTCTCCAACAAGTTCTATAGCTAAAAGATGGAGGAGAATCGCTCAACTAGTGAGCATGTGCTCAGATTATGCAGGTACTACAATCGCTTGAATCAAGTGGGAGTTAATCTTCCAGATAAGATAGTGATTGACAGAATTCTCTAGTCACCACCACCAAGTTAGTAGAACTTCGTGATGAACTATAGTATGCAAGGGATGACGAGAACGATTCCCGAGCTCTTTGTGATGTTGAAATCGACGAAGGTAGAAATCAAGAAAAACATCAAGTGTTGATGGTAGACAAGACCACTAGTTTCAAGAAAAGGGCAAAGGGATAGAAGGGAACTTCAAGAAGAACGGCAAGCAAGTTGCTGCTCAAGTGAAGAAGCCCAAGTCTGGACCTAAGCCTGAGACTAAGTGCTTCTACTGCAAAGGGACTGGTCACTGGAAGCAGAACTACCCCAAGTATTTGGTGGATAAGAAGGATGGCAAAGTGAAAAAGGGTATATTTGATATACAGGTGTTTGATGTGTGCTTTACTAGTGTTTATAGCAACCCCTCGGTATTTGGTACTGGTTCAGTTGCTAAGAGTAGTAACTCGAAACAGGAGTTGCAGAATAAACAGAAACTAGTTAAGGGTGAAGTGACGATGTGTGTTGAAAGTAGTTTCAAGATTGATATGATCATCATCGCACACTCCCTATACTTTCGGGATTAGTGTTGAACCTAAATAAATGTTATTTGGTGTTTGCGTTGAGCATGAATATGATTTGATCATGTTTATTGCAATACGGTTATTCATTTAAGTAAGAGAATAAACTGTTATTCATTTACATGAATAAAACCTTTTATGGTTACACACCCAATGAAAATGGTTCATTGGATCTCGATCGTAGTGATACACATATTCATAATATTGAAACCAAAAGATGCAAAGTTAATAATGATAGTGCAACTTATTTGTGGCACTTGCCGTTTAGGTCATATTGGTGTAAAGCGCATGAAGAAACTCCATCTTGATGGGATTTTGGAATCACTTGATTATGAATCACTTGATGCTTGCGAACCGTGCCTTTTGGGCAAGATGACTAAAACTCCGTTCTCGGAACAATGGAACAAGCTCTTGACTTATTGGAAATAATACATACCGATGTATGCGATCCAATGAGTGTTGATGCTCGTGGCAAGTATCGTTATTTTCGACCTTCACAGATGATTTGAGCAGATATGGGTATATCTACTTGATGAAACATAAGTCTGAAATAGTTGAAATGTTCAAAGAATTTCAGAGTGAAGTGGAAAATCATCGTAACAAGAAAATAAAGTTTCGCAATCTGATCGTGGAGATGAATATTTGAGTTCTGAGTTTGGTCTTCAATTAAAACAATGTGGAATAGTTTCACAGCTCATGCCACCGAACACCACAATGTTATGGTGTGTCCAAACATCGTAACCGCACTTTATTGGATATAGTGCAATCTATGATGTTTCTTACTGATTTACCAATATCGTTTTGGGATCATGCATTAGAGACAGCTGCATTCACGTTAAATTGGGCACCATCTAAATCCGTTGAGGCGACACTATATGAAGCTGTGGTTAGGCAAGAAACCCAAGTTGTCGTTTCTTAAAGTTTGGAGTTGTGATGCTTATGTGAAAAGTTTCATCCTGATAAGCTCAAACCCAAATCGGAGAAGTGCGTCTTCATAGAATACCCAAAGGAAATTGTTGGGTACACCTTCTATCACAGATCCGAAGGCAAGATATTCGTTGCTTAAAATGGATCCTTTCTAGAGAAGGAGTTTCTCTCGAAAGAAGTGAGTGGGAGGAAAGTAGAACTTGATGAGGTAACTGTACCTGTTCCCTTATTGGAAAGTAGTTCATCACAAAAATCTGTTCTTGTGACTACTATACCAATTAGTGAGGAAGTTAATGATGATGATCATGTAACTTCAGATCAAGTTACTACCGAACCTCGTAGGTAAAACAGAGTGAGATTCGCACCACAGTGGTACGGTAATCCTGTTCTGGAGGTCGTGTTACTTGACCATGACAAACCTATGAACTATGAGGAAGCGATGATGAGCCCAGATTCCGCAAAATGGTTTGAGGCCATGAAATCTGAGATGAGATCCATGTATGAGAACAAAGTATGGACTTTGGTGGAGTTGCCCGATGATCGGCAAACCATAGAAAATAAATGGATCTTCAAGAGGAAGACGGACGTTGATAGTAGTGTTACTATCTATAAAGCTCGACTTGTCGCAAAAGGTTTTCGACAAGTTCAAGGGATTGACTACGATGAGACCTTCTCACCCGTAGCGATGCTTAAGTCTGTCCGAATCATGTTAGCAATTGCCGCATTTTATGATTATGAAATTTGGCAAATGGATGTAAAGACTGCATTCCTGAATGGATTTCTGGAAGAAGAGTTGTATATGATGCAACCAGAAGGTTTTATCGATCCAAAGGAAGCTAACAAAGTGTGCAAGCTCCAGCGATCCATTTATGGACTGGTGCAAGCATCTCGGAGTTGGAATAAACGCTTTGATAGTGTGATCAAAGCATTTGGGTTTATCTGAGACTTTTGGAGAAGCCTGTATTTACAAGAAAGTGAGTGGGAGCTCAGTAGCATTTCGATATTATATGTAGATGACATATTGCTAATCGGAAATGATATAGAATTCTGGATAGCATAAAGGATACATGAATAAGAGTTTTTCAATGAAAGACCTCGGTGAAGCTGCTTACATATTGAGCATCAAGATCTATAGAGATAGATCAAGGCGCTTAATTGACTTTCACAAAGCACATACCTTGACAAAATTTTGAAGAAGTTCAAAATGGATCAAGCAAAGAAAGGGTTCTTGCCTGTGTTACAAGGTGTGAAATTGAGTAAGACTCAAAACCCGACCACAATGAGAAAATAGAAAGAGAATGAAAGTCATTCCCTATGCCTTGGCCATAGGTTCTATAAAGTATGCCATGCTGTGTACCAGATCTATTGTATACCCTGCCTTGAGTTTGGCAAGGAGTACAATAGTGATCTAGGAATAGATCCTTTGGACAGCGGTCAAAATTATCCTTAGTGGAATAAGGATATGTTTCTCGATTATGGAAGTGAAAAAAGGTTCCTCGTAAAGGGTTACGTCGATGCAAGTTTTGACACTGATCTGGATGACTCTAAGTCTCGATCTAGATACATATTGAAAGTGGGAGCAATTAGCTAGTAGCTTTGTGCAGAGCATTGTAGACATAGAAAAATTGCAAAATACATAACGGATCTGAATGTGAAAGACCCGTTGACTAAGACTCTCTCACAAGCAAAACATGATCACACCTTAGTACTCTTTGGGTATTAATCACATAGCGATGTGAACTAGATTTCTGAATCTAGTAAACCCTTTGGGTGTTGGTCACATGGCGATGTGAACTATGGGTGTTAATCACATGATGATGTGAACTATCGATGTTAATCACATAGTGATGTGATCTAGATTATTGACTCTAGTGCAAGTGGGAGCTGAAGGAAATATGCCCTAGAGGCAATAATAAAGTCATTATATATTTCCTCATATCATGATAAATGTTTATTATTCATGCTAGAATTGTATTAACCGGAAACATAATACATGTGTGAATACATAGACAAGCAGTGTCACTAGTATGCCTCTACTTGACTAGCTTGTTAATCAAAGATGGTTATGTTTCCGACCATGAACAAAGAGTTGTTATTTGATTAACAAGGTCACATCATTAGTTGAATGATCTGATTGACATGACCCATTCCATTAGCTTAGCACACGATCGTTTAGTAAGTTGCTATTGCTTTTATCCATGACTTATACATGTTCCTATAACTATGAGATTATGCAACTCCCGTTTACCGGAGGAACACTTTGGGTACTACCAAGCGTCACAACGAATCGGGTGATTATAAAGGAGTACTACAGGTGTCTCCAAAGGCAGATGTTGGGTTGGCGTATTTGAGATTAGGATTTGTCACTCCGAATGTCGGAGAGGTATCTCTGGGCCCTCTCGGTAATGCACATCACTTAAGCCTTGCAAGCATTGCGACTAATAAGTTAGTTGCGAGATGATGTATTACGGAGCGAGTAAAGAGACTTGCGTAGCGAGATTGAACTAGGTATTGGATACCGACGATCGAATCTCGGGCAAGTAACATACCGATGACAAAGGAACAACGTATGTTGTTATGCGGTCGACCGATAAAGATCTTCGTAGAATATGTAGGAGCCAATATGGGCATCCAGGTCCCGCTATTGGTTATTGACGGAGGCGTGTCTCGCCATGTCTACATTGTTCTCGAACCGTAGGGTCCGCACGCAGCAAGGTTTCGATGATGGTTATATTATGAGTTTATGAGTTTTGATGTACCGAAGGAGTTGAGTCCGGATGAGATCGGGGACATGACGAGGAGTCTCGAAATGGTCGAGGCGTAAAGATCGATATATTGGACGACTATATTCGGAGTTCGGAAGGTTCGAGTCATTCGGTATTTTTGAGTACGGAGAGTTACGGAATTCGCCGGGAGTATATGGGCCTTATTGGGCCATACGGGAATAAGGAAAGAGGCCAAAGGAAGAAGGGCGCAGCCCCTCTAGTCCGAGGTGGACAAGGGTGCAGCCCCTTTTCCTTCCTCCTCTCCCCCTCTTTTCCCTTCTCCTACTCCAACAAGGAAGGAGGGAGTCCTACTCCCGGTGGGAGTAGGACACCCCTTGGCGCGCCTCTCCTAGGCCGGCCGCACCCTCCCCCCTTGCTCCTTTATATACGGGGGCAGGGGGGCACCTCTAGACACACAAGAGACACAAGTTGATCTACGGATCGTTCCTTAGCCGTGTGCGGTGCCCCCCTCCACCATATTCCACCTCGATCATACCGTCGCGAAGCTTAGGCGAAGCCCTGCGCCGGTGAAACATCAAGATCGTCACCACGCCGTCGTCTTGTGAAACTCTCCTCGACACTCGGCTGGATCGGATCTGAGGGGCGTCATCGAGCTGTACGTGTGTCAAGAACTCGGGGCGCCGGAGTGTGGCGCGGGATCGGTCGGATCGCGAGGAGAAGCGTCGACTACTTCCTCTACGTTGTGATCGCTTCGCCGGGTCTCACGAGGGTGCGTAGACAACACTCTCCCCTCTCGTTGCTATACATCACCATGATCTTGCGTGTGCGTAGGAAATTTTTTGAAATTACTACGTTCCCCAACATTGTGCTCATTAGTAGCGCGGGTAGGCGCGCTACTAATAAGGCACTACAGCTATTGCCTAGCAGTAACGCGTGTGCCCGCATGCGCTACTGCTAGGACAAATAGCTGCAGCGTTTGTTCACTCCCACGCTACTGCTAATGTAACTACTGGCAGCGTGTTTTCTCTCCATTGGTACTAGTATTCTTTTTTATTTTTTTATTTTTAGTGTATTTATGCGCCATTGTACAAATATTGGTACAATACCAGTTATGAGGTTTACATCATTATGTCCATAACAGTGTGTCAAATGAAGGTGGATTAGGTTCAAGTGGAGGCAATATGTGGTGCATGTCAAAAGTATACTACTAATCCAAACTTTATCTAGTTTGGACTAGTAGTACTTTTGATGTGCACCACATGTTGCCTCCACTTGAATCTAATCCGCCATCACAAGCTATTTAATCATCATCATAGTCATTACCACCAATATTATTTATTTAATCACCACTAACACTAGCTAATAATAATCATCATAGTCATTACCACCAACACTAGCTATTTTATCATCATAGTAATAGTGTAGCACATCATCATCCTCAAACTCATTTCTAGCTAGCTAATCACTCCTGCTGCTCTCTCTTAGGTAAAATAACATAAAACATGTATAGCTCTCCTCCTTGATCAAGTTGGAGCATGCAGATGAACCTGTCTCCTAATCGTGGGTAGCGCATCTGTTTGCTGCCCCCTAGTACTTCTCTGCGCTCCCCCATCACATATTTGGTCCAGTCTTGCACTATTTAGCATCCGTCGCTGATCTTGAATGCACTAAAGTAATCTGTAGGATATCTTGGCCGTAAGTTAATAATACTCATGGTACCTTTAGTCTCGATCCCATAAGGCACAACATTCATTGGGAGTCCCTGTTGAAGAACATCGTATGGTAACATACTTAGCAATGAAGTTTAGCTTAGAAAATAATGTATGGAAAAGATGCACTGAGGACAAATAGTAAAAATCTTACCATCCTTCCTAAATAGATGTTACCTAGTTCATTACGAACACTATTGGTCGCACATTTTCAGTACTAACATTTCTAAATGCAGGAAGAAAATTTGTCTTGACAGTATCAAGATCCTCAAGCCATGAAACATAATGACTTAGCTCCTCGCAGTTGAGTTCAGCCCCAGGACAGTAGTAGGTCCTGTCTACCAAGCGCTGGACATGTTTGCTTGCACCGAAATAAGCTGACTACAAATTAGTTGTCAACTATTTTTGAATAAACAATATCAAAGACATAAATATGGTTGAGAAACTTACATAATGGTATAACTGGAGGCGTCTGCACATCGACCCAGATGTCAGTATTACCTTCAATATCATCTTCCGGACGAATATCAAAGGTGATAACCATATCAGGCTCAAATGCATAAGTCTTGCATAGTGCTCGCCATGTTTTGCATCCAAAATAGGTGTAGTCGTCTGAATTGTATAATTTTGCATGGAAAATATAACCATGGTCGGTCTTCAAGTAAACTTTCTTTACCAATGTAGTATGACTGAAACCTATCTTATCCAATACAAATACTCTTGCATGGCAGGGGATACGCTAGTAGAATAGTAAAAAAAATATAAGTTGAAGCAGATGTCATGCTTAATTACGGAAAAAGACTTGTCATTGTGACTTACTGTATCCACTTTGAAGTTCTCGTCCAGCTTGATGCTGAAGCGCCTATCATCATCTAGGAATATTTCGTCGCACAGGCCGCGCTCGTCTTCGCAGTATTTGCAAATACCAAAATCCTTTTCGTCCTCAGACATTTCCTATGTTCATAGTTAAAACATTAATTGAAATCGATCGAAGACAACTACCAGGATACTCAACACAAAAATCCGGGGCACTCGATATTTCCTACATATTTTGGCACAAGTCATGCCAAAATTCACGGAAAAATCCGGCATGACCTTTGCTAAAATAGGACATATCGAGCGCCTGAAATTTGCCGTAACGGAAATGAATCAACACTCCGGCCAAACATAGGCCACTCGGAGGTGTAACCTGCAAACATGAATGGCCACTTGGATATTGAGCAACACAAGATATACATTTCAAAATATCTTATAGGACTCAAATTAGCATGCATTCAATAAGCAAAAGTAAATCATCTCATGCGTCCGTACATCATCGAATATTATAACTAATACATCACAAATAGTGTCATACATATAACATCACTAATACAACTAAAACCCTAGCACACGACGGGTATCGGCGCGGGCGGTGGACACCCACAGAGAAGGAATCATCACGGGATCATAGCTCCAGTGAGATCCCTGGAGAACCTGCCAGGTATTGGAGAACCTGTGCTCTAACGCAAACAAGTAGCGACGGACGTGCGCGTCCACTACTAGGGAAAAGCCTATACACAGAATCTTAGCAGCAACGCGGCTCAAAAAGGAGCTTTGCTGCTAAATAGTAGTAACGCGTGTGCTGGAAACTCGCTGCTGATAAGGATTTAGCAGTAGCGCGCTCGGCGTAAAACGCGCTACTACAAATATCAATCGGCGGTGTTCACCTAACTCTAATTAGCAGTAGCGCGGTCGCGCGAACCGCGCTATTGCTAAGTATGTAGTAGTAGCGCGCTTTTTCTGAGATCGCTGCTGCTAAATTTCAAATTGCCACACTTTTTTGTCCCAGTTAGCAGTAGCGCCGTATCCCAAAGCGCGCTGCTGCTAATTCCTTAGCAGCAGCGCGTTTTAGATCCCGCGCTACTGCTAACCCGCACCAACCCACCACCATTCCCCACCCGTCCCTCCCCTCCCCCTCCTCTCTTTCCCTTCCCCCTACCTCCCCCTCCCCCTCCTCTCTTCCCTTCCTCCTATCTCCACCACATGCTCCCACTCTCACTCTTCTTCTTCCTCAATACTTCTCCCCCATTACTCTCTCTCTTCTATCCACCTTTCTCTCTCTTCATTACTCCTACCTAACTACACCACCTCCATTAATGCATCTCCTTTCTCTTTTTCCTTCCCCCTCCACTAGTTGAAGTTGTCTCCTCCCAAATTAGGTAGCTAAGTAGATGTAGGATTTAGTTAAGTGACCTATTTGCCCCCTAACTAGATCTATCTTTGTCAAGAAGAGCTTTGTGCACTTTTGATCTCCCTACAACATCATCTCCACCATGTGCTCGATCTCGATCGAGATAGAGGTGATGAAAATTTCATGCTTTTGCAAAATGGAAATATGTTTATGTGTGTGTGATATGTTTGTGGAAATTGTGTGTGTGGCATGAGTTGACGCCGCCAAATTGTGCTTTTGAGTTGCCTATGTTTTGCCGAAATGTCGATTTATTTCTGTTTTGGCGAATTCCGGGCAAATTCTAGATCCATATATGTCCTATTTTTAGGGAAGGTCATGCCAAATTTTTTTATGACTTTGATGCATGCATGCATTTTTATAATCAATTTGTTTATTATTACCGTGCAGAGTTGACGATGGTCGATTGGAGCGATGGTGGACAGGTGGTTGCGATCGGCGGTGCAGGACATGAAAGAAAATAACTGGACAGAGGTTTTATGTCTGTGTCGAAAATGCAAAGGAATAGTTTGGCTCGACCCCCATGACGATGGTCGTGTCGAAGCGCACCTGCTCATGACTGGTTTCATGGATGGCTATACTCGGTGGATAATTGAAGATGAGGATGACGATGTTGAGGATGCCGACGGGGAAGGCAATGATGACACGGGGCAAGACAAAGAGATGATCGATAATGGCGGTGGGGAAGAGGCTGGATATGGCGGCGGAGAAGGGGCCAGACGTGGCGGAGGAGAAGGGGCCGGACATGGCGGCGGAGAGAACGACATGGACTCCACGCAGCAGAGTTCGTCGGTACTAAGTTCAATTGTGCGGGACCCTCATGTTCAAGCATTGCTTCGCAAGGAGGCAATCTTGAGAGAGCTGCTTCTAGAGAGGAGGCTAAGCCGGAGCAAGCGGTGGTAGACTCGAACACTCCATTGTATGATGGTTGCAATCTCGAGGTGTCCCGCTTGAGTTTCACGCTCCAACTCCACGAAGGCGAAGGCTAAAACAAATGGACCGACACTAGCCTCGATGAGCATCTCAAGTACCTAAAGGATGTTCTTCCCGCGGGTAATCTATGTCCTACTAGTGTTGATGAGGCCAAGAAGATCGTGTGCCCTCTTGATCTGTCACACATTAGATACCATGCATGCATCAACGATTGCATAACTTATCGGAAGGAGCACGCAGAAAAAACAAGCTGTCCGGTGTGCAATGCTTCTCGATACAAGAAGGCCGGGAAGAAATGTCCCTAGAAAGTTGTATGGTACTTACCGATCACTCCCCATCTCCAGAGGTCTTTTGTAGATCCCAAGGAAGCTAAGCTAATGCGCTGGCACACGGAGAGGAAGAAGCCCGACGATGGAGATGATCCGAAGCTGAGACACGTGAAGGATGGAAGCCAGTGGAGAGCGTTGAACAGCTTCTATCGGTATTTTGAATGTGATGCAAGGAACATCGTGCTCGACGCGTGTACCGATGGCATGAATCCGTTTGGCAACCAGAACAGCAACCATAGCACATGGCCCATGTTTGTATGGATGTACAACCTCCCCCCTGGTTGTGCATGAAATCAAAGTACATTCACATGAGCATGCTTATTCAAGGGTCGAAACAACCAGGAAATAATATTAATTTGTATCTGGGGCTACTTCAAGAGGAGTTAGACACGTTATGGAAAACACCGGTCAAGACATGGGATGCCAGCAAAGGTGAGTATTTCAACATGAGAGCCGCGCTGATCACGATACAGTGCAGGACTATCTCGATTCTGAGATATGTGGCAGGCCGGTGTGCCATGGATATTGCGGATGCACGCGGTGCATGGATGATACAACGTCTCGGTAGCTAACGTCAAGGAAAGATGGCGGTGCGGGAAAATCGTGTACATGGGGCATCGAAGATGGCTCGAACAGGACGACCCGTGGAGAAACCGTGGAGATCTATTCAATGGTCACGCTGAGCATTGAGGACTTCCACGTAAGCGGAGCGGTGCCGAAATCGATGAGTTGTTGAAAAACTGGAAGGAGTGCCCTGCGCCGGGAAAGACGATGAGAAAGGCGCTGGAGCCGCTGCTAAAGGTATGGAAGGCGAGGTCGTGTTTCGGGACTTGGAGTATCGCACAAACTCGATACACCTCATTGCCTTGATCAAATGCATATCTGTAAGAATGTCCTTGAGAGCTTGCTCGCAACAACGATGAACATGCGGATAAGGCCAAGGATGGGCGAAGGCAAGAAAAGACTTGCAAGATTTGAAAATCAAGGAAGATCTGCACATGCCGCCCGTAAAATGTCGACGAGAGAGACGGAGACGGAGAGGCACGGGAGAAGAAGGGCAAGAAAATAAAGAAAGAGGATTATTGCCCCCCTTCTTCCTTCACCTTAAGTCAGGCTGAGGTCAATCAATTCTTTAAGTGCCTTACCGGAGTCAAAGTTAGTTCCGGTTACTGTGGCAAGATAAGCAGATATCTAGACACGGACAAGAAAAGGTTCAGCGGGATGAAGTCTCATGACTGTCATGTGATGATGACGCAGATACTACCTGCTGCCCTTAGAGGGATAATGGACAAGCACGTCCATGACACGCTTATTGGTCTCTGCAACTTTTTCGACGTCATCTCTCAAAAGTTGATCTGTGTGAAGCAGCTCCAAAGGCTACAGGAAGAGATCGTTGTGATACGGAATGAGCTTGAGATGTACTTCCCGCCCGCGTTCTGCGACGTGATGGTGCATCTGTGTGTCCATATTGTGGATGACATAATAGACCTGGGGCCGTCATTCCTGTACAACATGATGCCGTTTGAGAGGATGAATGGGATCATCAAAGGATTCGTTCGTAACATGTCCCGTCCGGATGGAAGCATCGTCCAGGGCTATTTGGCACAAGAGTGCATCTCTTTCTGTGAGAATTTTCTATATGGCGCAGACCAGCCGCCTGGTGTTAGTGTTCGTTTGCCCGTTAACAAGCACGATGGGAGGCTCGAAGGAGATGGTCATTGCAACGGTCGCAGGGAACTGCACGTGGCATACTCAAATCGACGCAACGACTTTCACAGAGCAAACTTGGTAGTGCTACAACACCTAGACGAGGTAGATCCTTTCGTGGCACTACACAAAGAAATTATCGCAAAGAAGTATCGTGACCGGGGGGTATGCAGGACGGACGCGGAAGTTACTGGAGAGCACAACTCCACTTTCCTGCATTGGTTCAAAGAGCATATTATTGCTAATCCCCCGGAGGAGGGCTCTAAGGACGGATTGCTCATATACGCCTTAGCACATGGCCCCTCGCCCAACCTCGTAACCTATCGGGCATATGATATCAACGGATCCATGTTCTACGGAGGCCAAAGATATGGACAAGTGATGATCGTAACTCGGGGTGACGATGGAATGCATGACCGGCAGCGACAACGGCGCAACTGAACGATTTTATGGAAGGGTCGAGGAGATCTGGGAGCTTGACTACTCTGGACTGCACAACACGACGATGTTCCATGTCAGATGGGCAAAGAATGTCGAAAGAGAAAGCCGGATGTTCACTACCATGACTATACCCGACGCCAAGAGCGCTACCGTGAATGCTATCGCAAAAAACGAGCCATGGGTACACGCTAAGCACGTGACACAATGCGTTTTCATAACTGACCCGCGCAATCCCAGCCGTGTTGTCGTGAGGAGAGGCAAAAGGAACATCATTGGAATGGATGGAGTCGCCAACGAGGAAGACTATGATCAGTACGGCAACCCAATGAGGGAAGATGAAGATGATGATGAAGTATACGTCAAAATAAGAATCAATACTACATTACCTAAGAAAAATCGTACTCCATGGAAAAGGCAAAGTCACAATGAGGGGCTCAATTATTCATCGACGAACAAGAAGGGAAAGAAGCTGACTCAAAAACAAAAACGTCAGCACTGAGGAAACGTATATTATCGGTCCAGTGATGTGTAATATATATATGTTCCTATTTTGTATACACACTTAGCCATTATTATGCATGGGTCCAATGATGTGTAATATATATGTTCCTATTTGCATACATATTTAACTGTCAAATGATGCAATATATATCGCCCTCCCTTCGTTCACTGCCCTCGGGAAATAGAAGTGGGATAAAATAAAGGAAAAGAAAAAGGAAAACTGGCAGTAGCGATGGTAGTAGCAGCGCATTTTCCATAAACCGCTGCAGCTACTGAATTTAGTAGTAGCGAATTTTGCCTAAACCGCTGCAGCTACTGAAGTTAGTAGCAACGTGTTTTGACATAATGCGCTACTGTTATGTCCACTTAACCCAAAATTCTCACTCGCCATGCTTCATCCCGCCTTTTCCCCCCCAAATCCCCACTCTCTCTTCCCCGTCGCACCGCCCGCCCGACCAGCCCGGCGCTCGCCCTCGACTCCGGCACGGCGCTAGCCCCGACCCAGCGCTCGCCCCGACCGGCCCTCGACCCGACCCCAGTGCAGCGCTAGCCAGCGACCCGCCCGCTTCGCCCCGACCAGCCCTCGCCCCGACTCGGGCGGCGCTCGCCCCGACCCAGCCTTTCGCCCCGACCCGTCGGCCCTCGCCTCCCTCCTCTCCCCTCTCGGCCGTCGTCGGGCCTGCCTCCTCGCCCCTGCACCCTCTGTAAACCCCCTCTCTCTCTGCTAGGGTTCTTCGGTTATGTTAATTAGGATATCTATTTAGTTATGAATTTAGCTAGGTTTCAAAATTAGCTAAATTTATATGCAAATTTGAACTGGACATGTGATATGTGCATATGTCATGTTTTGGACATATCATGTTTGGAAAATGATCCGAGTGGCCTATGTTACGCTGGAATGTTGATTCATTTCCGTTCCGGTGAATTTCAGGCGCTCGATATGTCCATTTTTTAGCAAAGGTCATGCCGAAATTTCCCGTGAATAAAGGCATGATTTGTGCTACATAGTTGGCATATCGAGTGCTGGCACATAGATTTCTTTTATGTCATTTCTCATTTATTCATACTTTTAGAAATAAATGAGGACACTTAATCATAGGAAACATGTCGAACAACGAAGAAACTGGGCCTTCTGACCAAGATGCGAGCGAGATGGATTATGAGGGTGAACAAAAGTACCTCGACTATTTGATTGCTAAGCAAGGTTTGCAGGTCGGCCTCGATGATGGTACTAACGCCGACATCGACACCGGGCACCGCACCGATGGCGGCACCGAGACCGATGGGGAAGGTACGGCGGGAAGGTACCGGCGAGGGAAGGTACCGCCCGATGCCGCTACCAAAAGAGGAAGCATAAGAAGCAGAGGATATGAAAACCTAACAAACTAGGGATTGGACGACTTGTGATCACAAAGATGGCACAGCAAGTTTGAGCCATTAGAGCGGAAGAACCTCGCAAGTGCTATGGGAACCAAGTAGGATGCATCCTACGAGAATCTTGTGAGCATCAACGACGATGACTTAAGGAGTAAAGAACATTTGACGCAGTTGCTCCTAACTAAGTTGCACAAGAGATTCAAGTTCCCCGACCGGGATGATAACACAGAACAACCGTGGGATGATCCGAAGATGAAAAAGCTTAACAATCACGCCATGGGCATGTTCAGAAATGATTTGGCCTCCTGGAAGGGAGGGTGAAACAAGCTATTGAGGCTGATGAACCCCTTTCTAAGATTCTAGAGGAAAATCCGACACTTATGGAAGAGGAGTTAGAAAAGTTCAAGGCACTTGCGCTATCGAGGCAGCCAAGGCTAAGGCTGCGAAATTCAAAAGCCTTCAGCAAAGGAACACGGGGAAGCATCGCCTCGGAAGCCGTGGCTACCTCGATAAAAGGCCCGTATGGGATAAGGAGGACGCGGAACGTGAAGCCGCGGGTCTCCCAGACCCCTTCGCGAAGTTCACCAACCCCTTGGAGCATGACTTCATCGGGCCCGCTACAAGTGGGACAAGGAGAAAAAGGTTTTTACGGACAAGATCACGAGGAAATTGATTAGACTCTTTGGAGAAGCAACACCGGCTTGCAGCGAAAGCCCTACTTCTCGATGAGGCCCAAGTGGGACACCCTCTCAACCGGCCTTGAGCGAACTTAAGGGACTCCCTTTGGACCAGCGGCCGCAATATGGTCGTGCAGACGGTGCTTGGAGAGCGGTGCCATGTGGAAGGTGTTTTACAACGACGGCCCGGAGGCCAAGAAGCGAAAAAGAAGTTTAGTCGGCGGACATCGGCGCAAAGGTGAAGCTTGCGATCGAAAAAGCAGCAGAGGACGCGAAAAAAGCAGCCGAGGACAAATATGAGTTGCTACAGCGAGGCGGTCAATGCAGCAGAATCGCCTGCGAAATGATTTTGCTACTAACTTGGTTCTAGTTGTCATCAATCGGGCGAAGGAAAATCGAGAAAAGGCGGTACATGATTTCCCGATGCCCGGTTTAAATCGCGAGAAACTCCATGAACAACAACACCATCGCACCATCACTTGCTCAAGCAACGGGCCTCCTCTCGCAGCCGCTCCGCTCATAGCAGCCGTCCTCGGTCTCGGTAGCGCTAGGTGGGCCTTCGTCTTTAGCTGAGCTCGGCGCCGTCACGGTAATTACATGTCGCACAACATATATATATATATATATATATATATATATATATATATATAGATAATATGCCATTTTGTTGCCTTTCGGTTGTTTTGCGCCACAGACATATGTGTTTGCGGCGAAAGAAACCCGTGCACCATACTCTACTTGATCAAAGGCGGAAGGTGGGCGTGGGAAAGGGATGATAATGGACCCTCTCAGCGACGTTCCACAACCAGCCGATCCCGCTGGGCACTTCAGGTTAGCTTGACCCTTTGTGAAATCGGGGCACGAGGATTTGCCTCCTCCAGTACAGCATGTGGGAGCGGACGACGATACCCCGCCGCAGATTGGAAGCTGCAAGAATTGGGTGCTGCTATGGCCGAAGAATCTTATTCGTTTGGAGCCGGCCGAGAGCACACCAATAACTACCACACATCAACAAGCATGTGCGGAGACCACCACCTCGCCTACGCAATTACCAGCTCCTGTAGTGCCGGGTGAGAGCGGTGGGCGACATGATGAAGGGGTGCAATAGTCTTGGCTGATGTAATTTCTCTGTAGAAGCGAGAGAATGGATGATGAGGCGGAGGTCGACCCTATGGATTACCTCAATACAAGCGCGTATGGTGTGACATAGATATGATGAGTCAACCATAGACGAATCGGGCTATTAGCTTGCTAATGAGGATATGGATGATATGCCCGGGTAGGGTCGTACCATGGATTGCAAAAAGTCTCTCTTCATGAAATCCTCACAGGACACGCCTGAAGATGCCGCCTCAACACAGGCTCAACTAGCCGGGCGCGATGGACGTCTGATGATTTAGCCGGGAACACTGGGCAGGGGTTAAGGAAGGGTGCGGAAGGTGTGCCCAAGAAAAGGAGAGGAAGAGATCGGGAAAGGTAGCGCCTCCAAACAAGCCAAAGCACATAGCAGCAGACGATGCATTCTCAAGGCGTGTACCGAGAAAGGTGCGGTCATGTTCCATCTCACGGCGAGTCGGCCTTCTGGCGGAACCGCTGAAGGCACTATCGGGGATCTCAGAGAGCTGCGACCATGTCTTTGTCGACCGAGAAAAGCCTACTAGCCTCAAAGGATCCGGGATATCCAACATACGCGGCTCGTGTGCACGTGGGGAAGTTCTACATCGACACACGGCCCGGAGGTGTTCTTCCTGCGGTTTGACCATATCTTTGAGATGTTTCTAACAAAGCGGCTTGATTTTACTATCGCCCGCTTTTTTTGCGCTACATATGAGCTCCGTCATGAAGATTGAAGAAGTCTCGCAAATCTGTGTGGCGGATCCGTACTACATGCACGAAGTCTTTCTTGAGTCTCGGCGACTTTGAGCGTGAAACTGCTAGGGAGTACCTCGAAAACTTCATGGTACAGAATAAGGACCGGGAAATTGTCCTCATGCCTTATCATCCAAAGTAAGTCAGTTCCGGACAACCCTTTCGTACATTTCAATCATTCCTTCTCTCTCATATGGGGAATAATTTGAGGTGTCTTTTCCCTGCAGCAACGGGCGCGCCGTCCTTATCGTTCTTTACCCACAAGTCTCCCGCGCCGTGTATTTTGACCCTTCCAGAGACTACGAGAAAAAGGACTACACCCACATAATGAATATTCTAGATGATGCTCTCCAAGGCTTCAACTTTAGAGGTGGCCACGTGCAGATCAGGAAACAAAGGAATAAGAAGATGGGTTTCGCGCATAAAACTAACTTCTCCTGCATCCATGTCCCAAAACCATGGAAGAAGGATGTATTCTACATCGTCCATCTCATGATTCAGTTCAACACGGATCACCAAAAGCTTCGCATTAACAGCAGAAATGATGATCATATCCACAAGTGGCTAGAATCTCATGGAGAAGCGAATTATAAACTTAGAGATGACTTCTTTCGCATCCAAAGCGACATTGCGACGATCATCATGAAAGAAGTCGTCGATGAGAAGGGGATGTTCCACCACGGCCCTATATCGCGAGCTGATGTCTGAACTCGCATAGGCATGCAACGTCTAGACCTCACACCGTTCAAGAAGCTAGGGTTCGTCCTCGATGATATGGAAGGATGGAACTTCTAGTGATTTATGATGCCGATGATGATGATATGTGTCGGTTGAACTTGTATACTTTTTGTAGCGATGAAACTTTGTGATGTCCACGGTCCCTACCGAACTTGCGTAACGCTACTTTGTTAGTTTGCGTACGATGACCTGCGTACCTCTAGTTAATTAATTTGCGTACTGTATGTTGCATCTAGTTGCTAACCCTTTCTTTTTCGGTGTTGCTCTAGTATATTTTGTTGCATATATATGATTGCACATCCTCTTCATGCATGCATCTCTAACAGGTACCTAGTTTCTTGATGGCGAGATGGAATTGCTATGTCATGTACAAAGGGAAGGTTCCGGGGGTGTACAACGAGTGGCATGAGTGTCGGCGCAAGTGAATGGGTTCATGGGCGCCAGCCATAAAAACTTCAAAAGGATAAGAAGCGAAGCTAGTTACTTGAGGTTCACGCTAGCGAGAGAGGACTCGTAATCGCCACCTCATGTCTTGCATAGTTCGCTCTCACTCATAGTGATAGCACTTCTTGCGTATACCTATGTTTAGATGGATGATGTTGTTGTAGTTGCAAGTATTCGAGACTTGCATGTATCGCTATTTTTGAGATGATGACAAGATATCACTCTGTTTGGATGATGATTATGATGAGACTATTTGTATGTACATGCTATGATTACATTTGTGGTCTCGCAGGCATTTGTATGTGTATCATGATGACATTTCTATGTGCTAAAGATTCTTCTACAAAGCCTGTTCAAATACAAAACAAATATGCCAAAAAAAACTACTTAAATTAGCAGTAGCGAGTGTATAAAAGTTAGCAGCAACACCGAGATAGCAGTATTGCGTTCAGGCAAAGTGCGCTAGAGCTACTAGCAGTAGCGAGCTTCCTCTAACCGAGCTGCTGCTACACTTGTGTAGCTGTAGCGCCGGTGGGCACGCGCTACTGCTATGTGTTAGCTGTAGCGCCTATTCCCGCGCTACTGATACATCTAAAACTCGCGCTGCTGCTAGCCTTTTCCCTAGTAGTGGTCCTCCTCACTGACACGGTGACACACCACCTCCGCAGAGTCCTCGAGCCTCTGGACCTTCACTGGCCCACACGACCGCCACCAAAGAAGGTTCGGGTCAACGACAGGCTGGCTCCTCACCAACCTCCGCCCCCCGGTAGGTAGCGCCTCCCAGTACCACCCCGGCGGAGACCAGTCCAGGACATGGCCCGTCTGGTCAAGCAGGTGTCGCCCTCCGCCGACTCAATGACGAGGATGCGGGATAGGCATCGTCCACGTCGAGGCGGGAAAAATTGCTTTAGCTAAAAAATAGAAACAAGTTCTTACTAACTAGTTCTATTAATTCAAGTACTTCTTACTAAAAATAAACTTACTATAAATAAAAATATTCTAGTACCTAATTAGTACCTAGTTCTTACTAACTAATTAGTACCTAGGAACTACTGCCCTAATTACCATCTAATTTGATGAACCTATAGGGGTGGAAAGTGGTAGCGGATATTCCAATTATCCAACTATCAAGTGAAATAAGTGGTAAAATTTTACTTGTTTTATGATTCATCTGAGAAATTAGATTCGTTTCCACCCTTACATGAACCCTAACTCATTTGAGCCGCATCCGCATCCGATTTGTTTCCACTCTTACATGAACCCTAACTAATTTGATGCAACTAAAATATAAAGAAACCCTAGGCAGAGGTAGGGGAGAGGGAGGAGCAGGTGTGCTCAACTCGGGTTCCTGCGATGAGGGAGGGGCAGGGCAGCGTCGAGGTCAGGGTCCGGACTCGGGCGCGCGGCGGATGGCGGCGTCGAGGTCGGGGTTGGGCACGGCGTCCGGGGCGGCGTTGAGGTCGGGGCGGGGGCGGCATTGAATCTGGGGTCGGGGCAGCGTAGAGGGTGTGTGCAGAGCGCGCGGCGGCCGACGGGCGAAGGCGGCGGCGAGAGTGGAGAGTTGGATTTGGGGGAAGTGGTCATGGGGAAGGACGAACCCCATGGTTAAGTCAGAAGTAGCAGTAGCGCGTTCCAGGAAGAGCGCTGCTGCTACGTTAGCTACAGCGCGTTTTGGAATACACGCTACTGCTACTCCTTTCTCTTTCCCCCCCTTTTTCATTTAGTTTTCTTCACATTTTTTTTCCTTTCACCTTATTCTATTTCTTTCATTTTCAATTACCTTTCTATTTTCTTTCCATTTAATTTTATATCCTTTAGCAGTAGCGAGTTTAGATTAGAATGCGCTGCTACAAATAAAGTAGCGGTAGCGCAGTTCGTTATAGGTCGCTACTACTATGTGTAGCCTATCGGCTAAGCCGTGGGAATTTTAGTAGTAACGTGTTTAGAGCAAGACGCGCTACTGCTAGAACTTAATCTGCAGCGCGGTTTCCTCAGGCGCGCTACTGCTACTTAGTACCAGCGTGCTATTTTGACCCTCGCTACTGCTAAAGTTCTGTGTATAAGGTTTTCCCTAGTAGTGATTGCTTGCAAGCTCTTTATGATGTTGTATTACCGAGAGGGCGTAGAGATATCTCTCTGACACACGGAGCGACAAATTCCAGTCTCGATCCATACAATCCAATAGACACCTTTAGAGATACCTATAGAGCATCTTGATGATCATCCAGTTAAGAAGTGATGTTTGATAGCACACCAGGTATTCTCTGGTATCCGGGAGTTGCATGATCTTATGAACTTAGGAATAGATACTTGACATGAAGAAAGCTATGGCAATAAACTCAAGTGATATGATCGAATACTAAGCTTACAGGTGTGTCTAGTCCATCACATCATTCTCCTAATGATATGATCCCGTTATCAAATGACAACTCATGTCTATGGTTAGGAAACCTTAACCATCTTTGATCAACGAGCTAGTCTAGTAGAGGCTCACTAGGTACATAGTATTTGCTTATGTATTCAGACATGTATTTAAGTTTCCGGTCAAGAAAATTCTAGCATGAATAATAAACCTTTATCTTGAACAAGGAAATATGATAATAACCAAATTATTATTGTCTCTAGGGCATATTTCCAATAGTCTCCCACTTGGACTTGAGTCAATAATTTAGTTTGTATAGTTATGAATCCAACATCCATGGAGTCTTGGTGATGATCATGTTTTGCCTGTGGAAGAGGTTTAGTCAACGGGTCCGTGACACGTCTCCAACGTATCTATAATTTTTGATTGTCCATGCTGTTATGTTATCATTCTTGGATGTTTTATAATCATTTTATAGCAACTTTATATCATTTTTTGGGACTAACCTATTGACATAGTGCTCAATGCCAGTTCTTGTTTTTTGTTTTTTTACTTCACAGAAAATCAATACCAAAGGGAGTCCAAACGCAGCAAAACTTTTTGGAGATTTTTTCTGTACCAGAAGACACCTGTTGGGCGAAAGAAGTACCAGAGGGGGGCTCCGAGGGGAGCACAACCCACCTGGGCGCTTGGGGCCCATGTGCGCACTGGTGGGTTGTGCCCATCTCCCCCGCCTCCTGCACCGCCTCTTTGCTCTATAAATACCCTGAAAATCCAAAAACCCTAGGGGAGTCGACAAAACACAATTCCAGCCGCCACAAGTTCCAGAACCACCAGATTCAATCTAGACACCATCACAGAGAGTTTCATCATCCTCATTGGTGCCTCTCAGATGATGCGTCGGTAGTTCATAGTAGACCTACGGGTCCGTCATTAGTAGCTAGATGGCTTCCTCTCTTGCTCTTTTGATTCTCAATACAATGCTCTATTGGAGATCTATTTGATGTAACTCTTTTTACGGTGTGTTTGGGATCCGATGAACTTTGAGTTTATGATTAGCTCTATTTTATCAAAGAAAGTTGTTTGAGTTTTGATCTCTCATATGCATGATTACTTATAGCCTCGTATTTCTTCTTCGAATCTTTGGTTTAGTTAGGCTGACTAGATTGATTTTTCTTGCCATGGGAAGAGGTGCTTTGTGATGGGTTCGGTCGTGTGCTGTTCTCTCCCAATGACAGAAAGGGCAGCAAGACACATATTGATTGTTGCCATTAAGGATAACAAGATGGGGTCTATTTCTACATGAATAGATCTTGTCTACAACATTTCAACATTCTTATTGCATTAGTCCATTTTTCCATGAACTTAATACACTAGATGCATGCTGGATAGCGGTCAATGTGTAGAGTAATAGTAGTAGATGCAGGCAGGAGTCGGTCTACTAATCTTGGACGTGATTCCAATATAATGATCGTTGCCTGGATATTGTCATAATTATTTGAAATTCTATCAATTGCCCAATAGTAATTTGTTTAGCCATCGTATGCTATTTTTCTCGAGAGAAGCCACTAGTGAAATCTACGGCCCCCGGGTCTATTCTTTATCATATTTGCTTCTAGACCTATTTTTATTTGCTTTTGCTTTTAGATCTATTATTCCAAAATCCCCAAAATACTTTGCTGCAATTTTTTTGTTATTTATTTTATTTCGCGTTTCCGCAAGATCTATTTATCCAATCTACTACAAACCAATCTATCTTTTACCCGAGAGGGATTGGCAACTCCTCTTACGCGTCGGGTTGCAAGTATTCGTTCTTTGTCTACAGGTACCGTTTACATAGTGTTGCTTGGTTCTCCTACTAGTTCGATAACCTTGGTTTCATCACTGAGGAAATACCTACCGTAGTTGTGTTGCATCATCCCTTCCTCTTCGGGGAAATACTGACGTAGACACGAGCCATCAAGAAAGCATTTCTGGCGCCGTTGTCGGGGAGACATCATCAACATCTATCAGGTTCCTAATCACAAATCTCATCTCCTTGCAATTTACATTATTTTCCATTTGCCCCTCGTTTTCATCTCCCCACTTCACAAAAATTTTCCGTTTTATTCACCCTCCTTTTTATTCGCCATTTTTCTCGTCAGATCTATCTTTTGTTTGAATTTATCACCATGAGTGATTTTGGTATGTCAGAAACAGATGATGGCCTAACTCCTAAAATTGGAAGATCTGGCAATCTGGATGTTAAAACTTTTTTTTGGGGCCAGGGAATGTTATGGGAAAAGAACATATCCAAGAATTTTTCAGTTGTGTTGGAAATTTGACTCTTGATGATGCTCCTATAATTAAAAGAAATAAATCTTATGCGGAAGCTATTTCAGCACTAGTTCTGAAACTTGAAAATAGATTTATCCATACCCCCTTGCAAAGATTGTTTTTTGAGCTACACGTTATAAAGAATACCAAAGCTAAAAAGTTGTCTACCCTTGTTCTTATGAATGAATTTGATTACACAATACGGGAAGCCAGGGAATTTTTTTCATTTTTATGGCATGAACCTTGAAAACCCTGTGATAGATGAGATCCTTTATAATAGTGATTATATGTTGAGACACTTGCTTCAAAAAAATCAATTTTTTGATGAGAATCTTAAAAAGTAAATCCCCATTTTAGACATAATTGAACAAGTTTTCAATGATGTTAATCAACACTATTCTTGGATTGTTGCCGGAAATCAAAGGGGGTATGTTGATAAGCAACTTGATAATGCTAAAGTTTCTATGGATAATGTGTTTCAAGTTATTTTTGCAAAACTTCCTGACAAAAACACATCTAAGGAAAATAAGGAGAAAGATGACACACTGGTACGCGTTGGTGCTTTACAAACGGGTTTTAACCCATTTCCACGACGACATTTGGAACCGTCGCCAAGTGAGTGTGGGCGATAGGGGGGTCATTCCCAAACGACCCAGAAACCATCGGGGATATGCCCTCCTGGCACACAAGCTCAACAAAATGAGGACGTGTGCGACCGACGAGCGAGAAAATACGGTTATACGTATAGTAGTGCTAAAAAAATACAATTATATAGGCAAAATTGTTTCCGGTCGTAAGTACATCCCACACAGTCAGTCCCCGCTAAACGTTTCCGTTCGTATATACATCCCACACAGTCGCTCCAAGGAAAATGTTTCCGTTCGCACGTACATCACACACAATTTCCCCCCTTAAATCATTTGTGATAGCTTTGCCATCGCACACAATATTAACAATTTTATCGTTTGTGTTATTGAATGCATCACACACGGTGTGTAGGAGAAACGTTGTGGCGAAGGCTGTCCATCACACACAGTTTTTATGTGGTATACGTTTGCACAAGGTGGCCTAACACAAACAGTTTTGAAGAGAATGTCGTGTGTGATTATTCATAGATCCAACACAATTTATTCCTAGAAACTGTGTGCGTTGCCTTAGGTCATCGCCCACGGTATTTTCTCAATAACCGTTTCCAATCGCAAAACACAATTAGCAGGCTAATTACCCTATTAATAATAATCATTTATTAACCTAATTGAAATTCATATTAAACACATAATATATTTCATTCCCATATTAAGGAAGCAGGATTTCATAACTGAAATACATCAGACTACAACATGATATAGCTTCAGCACTCAGCTACCCCATTACACAACTGCACCAGCACCAAGTTTCACATGCAACATCTAGAACCTTTCAAAATTAGCATCATAGACGGTACATAGATAGATGCATCTCATCTTGAAAACTACTGAAGCGGAAGGCAAATATAGAGCCTTCATTGATGTTGCAGGTCTTTGCAACTTTAGGCCAGTGCCTGTGGATGATTGACCATCCATCCTTCGTCCTCTTCAGGAACACTTCATTATTGAACCGTGGGTGTTGTATGAAACCCTTCCTCGCCTCCTGATCATAGAGTTGGTTTGAGAGGTAATCATCAGTGAAATGCTTTCGAATGGCCTAAAAACAATGATGTGCATAAATATCTTCTCTATATTGGAAATGGGGCAAAGGAATAAAGAAAGGCAAGGTATAATAGTTAGTACCATCCTGTAGTGAACTGATGTCTTCTTCATTGTGCAGACAAATATCTTGTTGTTTTTTGTCACTAATTTCTTTATTCTAACAATCTTTATGAGTTTCTTGACTTGACTGATATTCATGGACAACTCATTTCCCCATATGCAAAAAGGGTTGAATAGTGGGTCAAAACCTCTGACAGCAGGACCTACATGTGCAAGACCAAATTGTTAAAAACCTAAATATTAGAATGGTTCCTGCAATTGCACAATAGTGTGCTATTAGACAACGGACCATGCACGTGCTAACCTCGATTGTAAACCTCAGTGCTTCCCGTTGTTTCCCTGCAACACATATAAGGTAGTTAGTCATCAGGTTAAGTAAGGGTTCGCATGATATCAGTAAAATATGCTGATGAAAAATAAGCACATTGCAGATTCATCAGATTAATTCAAGCCACATGGAAAACCCGTTTATCCAAAGCAAGCATGATTAAGAACTAGGAAATATAGCACTTGTATATGTTTCTCATGTATTGAGTGCAGCCAAATTCGTTTTATTACTCACATGCACAACAATACAAAATTCTTCCCACGAGAAATCGCATTGCAAAACTGAACCAAGCTGTTAACTAAACACCATAAAAAAATGAACCAAACATTAACTAAGCACCACATTGCACAATATAACATACTCCTAATAGAAGATCAGACAGTTAACCAAACCAAGCATGCTTAACAACTTGGAAATATAGCAATTGTATTTGTTTCTCATATATTTAGTACAACCAAATTCGATTTATTTCTCACATGGTATACAATAAAAGAATGCACCCACAACCATTGAACATCGCATTGCAGAATGGAACCAAACAGTTAACTAAACACCACAACAAATGAGCCAAACGTTAACTGAGCACCACATTGCACAATGTATAACATACTAGAAGATCAAACAGTTAACCAAACCAAGCATGCTTGAAAACTTGGAAATATAGCAATTGGATTTGTTTCTCATGTATTTTGTAAAGAAAATTTTGATTTATTTCTCACATGGAAGACAATACAAAATTGCACCCTGAAGAATTGAACATCACATTTGCAGAATCGAACCAAACAGTTAACTGAACATGACAACTAATTAACCAAACAGTTAATAAGCCCTGTTCAAGAATTCATCCGATTAACAAGTTAACTTGCTAGTTAATCCCTACTCGTAGGGTCTCCGAGTAGCCGATTAACTGATTAATCGCCCGAGTAATTGATTAAATGGCCGATTAACTTGCCGATTAGCCTATTAATCCCCTACTCGTCAGCTAACCGAGCAGCTACCAGTTAAAGATTTCTTTAACAATGTTAATAAGTGAGCACCACATTGCACGACATATAGAACATGTACACTAGAGCAACAAATTACATGGTAAAAGTAGATGGCACAATTCACTAGAATTTGTTAAGGAAAAGCAGTAGCTAACAAACTGGACATGGGTCCTTATAGTGAGCTAATAAGACAAGCTACTACCCATTGTCAGAGATATTGATGACAATTGGCTCCTTGGACATGGAAGAGGGTGAGGCCTCTGCATCGTGCGTGCCCTCATCGTAGTGGTGAGTTGCTTGAGCCGCTCCGGGCACCAACCTTCTGGCTCTCGAGTTGAGGTAAGCACATGCACGCTGAGAAAACACCTCGTAGTCTTCGTCGAAGGCACCGAGGGTGGCCTCAAGAGAACACCACAACCTGCCATTTAAAGCAGCCAACCGCGTCGCGGCGTTGGTAGCGAGACGTCAACGGTGGCCTCAACGGCGAGGTGCTCCTCCAAGATCTGGGGATCCGTATGAATGGTAGCCATTGCGACCTCATCCGCGCGCGTGGCCGCAATTTGCTTCTCTGCTGCCAAATGCTCCTTGAGCTCCTGGCTATACTACGTGCACCATGGCTTAGGGCAGCGCTTATTTGGTGGAGGGGTCGGTGATTTGGGTGGAAGGTGCCGCGCTGGCGGTCGGGGCATGTGGGATGTGGAAGGAGGAGGATGGGGGTCTTGTGTGGATTACTTGCCTAGATAGACGAGGCCGAGCAGCATGAAGGAGGGTCGCCGGCGAGGGGAGCGGCGCTCCAAGCAAGGAGTGAAGGTTTCAACTTGGAAAGGAAGAAGAAAACAGGGGAAATGTAGCTTTTGGCAATGGGAGGGGGCGGGGAGGTAGATATTTCCCTGTTAGCCAAAAAATTTGAATCGGTCCAGCAAAAAAACTGGCGCACGGTGTCATCAGACAAGGTTCCTTATTCAGTGTACGATATGTGAACATCACAAACAATTTAGATAGCTTAACCCATGTGTGATGAGTTTGAACATCAAAAATTTTGGTTCCTATTTCCCTGGTTACAGTGGTCACCCACGTCATTGCATAATTTGGGTACACAAAGGAGACTACAGCACACCCACACTTCTTAATCGAGCAAGTTCAGCAATTAAACAGAGCTAGCTGGCCTAAACATTACTCTAACAAATTAAAGACCGGTGCTCTTAATTAAATAAAACAAAGAGTACTACTACGGCTGGTGTTCGTCGATCTCCGCAGCCTCCTCCATGTCCAGCTCGCGCCCGATGGTCTCCTGGGGAAGGGGCTCCATGGTGCTCTCGCCGGAGTGGGCCACCGAAGTTGCCCTCGGGACACGGGTCTACGTCCCCATCTTTCACCGACGATGATTCAACAGTGAAATGATATTTGGGGAGCTAGCTAGTGTGCTTGACACGCCAGCTGTGGACTATAGCCGATGGACCTTCTCGCGTAAGCCATAGGCATACTATACACCGATGGTGCTCCAGGATATTTTGTACTGCATCTCACACGGTTGGTTATAATAACCTGTGTGGGATCTACTTGATTTTTCATCTTGATTTGAAATACATAATGGGGTCACAGCTGCAAAGGATGGTGTTTGAATTGCTAGAACTTCTATCTGCAATGAACATCCAACTATAGGAGTGTCATCAAAAAATTAGAATTATTTAGGGTTCGTTTGGACATTTTTATACAGTAACTTGGTTTTCGAGGCATTTCAGGTGCACAAATCAAAATTAAACCACATGCACATGCTCCGGTGCACCAAAATGGGTTGTGAAATGATATATGTGTCCATAGGTTGATGCTTACGTCCCATTCAAGAAATGGGGATGAATTTCAAACACGACGACACCGTGGCTCTCCGGCAAACATTGAGGTGCTTGCTTTTGTAATTCTAGTAAATAAAAAACTTTTCTGAAATTCATGAACCTTGCCATGCTATCATGGGACAACATCAAGATCCTGGGGTTAAAAAATATTGTCCCATTTGGGGCAGGTTATGGTATAAGTTCTCGCAAACCAGATCTTCTCTCGCAACAAGCATTATGATTTTGGTAGGGAACGTGTCACCTTGGGGTACGAAACGATATCTGTTGCCTCTTCTTACTTTAATTTTTTTTCTCGTGTCAACATAGAACAACAGGAGTGTTGTGCAAATTTTTGGGATTTTTCGGGGTTCACGTGGACATTTTTATACATTAACGAAGCTTTCTATGCATTCATGTGCATAATTCAAATTTGAACTACATGCACAATCTCCAGTGCATATAAACGGGTCAAAAAATCAAATGTGTGTCCTTGGTTGCAACCTTAGGTCCCATGCAAGAAATGGGAATGAATGTCAAACACCTTTGCCTCCATCGCTCGGCCGCTAACATTGAGATACATGGTTTTGAAATTCTAGTAAATCGAAAACTCATCTGAAATTCATGAAACTTGACATGCTATCATGGAACGGCAGCAACATGCAGTGGTAAAAATATTGTCCCATTTGGGGCAGGTTGGGGTATAAGCTTCTCACAAACTAGAGCTTCTCGCAACAAGCCTCATGGTTGCGGTAGGGAACGTTTCACCTTTCTGGATGAAATGATATCCATTGCCTCTTCTTGATTTAAAATTTTGCTCTAGTGTCAACATAGAACAACAGGAGTGTTGTGTTAAATTTTGGAATTTTTTGGGGTTCGTTTGGACATTTTTATGCATTAATTGAGTTTTCAATGCATTTATGTGCATAATTCAAATTTGAACTACATGCACATGCTCTAATGCATATAAATTGGTTGAAAATTCAAATCTGTCTCCCTGGTTGCATGCTTAGGTCCCGGACAAGAAATGGGAATGAATGTCAAATACCCTGCCACCGTCACTCGGCCACAAACATTGAGATACCCGATTTTTAAATTCTAGTAAATCCAAAACTCATTTGAAATTCATGAAACATGGCATGCTATGATGGAGCAGCATTTTTTGTCCCATTTGGGGCAGGTTTGGGTATAAGCTTCTCACAAACCAGAGCTTCTCTCAACAAGCCTGCTGGTTTCGGTAGGGAACGTTTCACCTTTCTGGATGAAACGATAGCCATTGCCTTCTTCTTGATTTCAATTTTTTCTCTAGGTTCAACGTAGACCAATATGAGTATTGTGTTAAATTTTGGAATTTTTCGGGGTTCGTGGACATTCTTATGCATTAATTGAGTTTTCAATGCATTTATGTGCATAATTCAAATTTGAGCTACATGCACATGCTCTAATGCATATAAATTGGTTGAAAATTCAAATCTGTGTCATTGGCTGCATGCTTAATTAGGTCCCATACAAGAAACGGGAATGAATGTCAAACACCCTGCCACCGTCACTTGGCCACAAACATTGAGATACCTGGTTTTTATATTCTAGTAAACCCAAATCTTGTCTGAAATTCATGAAACATGGAATGCTATATATCATGGAGCGGCATCAACATGCCATCATAATTTTTTTGTCCCATTTGGGGCAGGTTTGTGTATAAGCTTCTCACAAACCAGAGCTTCTCACAACAAGCCTGGTGGTTTCGTTAGGGAAGGTTTCACCTTTCTGGACGAAATGATAGCCGTTGCCTCTTCCTGATTTCAATTTTTTTCTCTAGTGTCAACATAGAAAAACATGAGTGTTTGTGTTAAATTTTGAAATTTTTCGGGGTTCATTAGGACATTCTTATGTATTAATTGAGTTTTTAATGTATTTATGTGCATATTTCAAATTTGAACTACATGCACATGCTCTAATGCATATAAATTGGTTTAAAATTCAAATTTGTTTCCTTGGTTGCATGCTTAGGTCCCATGCAAGAAATGGGAATG
Organism: Aegilops speltoides; assembly: GCA_021437245.1. Lineage (NCBI taxonomy): Eukaryota > Viridiplantae > Streptophyta > Magnoliopsida > Poales > Poaceae > Aegilops > Aegilops speltoides. Next base: position 104,121,011 of record CM038147.1, read on the forward strand.
AATGTCAAACAACCTGCCACCGACACTCGGCCGCAAACCTTGAGATACCTGGTTTTTAAATTGTAGTAAATCCAAAACTCATCTGAAATTCATGAAACCAGGCATGCTATCATGGAATGGCACCCGACATGCCATGGTAATTTTTTTGTCCCATTTGGGGCAGGTTTGGGTATAAGCTTCTCACAACAGCCTGATGGTTTTGGTAGGGAGCGTGCCACCTTTGGGGACGAAACGATACCCGTTGCATATTATTGCTTTCAAAGACTTTCTAGTGTCAACATAGAACAAGAGGAGTGTTGTGTTAAATTTTGGAATTTTTCGGGGCTCGTTTGGACATTTTTATACATTAACTGGGTTTTCTAGGTATTTTATGTGCATAATTCAAATTTGAACTACATGCACATGCTCCAATGCATATAAATTGGTTGAAAAATCAAATCTATGTCCTTGGGTGCATGCTTAGGTCCCATGCAAGAAATGGGAATGAATGCAAACACCAGAACACTATTGATTTCCGGTAAAACGTTGAGATACTTTGTTTTTAAATTCTGGTAAATCCAAAACTCGTCTGAAATTCATGAAACTTGGCAAGCTATCATGGAATGGCACACGACATGCTGTGATAATTTTCGTGTCCATTTTGAGAGAAGGTGCACTCGAATAACAATCAACAAAGGCATTTTGAAACAACTAGCTGCCACTCTAGCATCGCAAACATTTTAGATAGGACACCCGTATGTACACTGACAGCTTCCCCAGTAAGCCAATGGAAAATGTGCCGAGCAGGATTTGTGCAGCTCTTCATCGCAAACGTTTTAGATAGAACACCTGTATGCGAAGTGAGAGCTATGGTCTTCCGTAGTAAGCCAAGGGAAAATTCGCTGCGCAAGATTTGTGCATCCCTTCAACGCAAACGGTTCAGATTGAATAAGGTATGCAAAGCGAGACTTCGGCACTAAGCCAAGAGAAATTTTGGCAAGAAGGATTTCTACCTCCCTTCAACGCAAACAGTTTTTTCGGATGACCCGTGTCCAACCACGTACAGACAATTTGGTAAGATTTGCATCTGTCATATTGGGTATATTGCCATTTGTCAAACTGGAAAGATTGACAATTCTTGAGCGATTTTTTTAAAATAATACATTTTTTTTATTATTTTTCACAAATATTATGCCCAATATGTAATTTTCAAAAATAATACACCGTCGGTCCGCTGCTGGCCGACTGGGCCTAGTGGGCCCACAGCAGGCCGACTGAGCTCCTATCGGCTTGCTGCTGGCCGATTGGCCTATCGGCCACCAGTTCAGCTCCTGTCGGCTTGCTGCTGGCCGATTGGCCTATCATGTTGTTGGCCGATAGGGACTAATCGGCCAGCTGTGGGCCGACTGGTGCATGCCACCATTTTTGCCCCCTTACGATCCCTGCTTATGTCACGGGCCGCCACTTCCCGCCAAATTTTCCCGCTTTGCTCATTCCCACCATATTTCCCGCTTTGCTCATTCCCGCCATATTTTCCCGCTTTGCTTGTTCCCTCCATATTTCCCTGCTTTGCTCATTCCCGCCATATTTTCCCGCTCTGTAATTCCCGCCATATTTTCCCGCTCTGTAGTTCCCACCACTATTTCCCGCCAGTATTTCCCGCCATATGTTCCCGCTACCGAGTTCCCGCCTTCCTTTGTGTTCTCAACCTATAAAAACCCCTCGGCACTAACGTTGGTAAGCACTCTAGTGTAGTCTCGTAGTCTCGCCAAGATGTCCGGATATCCTTTTGATCGTAATTTCCACAGTCGTATGTCTGAATGTCTGTTGCGTTTAGCCGCTGATTTCAGGGTTGACAACATATTAGTTCCCTGGGAAGAACTCATCAGTAGTGACACCTTGCTGACTGAGCTGGCTCATGCATTAAGTCGGTCCGGATGGCCTTCCAGGACCTTTTGAGGAGATACGGCAATAACTTCTGAGGTTGCCTGGAAGATACCTAAAGCGTGGAAGGTACCTATATTTCGGAGCAAAACATACATATATATGGAGTGTCGACAATTAGTTTCCCTATGGCCAAATTCATTGCATAGAATGCATTGCCTAGTCGGACGTCCTGCTTCAGATTCATCCATATCATTTCGGATGCACTGACACTACCGTCTGCCTCTACTTGTACACATATGCTCTGGGTTTGGAATGTAACGCCTTTCAATGGGGTTGACGCTGTTGAAGTTACCCATTGATCGAAAACCCATCAGCTCACCTGTCCAGGTATTCAGGACAGACTCTTTTAGAAAAAATGGAGACACAAACGACATTGCATCCATTCCAAGTTGTCCGCAAGCAGCAAGTACATGTGAGCAAGGTAGGTGAAGCAATTTCGGTTTGTTGCATCTGCACTCACACGTCGGCCAGGCTTCATTACCAATTCTCACCTCATGCGTCCTCAACTCATTTGCACATCCGAATTTGTTGTTGGCTAAGCGGACCTCAAACCTTCTTTCTTGATTACCGATGGCGACTACAGTGTGTGACCTAGCTTTTTGCATCTTGTTGTCCATGTACTTCGTGACTCTTTCACAGTAACGTGTATTCGGGTTGTTCAAAATATGTTGCTCTGCTTTTTCGCGTCTATCTCTGAAATACTTCACGGTGCCATAGAAAATACCCTCAACAATGGATGTAAGTGGCAATGCCCGGTTTCCTCTAAGGACAAAGTTGTATGTTTCCGCGAGGTTTGTTGTCATGACACCGTACATTGCTCCAAATGTGTCATGTAGCAAAGACCACCTCTCTAGAGGCTCATGCTCTATCCACTGCTCGAAAGTTTTAATCGACCTCCCGAGCCTTCTCCTTTTACCAGGTGGGTCAAAGCCTAGAAGGTCACATAGCCCAACAGGCTCCTCCTCCATGGCCGCTATTCCTGTTGCCAACTGTGCAGCTACTGCTTCAACATGTGCCCTCACCGCTGCATCTCTTGCAGCTTTCCTTTCCCTCACGTGTCTCTGCATGCACACATTAAGTCTGTCACATATCAAATTGTACTTCCATAACTGGTTCTGCTTGCGGAGTTTTTTGAACAGATTCACCAGGTTCTTATTTCTAAACTGCGAGAAGAAATTAGCCCCCAGATGGCATATGCACCGACGGCTCTGCAAGTCCAGTCATGGAGTTTGTTCCTCAGGGCTGGGTTTGTCAGTATCCTTATCGCACTGAGTACACTTGCGTGCCTGTCATGAAGGATGCTCACGTTGGGCTTGTCCTTCACAACTGATATTTTCAACTGCCTGAAGAACCATGTCCAACTTTCAATGTTCTCACTCTCGACAAAAGCAAATGCGAGTGGGATAACTTGATTTTGCTATCTTGACCTATGGCTATTAGGATCTGACCCTTGTACTTGCTAGTGAGAAATGTACCATCAACACATATCACCGGTCGGCAATGCCTGAAAGCTTCGATGCATACACCAAAAGAGAAGAAGATACAATGCAGCACCCTCACAGTCGGGAACTCTAGCATGAATAGGTCTTGGATATCTATATAGGTGCCTGGATTCCGCTGCTGCAGGGTATGGAGGAGCTGGACAACAAAGTCGTATGCATCAAAATAAGAACCAAATCTCCTCTCAAGTGCTGCATGCTTAGCCCTCCAAGCCTTGCCATAAGAAATTCTATACTTGAATCTGGCGAAGACTTTTGTCTAGACTGCCTTCACTTCCATAGCTTTGCCACTATCTCATCATAAAACAATCGAGCAATAAGCATCGATGAAAGGTTAGCATGATCTTGAGGGATGCAGGGAATAAGACAAGTCTGATTAACTAAGTCACTGATCATCCAACTTGTGCCATACATAGGGAGATAGCCGTGCACCCTGGCAGGACAATCTGTGTTCCTACAAACCATTGTCAGGTATTCCTGACTTGACACCTGAGCAGTGAAAACCCTTTGCGTGGACATTGCCCAGTTTGTTATTGCATCCTTTAGAGCTTGCTTGTTGGGATACATAGCACCTGTCGCAATATTGTTCTGGTGATATTGCCAGGCAGAATCATGTCCATCGTTCACGATCATAGAAGATGAGAAGTCATGATTCCACGATGCAGGATTCCGGACCTCCTCTGCATTTTCTTCTTCATCCGACTCGTTTGAATCATAGGCATGACCCCTATCAACATCGGTGTCTTCTTCTTCCATCTGGTCCTACATGTGCCCATCAACCTCGTCAGCGTCCACCTCTCCATTGTATTCACCATCGGCATTTCCCCCTTCTACCTCACTATTCTGCCCTAGTTCATATCCATCAGCATTTCCTCCTTCTACCTGATTGCTCTGTCCTTGTTCGTAACCATCATCTCTAGCATTTGACATAGATAACTGCATCCCTACACTGCTCTGCCCAGGATTGTTGACACCCTCGCCTTCATGTGCAGTGACCTCCTTCATGACGGGAAGCGCTAAAGCAACAATATTGCATCCCCTTCGTTCACAACCTTGTAACTGAAGGAAATATGCCCTAGAGGCAATAATAAAGTTATTATTTATTTCCCTATTTCATGATAAATGTTTATCATTCATGCTAGAATTGTATTAACCGGAAACATAATACATGTGTGAATGAATAAACAAACAACATGTCACTAGTATGCCTCTACTAGACTAGCTTGTTAATCAAAGATGGTTATGTTTCCTAACCATGAACAAAGAGTTGTTATTTGATTAACAAGGTCACATCATTAGTAGAATGATCTGATTGACATGACCCATTCCATTAGCTTAGCACCACGATCGTTTAGTATGTTGCTCTGCTTTTATCCATGACTTATACATGTTCCTATAACTATGAGATTATGCAACTCCGTTTGCGGAGGAACACTTTGGGTGCTACCAAAGCGTCTGGCAACTGGGTGATTATAAAGGAGTACTACAGGTGTCTCCAAAGGCAGATGTTGGGTTGGCGTATTCGAGATTAGGTTTTGTCACTCCGATTGTCGGAGAGGTATCTCTGGGCCCTCTCGGTAATGCACATCACTGAAGCCTTGCAAGCATTACAACTAATGAGTTAGTTGTGAGATGATGTATTACGGAGCGAGTAAAGAGACTTGCGTAGCGAGATTGAACTAGGTATTGGATACCGACGATCGAATCTCGGGCAAGTAACATACCGATGACAAAGGGAACAACGTATGTTGTTATGCGGTCGACCGATAAAGATCTTCGTAGAATATGTAGGAACCAATATGGGCATCAGGTCCGCTGTTGGTTATTGACCGAGAATGGTTCTAGGTCATGTCTACATTGTTCTCGAACCGTAGGGTCCGCACGCTTAAGGTTTCGATGATGTTATATTATGAGTTTATGAGTTTTGATGTACGAAGGAGTTCGGAGTCCCGGATGAGATCGGGGACATGACGACGAGTCTCGAAATGGTCGAGGCGTAAAGATCGATATATTGGACGACTATATTCGGAGTTCGGAAGGTTCGAGTCATTCGGTATTTTTGAATCTACGGAGAGTTACGGGAATTCGCCGGGGAGTATATGGGCCTTATTGGGCCATACGGGAATAAGGGAAAGAGGCCAAAAGGAAGAAGGGGCGCAGCCCCCCTCTAGTCCGAATTGGACAAGGGTGCAGCCCCTTTTCCTTCCTCCTCTCCCCTCTTTCCCTTCTCCTACTCCAACAAGGAAGGAGGAGTCCTACTCCCGGTGGGAGTAGGACACCCCTTGGCGCCTCTCCTAGGCGGCCGCACCCTCCCCTTGCTCCTTTATATCACGGGGCAGGGGGCACCTCTAGACACACAAGAGACACAAGTTTGATCTTTAGATCGTTCCTTAGCCGTGTGCGGTGCCCCCTCCACCATATTCCACCTCGGTTATACCGTCATGAAGCTTAAGCGAAGCCTGCGCGCCGTGAAACATCAAGATCGTCCTGCGCCGTCGTCTTGTGAAACTCTCCTCGACACTCGGCTGGATCGGAGTCTGAGGGGCGTCATCGAGCTGTACGTGTGTCAAGAACTCGGGCGTCGAATGTGGCGCGGGATTGGTCGGATCGCGAGGAGAACGTCGACTACTTCCTCTACGTTGTGATCGCTTCGCCGGGTCTACAAGGGTATGTGGACAACACTCTCCCCTTTCGTTGCTATACATCACCATGATCTTGCGTGTGCGTAGGAAAATTTTTGAAATTACTACGTTCCCCAACAGTAACCACCGCACCCAATTGGAGTCTCGCTCTATTGGCCTCAAATAAAAGTAAATTATTGTACTTGATCGTGTCCACAATGCATGAACACCGACGGTGTGTGTTTCAGTATCAAGACCTAAACTTGCCGCAATCAATTCTTTCAACTGACAGACAGACCATGTTTGAGGTGCGCTCATTGGCACCTCTATGTGAGTAAATTCACTCAGGTTAGCTCCCTTCTCAGTTGTTTCGACGGTACCAGGACCATAGTAAAATATGAACTTCACTACATCAGACATCTCGGCTCACCTAATTTTTTTTGAACAACGAAAGACAAGTATTAATCAACAACTTAAAATACCCCCACTACAAAATATTAGACATGTATATATATTAGCTAGCTATATATTACGGAATATTAACGGAGCAACTAATACAGTTCACACACCTACAAATATATTACGAATATTTGCCGGAGCAACTATAAATATTGATAGATTTAAATATTTGACATGTACATATATTACGGATTTTACCGGAGCAACTAATTAGTTGACATCTAAATATATTTACGTTTACTACCGGAGCAAATAACAATAATCGCACACCGGAACCGGAAAATAAAATGCTCACCACGACCACCTAAATATTTACGTTTACTACCGGAGCAAATAACAATAATTGCACGCAACTTCAAAAAATATAATGTTTGTTGAAATATACCCTTGAAGTGTGCATGCGAACGACAAACAGTAGCCTTCAATCATCGGAACTGGAGCCGGAAACTCCACCGAACTACCAGAGCTTCACCTCCACCACACTGCTCCAGCTTCACCACCACAACCTCCACCAATGAGCTGGAAAAATGCTCCAAAAAAATGCTCACCACGACCACCACAAGCTACCCCATCAGTAGATCGAGGTCTCTTTTGGCTCTCCTAACTATGTAGAACCCATTCACGGTGCCAAATCCGCAAAAAACCGGGTCATTTTGGTGTATTAATTGGAGCTATTTCGTGTAAGAGATAGGAAGAAGGAAGAACAAAGAGATGCGCGCGGTGGAAGGGAAAGGAGAAGGAGAAAAGAGCCAGGCGCTTCGGGGCTGCTCCCTGTCAGCCAGCAGCTGACCGATCGGTCGGCAGCTGGCTGACTGGGGTGCCCGTGACCCAGACCGCGCCAACAACAGGAGAGTGACGTGGCCTGGCCAGTAGTCGGCCTGGACGTGGCGGAGTGGCCACCTGTCGGCCCGCTGCTGGCTGACTAGGCTTAGTCGGCCTGCTGCTGGCTGATTGGGTAATATTTTTGAAAATACAAATATCAGCGTAATATTTATGCAAATTAATAAAAAATAGTATTATCTAAAAAATTAGCATTTGTTGATCTAGTAAAATTTCCATTTGTCAATCCTTGTAACACTGTGATTTTTCAAAATATGCAGCTAAAAATCACTAGCACTATCTAATTTTTGCAACTAAAATTCAGTAATTAAGCATAGATTTCATTCATAGATTAAGCAGTCCTGCTTAATTTATACAAACAATTCAACTCGATAGCTGAACCGACCAAATGTTTCCCCAATTGTTGCCAACCACGTACTGAAATAGCTAGTTCAACTATATATATATTAGCTAATTTTAAGTACGTTGTACAGTTCCGCCACATCTATAGTCAGATGAATTGAACAAAATAGCCCCTAAATACTACTACTAGAGGAGCTTTGTACTACTTCCAGCACCCTCTTCTCTACCGAGCACACTCAGTAAGAGGAAGACGAGGAGGAGCCTACCGACGAGCTGGACAACAGCAATACGGTGCCTGCCGCTGCTGCACCTTGAATGACGCTCACCTCTAACGCCCTCTGCCGCTCCAAACGATCCCTCTCTAAGCGGCCGGACTGCTCGTAGATCTCCTGATTCCTTGCCTCTGTGTCGGCGTTTGTCGCGGCCACGACAGCGGTAAGGCTCTTTGCGTGCTCGACGAGGCGCTCCTCCTCCTCCCGCGGGAACTCGATGTAGCACACAAGGTCGCTGCCACACGTGCGGGCCTCCACCTCTGCCTCCCTCATTCGGGCGGCGGTGGCGGAGCGGGTGATGATCCTGGCGGTCAACGATGGGTTGGCGGCCACAACGGCCGACGATGGGGTGGCAGCCACGACCACCACCTCCCGCCTTCGGGCCGTGGTGGCGGGGCGGGTGATGGCCATGGTGGCCGGCAGTGGGGTGGCGGCCACGATGGCCACCTCCCGCCTTCGGGCCGCGACAGCGGAGAGGGCGATGGCCCTAGAGTTCAATGGAGCTGTGGCTGCAACGGCGGCCGAGCATGTGGTGGGTCTTGCACGCACACCCAACAGGGACGCCACGCACCCTACACTACGTCGGGGACTGCACCGCCGCCGCGGTGTAGCCTCCCAGCTGGAGCTGTTGTCTGATGACGGTGGAGTGGCTGAGCGATGACGACGGACCGATGCCATTGCCGATTGTGGGAGAAGAAGACGAGATAAGCTACAGGGAGGGAGGGGAAAATGTGATGCAGGACTCGCCGACCCTGAGGGTTTATATAGTAGGCTGGTAAGCATTGGGATTTTGGGGGATTTCACCGAGTCGGGCGGGAAGCTTGCGTGGGAACCTGCGTGGTTGCGCGGGAACGGGCTCACCAACATTGGACCAAAAGAACGCCCCCGCGTGACTGCTCAAGCTTGTGCTCGAACCGTCAGGGGTGACAAGACGTGCGAGAGGAGGACGAAAGGATACGTACACATACGTTTAATAAAAAATCCTTTGTGATTTATTTACCTACTATACCCTCGTCCTGGTTTATATGTAGGATTTAATTAATAAAATACGAATGCATGTCACCAAAAATTATATCGTTGGATTGGTATTTGAACATAGTTTCCAGTTATATAATTTTTGTAACATGCATTAACATTTTGTTGCCACGTATAGCACACGCAACTCTAATTTGATTCATGCTTGATGTCTCTGACATCGCTCGCACACTTCGTCTTATTTGCCACGTATCGCTGTGCCGGCCCATGCTCGCATCCCTCGGCAAGCTCTGCTCGCCGTTAGGCGCCGTGGCATGCTCGGGTTGTGGATAAATTTTCCTTGCATGTTCAACTGCTTGGTCAAGGTGACCGTGAAGTGCTCTGCTCGCGTCCCTCCACGCGCGCTCTGCCAGCAGTTGGGCCTACACACGATCACGTCGGGGGCACCATATGCATGTGGTTGCACCGTGCGCGTTGCCACGTGATGCAGTTATGTGCGACACGATGGAGTTACGCGCTGCGAATTACAACTGCCAGGAGCAAAGGTGCGCCGGCGACCAGCTACGAAGGATCCCCCAAGCTCCTCCGCACGGGCGACAAAATCACCCACCGAGCATGCCGCACAGGGCCTCGATGAACCACCACCACCACTAACCTGACTACAAACCTGATTTGGTGCCTCCTCGTCATCGTCGTCGGAGTCGACCCCCTCCAGCGCCCACAACCTGCTGCTGGAGAGGGGTGGGTCGAGGGGCCGCCCGCCGGACGGAGCGCACCACCGAGCGTGCCCCTCGGCAGGCTGCACTGCCGTCCAGCCGACGTCCGCTGCCGCTGGGCAAGCAGCGTCGTCGCCGGGTTCGCCCCGCCCCAGTCGCGGACAAAGCGCCATCTCACTTGACCGAAACGCCATCTCGCCAGACCGGGTGGACATGGCGGGCGCCGCCTGGCGCCGCGGATCTAGCGACCGCTGAAGGGTGTGGATGCGGGCCTTGAGGGCCGCTTGCGTGTCCTGCTTGTAACGCCCTCGATGCGGCTATATCTCCCACGTGTCGAAGCACGACTTAGAGGCATAACCGCATTGAAAGCAATGTCGCAAGTGAGGTAATCTTCACACAACCCATGTAATACATAAGGGAAAAAGATACATAGTTGGCTTACAATCGCCACTTCACACAAATAAATGAATAAAGCATTACATCATCCAGATACAATCAAGGTCCGACTACGGAACCAAAATAAAAGAAGAACCCCAAATGCGACAAAGGTCCCCGATCAACCCCAACTGGGCTCCACTACTGATCAACTAGAACGAAACAACACAAAAGGCAAGATCTTCATCGAGCTCCTCCTTGAGCTTGGTTGCGTCACCTGCTCGGTAACATAGGCACCTGCAAACTGGTTTTGGAAGTATCTGGTGAGCACTATAAATACCTCATTCTTGACAACATGTGAATCATGAAACACGAACTCAAATATTCAAGAATGACATAACACCAACTCAAATGATAAGGTAGAAAGAATTGCACTTCGGAATGCAAGATGAAGAATACTTGAACTCCTCAAAACAAAACATGTGTTGAGCACCATGTTTAATTTTTGAGTATAGCTTGGCGAATCTTAACTTCGAGAGAAATCTTGAAGAACAATTGAAGAATGAAAGGAAACCTTGACGAAGCACCATGTAGAGCCTCCATGAAGAAGTCCGGTTAGAAAAGGATGATAAAAGAAAGAGAAGTTGAAAACACAAGGTGAAGCCTTGCAGTGATAAGATGAAGCTTCGCGACGAGATTAATTGAGAGAGCTTGGAACTCCGAAAAGAAAGATGAAGCCTCTCGAACCGAGAATGTGATATGATGACCAACTCCGGAAATAAAGATGAATCACTTGTAATCAAGAATTTATTCATCATGAATAATCTCCGTCAAAAGAATTGAGTCACCTCGAGGAAATAAGAATAAGATTTATTGTATGCTTATCCTTCATCAAATTTAATTGATGACAAGCAACGGATTTGGCATACTACTTATTCCCGTAGAAAGGATTAAAAGAGATATGGCGCAAGCTTGGGAAGGTCTTCAACGAACCACCGGTAGGATTGGAAAGAACGAATGAATTAAATGATAACAAAAGAGGTGAAATCTTGAACGAACCACCGTAAGAATTGAAAATGAACGTAGCAAAGGCACAATTCACCGGAAAGAATTTGAAAACGAATGATGATACTTGAAGGGATTTAGATACATGAGAACGAAGAGAGCATGAACTAATTAGAGGATATTTAAAAGATTCACCGGTAAGATTTAGAGAACGATAGCTACACGCTGAGAATGAAGAATTATGACATGATGGCCTTCAGAGGAAAGAAATGGAAACAACTCATGAAATGCTCCGGATGGTAAGAAAAGAATTGTCTCAATCTAAAGCAATTATGAGAGGATGGCATCAAGCTAGGACCATGAATATTCAAGAGAATAGACCAAGATTAAAGAGAAACTCTTCTTCGGTCTTCAAATGATGAGAATGACAACGAGAAACACCACCGAGAATTATTGAGGCACACCGGAAGAATCAAAAGCGAAGGGGTTGAACCAACTATGAAAAGAATTTGAAAGATCTTGGAGAAAAGCATTTGACTGATGATAACTCATTCTTACGTCAAACTTTGAAAAGAACTTGGGAATAGCTCCGGAATAATTAGAAGAGTCAGGTAAGATCCTGGGAAAAGACCTGTGGGTTAGGGCCCACTCAAAAGGAAACACCGTTGAAGGATTGCTTTAAATAAAGATTGCACCGGTAGAATTAAATAGGTTGAATGAGATACCAACCTCGAAAGAGCTTGAACGAATGCAGAGTGGAAACACGAATCTTCGAGATATCTTGAGCACTCCGAAATAACAAATAGCGAGAAGTGGAATGATAATGAGGTGCACCGGTATGAGAAGACATTGAAATGAGGAAAAAGGTATGATCAACAAAATTTGACTTGAATCCACCGGAGAAGAGAAAGGAATGAGGAATGGCGAACTAGTAGAACATCTTCTTGAGAACCACCGGGTAAGAACATTGACGGAAAAGAATGGAGAAACTTAACAAAAATAAAAGGATACTTGGTAAAGAAATCTTAGTCCTTGAGGAAAAAGGGTGGGTGGGCGGTGAAAAAAAAACAAAGGCAACTTGGAGACGGATGAAACAAAAACCGTTGGGAAAACTTAGAATTGATATTGCGGATGGGGAGAATGATGGGATCATCTCGAAGAGAAGCGCACCGGTTGGAAAAGAATTAACATGACAACCTCAATGATCAAAAGGATTAGTATTCACATAGCAATATGAGAACACCGTTTAGAAAAGGTATGGATTCAACGTTTGACTTCGAAGCAACTCGAATACCACAAATAAAACAAAACAAAGGATTTGGCTTGCAGAATAAGCCGGAACAAACATATGATAGAGATTTACCCAATCCCATATCATGCATCTGTCGGAAAGATATTCTAGGAGCTACTTGAATTCCCACCTATAAACTCCGAAACTTTACGGTTATGCAATCTGGTGTTGGGGATACAGGGAAGCAATATATCTCACCCAAACTAACAATACCTACATCCAAGCTGTATCCATCCGTCGACACATAACCAAGAAACCTTGAAATCGTGTACCTCAACCTTCTAAAAGCATCCGTTATCATGAGTCATGGCAATACTCCCATACTCACCTCGATCTTTGGGTTATCGGGGTTATCTAGCCAACAAGCGCATAAAAGAGATTTTCGATGTCGGCGTACTAAACTCAGGTATTCGAACTGCTACGATAAAATTATGGCGACAACACCTCGAGCTCAACTCCGGGACACTTCCACTAAACCCACGACGGGAGGGACCAAGACAATGTTCTCATCATAAAACCATCGAACGATTCCAAGATACCAGCGTGATCCTAAAATTTTTTTAGTGAAATTTGAGAGAGAAGAGTCAAAACTCTCGTCGGGATGCCTTACGGAGCGACGAAGGTGAGGAGTAAAAAGAATTCTAACTCTCCGATATATATAATCCTAAATGACTCAAAACATTTTTCTAGACACAACTCGGCCGCTAAAAACGATCAAGCAGTGGGGCTCCTAAGGTCGGGGAAGGCTCTGATACCACTTGTAATGCCCTCGATGCGGCTATATCTCCCACGTGTCGAAGCACGACTTAGAGGCATAACCGCATTGAAAGCAATGTCGCAAGTGAGGTAATCTTCACACAACCCATGTAATACATAAGGGAAAAAGATACATAGTTGGCTTACAATCACCACTTCACACAAATACATGAATAAAGCATTACATCATCCAGATACAATCAAGGTCCGACTACGGAACCAAAATAAAGAAGAACCCCAAATCGACAAAGGTCCCCGATCGACCCCTAGCTGGGCTCCACTCTTGATCAACTAGAAGCGAAACAACACAAAGGCAAGATCTTCATCGAGCTCCTCCTTGAGCTTAGTTCGTCACTGCTTTCATAACATAGGCACACGCAAACTGGTTTTGGAAGTATCCGGTGAGCCACGAGGACTCAGCAATCCCATTACCATGGGTATCAAGACTAGCAAAGCTTAATGGGAAAGGAAGGGGTAAAGTGGTGAGGTTGCAGCAGCGACTAAGCAAGTATGGTGGCTAACATACGCAAAGAAGAAGCGAGAAGAGAACAAGCGGAATGGTCGTGAAGCTAGCAATGATCAAGAGGTGATCTGAACACCTACTTCGTCAAACATAACCCGAAACCGTGTTCACTTCCGGACTCCGCGAGAAGAGACCATCACGACTACACCGCGGTTGATGTGTTTTAATTCGGATCTGGTGTCAAGTTATCTACAACCGGACATTAACAAATTCCCATCGCCACATAACCGCGGGCACGGCTCTCGAAAGTTTAAACCCTGCGGGGTGTCCCAACAAGCCCATGACAAGCTCTCGCGATCATCGAAGGAATAGACCTTCACCGTGACACTCCGATCGGACTCGGTATCCGGTACATCAAGACATTTCGACAATGGTAAAACAAGACCAGCAAGACCTCCCGGTGTGCCGACATCCTGATAGTAGCCGCACGTATCTCGTCTCAGGCCACGACCGGGTGAGCAATCTGTACAACTAAAACCAGACCTCAAATTTCCCTGAGGGGGCACTGCAAAGGGCTCTAGTTTTGACCAACGCTTAGACAAGCACTGGCCCGGGGGGGCTATAATAAAGATGACCCTTGGGTTAATTACTCCCAAGGGAAATATAGGTGGTGGTGAGGCAAATGGTAAAACCAATGTTGGGCCTTCTTTGGAGGAGTTTTATTCAAAGCGAACTGTCAAGGGGTCCCATAAATCACCCGACAGCGTAAGGAGCATAAAATCCGGGAACATAACACGGTATGGCGGAAACTAGAGGCGGCAAGAGTGGAACAAAACACCAGGCACAAGGCCGAGCCTTCCACCCTTTACCAAGTATATAGATGCATTAATAATATAAGAGATATTGTGATATCCCAACAAAATCCTGTCCACCATGGAGAAATCTTCAACTTCACTGCAGCTAGCAGCGCTATAAGAGGGCTGAGCAAAAGCGGTAACATAGCCAAACAACGGTTTGCTAGGAATGGTGTCAAAGGTTAGAGGTTCATGGCAATATGGGATGGCTGGACAAGCAGGTAATAGGTAGCGCAGCATAGCAAAAGAACGAGGCAACTAGCATAGCAATGATAGTAGTGAGATCCGAGGTAGCGGTCATCTTGCACGAAATCCCGCAAGGAAGAAGAACGAGTCCATGAAGAAGGCGAGCGGATGAAGCCGAACCAACCGTGAGCGAAGCGCATCCTCACGATCGCATAGCAAGCGAGGAACTAACAAGGAGAAGCACACAACATAGGTAAACACACCACACATGAACAAGGCATGATGCACAACAAGCATGATGCATGACAAAGGCTACATGAAGCTACTCATGGCAAGAGATGATGCAAACGAGAACAACACATCAAGGCAAGTTTAAATGAGGCCGGGAACAACATATAACAATTCCGGTAGGTCCTCATATGCATATTTCGAAATTGGTCCAGAACTGAATAAACCTTATGTTCAAGTAGTTAAACAGCAAGTTAAGATGCACCAAGATGATCTACATGAAGTTCTAGTCAAGTTACATATAAAGTTCATTAGATTCGGAGCTACGGCCTAGAAGATATGAGCAAAACAAGTCAAACATGGCATCGATGCAAAATGCACCCAAACATCAAGCAAACACACCAAAACAAGGATGCAACATGATAATATGAAGCTACATGCAAAATCAAGCAAGTTTCATATATAGCACACTCAAAACGGAGCAACGGTGCAACACACACACACACACTATACAAGTCATAGCAACAATCTGTCCAAAACAGCAACTAGGCATATTACAAGCATCAAAACAACATGCTACAGCACCCCAACATAATAACAAAAGGCATGGGCATGAAGTACACGTAAAGCATAACAAAATATGAACATTGAGCTATCTCCAGAAACAACTAGAACATGCTCAAAATGACATGGAGATATTGCAAATAATAACAGTTTCAGACTTTAGCAGAAATAACATCAGGTTGCAATGTTTAGAGCTATCAAACAACATGTTACAGGAGCTTAACATGGCAAACAAAGGCATGGCATGAATCTACTAATTCCATAGATCAAAAGACCCTTACTGACCATGAGCCAAAAAGGCACGGAAAATATGATGGCACCCATGTAAACATGGCAAGTTATATTACTGATTCATACATGGCGAGAACAACAATAAGTAGGCATGTTCGTGAGCTCGAACCACTCACTACAGAGCAATACATGGCATGTCAAGGCAACCAACAGTAAGAAGGCATGTTTATGAAGCTAAGCATGGCAAGAACAAGTTCATAGGGTACATGGATCACTAGGAAAACACATGGGAACAAGTGAACTTAATGTTAACAGGCTGACAGCAACATTTTCAAGCAACTTTGGAGCAAGAAATGAACATGTTCCAGCAGGCTATAATTGCAACCAAGGGCATGAATGGATAGAGCATGACATGTAGATCAAAACATGTTTATAGGACATCTCCAGATTAAGCATAGAATGATTAGTAGAAGCATGTTAACATAGCAACAAAATATAACAGAATCTGTCGGGAAAGCAGCATGACAACTACCCTACTTAACAAGCTTGATACACTCAGCACACAACTCACAAAAATACATGGTTAACACCTGGAAAGATGGCATGGCATAGTTCAACATTCATGTAGACATCAACCTCATAGGATGCACACATCAATCATGGCAAAATGATAAAAGCGACAAGTTATAACAGTTTGATGATTAACATCAACATACACTCTTCCAACAGCATTTCGGGCATCAAGATGAGCTCAAATGAAAATGATGCAATGGCATAAAATGATCTACTCGTCGAGGCGAACAATTTGACATATTACACGCGCAAAACGGAGCTGTAGATGCAGAGATGTGATGCGATGAACATGGCATGTTTATGAGAAAAACTGGGGACTTAGAAGCAGGGCAACCTCGGATCTGGGCACAGTTTCGATCTGGCGGATCTCGCGGAGGAGCTGCGGAGATGGCGGGGTCGCCGGAGGCAGACGGATCAGGCGGATCTCGCGGATCCGGCGGAGGGAGGCGTGATCGCTGGGACGGGGCAGGCGGCCTTGAGGCGGCGGAGAGCTCGCGCCGAGCTCGGCGGCCATGGCGGGGTCGCCGGAGGAGGCTGCTGGCCGAGCGACGGCAGGGGCGCCGAGGCCGAGCAGCGGCGGGGAGGAGCGCCCAGCGGCGGCTGAGTCCGGCGCCAGCGACGGGCGGTTTGGGCGGCGGGCGGCGAAACTCCGGCCACCGGAAGGCGGACGGCGGCGGCAGATGCGGCAGCGTCGCCAGCGAGGGCGGCGGCGGCGGCGGCGCGGCTCACTGCTGGCTGGCTGCGGCCCCATGGTGTGGTGGGCAGCGCGTGGGACAGGCATGAGCCATGTGGCGCAAGGAGATAGGCTGGCTGGCGGCGAAGATGGCGTGCACGCCCTGATTGGGCGGAGTGAGGTGGCGGCGGGACGTGTCGGCTCCTTCCAACATGTCCGTGGCGGAGAGGGCGGGGCTAGGGTTAGGGGGATTTCATCCATGAATTTGGAGGGATCACTTATTTATATGTAGAGGAGCTAGGAGAGTCCAAATGAGGTGCGGTTTTCACCCACGATCGTGATCGAGCGACCGAGAGCATGGAGGGAGTTTGATGGGTTTTAGGCCACTTTGGAAGGGGTGTTGGGCTGAAACAAAGAGGCCTTCTGGTTACCGGTTAACCGTTGGAGTATAACGACCTCCAAATGGCACGAAACTTGACAGGCGGTCTACCGGTGCTATACCAAGGCCGCTTGGCAAACCTCGGGCCATTCCGAGAAAGTTTAACACCCACTCACGAAAAGAGGTAAAGGGGGGCGCCGGGGAGCATAGGAGCGCCGGATTGCAAAACGGACAACGGGGAAAAGGCTCGGATGCATGAGACGAACACGTATGCAAAATGAAATGCACATGATGACATGATAAAATGCAAATGATGACATGGCAAAGTGCAACACGCAAGCAAATGACATGGCAACAACGACGAATAACTGGCGGACACCTGGCGCATCGGATCTAGGGCGTTACACTGCTGTAGGTGGGATGCCGGGATCTGGTGTTGGCTGGGCCACCTTTGGTCTCGGCGTGCTCGCCGGCGTCGACAGGGCTCGGCGGCGACGGCGGGGCTGCCCATGACAGGGAGCCGCGGGTCCAGTCTAGGGTTTCGGGAGAGCCGACGACAGGGCCTGATCCTTTGCTCGGCCTGGTGGACTGGCCCAGCTTCCCATGGCGTGGGCCAGGGGGCCCACCGGCCAACCCGCCCATCTCTTTGCTAGTGGGGGGTGCAGGGGCGCTCCCCAGTGTTTGGGCCTAGCAAGCCTGGCCCAATGGCCTCGTGTGCGCCTGTGTTTAGGCTCGGGCCCATCGTGGAGGAGGACGAGCGGCCGCCCACCCCTATTTATAGGTGGTTGTGGCTGCCAAAGGATGCCCTAGATCTGTCGCTAGGGTTTCCCGCGTCCCACTCCCAAGTGCGGCGATTCAGGCATCTCGCTTGCCGCCTCCTCCGCTCCGTCCCTCCTCCCCCTCTCACCTGCTCGTTCGCCACTGCGGTGCGGTTGGGATCCCGCCGCGTGGAGAAGCCGCCCATGTCGCTTCCGATCCCGGCGATGGAGCGTCAGCACGAGCAAGATCTGCGGGAGAAGGCGCTTTCCAATGTGCCGGCGCCCCCCGCGGAGGAAGGGGGCTGGGGGCCGCCGCCTCCTTGGTGGCTCGCGGAGCAAGAAAGGAAGAAGAAGGAGGAGCACGAGCGCAAAAAGAAGAAGAAGCAGGAGTATCGGCGCCTGGGTCTGGAGCAGAAGAAGGAGCTCAAGAGGAAGGAGTCCGAACTTCCTCCGAGCGGCGAACGGATTGGGGATCCTTTGGCCAAGAAGTAGAAGCAAAAGGGGGTCGGCTCAGCGTTGCTGCAGCTGGGGGCCGGGCCGTCGGCTTCAAAGGGTTCAGCCGATGCCCCGATTCTAGTGGAGCAGTCCGACGGGCGGGAGTGCTTCAAGTGTGGCCGGGTGGGCCACTACCAAAACATGTGCCACTTCAAGCCCCTTTGTGTCGTCTGCCACGAGGAGTGACACGCGTCGGCGCACTATCCCACGCGGGGGCGGCCTCTGTTGCTCCAGATCATGGGCAATGCCATCCCTGGCGAGGGATTCTTCTGCCTGCCTTACGTGGAGACGGAGGGCTAGGTGGTCTGTGCCCCGCTGGTGGCGGACACTGCAATCATCTCGGCAGCGCCCGACATGCTGTCGATCCCAATCTTGGAGGCGGAGCTCCCCACCTCTTCGAGGGCGAGTGGGACTGGCAGGTGACGGCCATGGACAATGATTTGTTCTCGGTCGTCTTCCCCAACAAGGCCATGCTGCGGATGGCGACCCGCAGCGGCAAGCTATACCTCTCCCTCAACGACATCATGGCGGAAATCAAGGAATCACGACTGGAGGAGCCCAAGGCCGAGATCATGCCGGACGTGTGGGTCAAGCTGTGGGGTGTGCCGCCCAAGCACTGCCGCGTGGATCGCCTAATGGCCAGGGATGTGATGATCAGGCGCCCAATGGAGGTGGACAAGGCGTCATTGGTGGGGCTCGGCCCAATGCGGATGCGCTTCGCGTGTCGCTCCCCGGCCAAGCTTAGGGCGTATGTCCAAGTGTGGTTCAACAGCGAGGGCTTCACCATTCGGCTGGAGGCCGAGGCGGGTGGCCTGCAGGGTGCTGCTCCCCCTCCCCCTCCCCTAGCTAGCTTCGACAAGGGGCCGGATCACAAGGACAAGGACCGTGACACGAGCATGGGTGATGACTCCATAGATACCGCGACTTGGGACAAGCTCGGTTTCAAGGACAAGGATGCTCAGGCCGCGGCTCCGGCTGCGGGTGCTGCGAAGGACCAAGAGGAGAGTCAAGTGGTTGTGGGAAGCAACGAGACGGGCTTCAACCAATACGGCTCCAACATGTCGCTCGGCCTCGACATTGACAAGGGCGTCTCGGCGTCCTGCGACTTGGAGGGTCGCTCGATGCTTGTCTCTCCGGTGGCTGCGGAGGTGGGTGGGATGCGCGCTTTCACGGCATGCTCACCCAAGTCTGCGACCGGCCTCAGTGGCGGCGGGACGCGGCTCCACAAGAAGTCGGCGGGCCGCAAGACTCCCCCGGTGGCGCCGGTGAGTCCCCCCTCAGTTCGTGTGTGCACGCCTGCCTCGCACCGGCCGGTGGTGATGGCATTGGCCTCCCCTGGGGGTCCGGGTGGCGGTCCCTCGACGGTCATCCCCCTGCTGCCTCTGATGCGCTTCGGGCGGAGGTGACCAAGGTGGCGCCCATATCCATGGCCAAGCACTCCAAGGCGGTAGTGGCGACTCCGGCGACGCAGGAGAGGACAAGCTCACGCTCGAAGGGCGCCGAGGGCAACCTTCCGGCTCTGCAACGCGCCCAACTCTTGATGGCTCAGAAGAACATGGAAACCGAAGGTAATCCCATGCCACGTTTTATGATCTTTGACGACTATTCTGATGAGTGTTTAGGGGGAATCTTAGAGGATAGTTGCGTTGTTATGTCTGATGTGGGTGAAGCGCGCGAACTTCTTTCTCTCATCCGTGCTAAGGAAATCGCGCAGGCCGCGCTCGCCTAGGCAGCGTCGGCCCGTGTTGCGCCAGCAGCAGAAGAAGCTGGGGCTTCTCTAGTGTCTGTTGTGCGGTCTGATCAGGAGGACACAGTAGAAGAGGCTGCACCGTCCCCCTCAACCCGTCGTCCTGTCAAGACACGGCGCGTGGCCAAAGCGGTAACCGCTCGCGGTATCCGCCTCCGCAACCGCATAACATAATGCCTTTCATCTTCTGGAACATCCGAGGCTTTGGCCACGCTGGGAGGTGGACCCAGCTAAAAGATTTCATACGTGAAGAGGGGATCGACGTTGTTGGCTTGCAGGAAACCATCAAGGCTTATTTTCATCATCGGGACCTGCTAGCTGTCGACCCGCTTGAGCGTTTTGCGTGGCATTGGGTGCCGGCGGTGGGTCACTCGGGGGGTCTGTTGCTTGGCATCAACCAAGTTTGCTGCAAGGTGGTGGCGTGGGATGCCGGTAGATTCTTCTTGTCGGCACACGTGCGCCACCGTGCAACACTCCGTGAGTGGGAGGTTATCGTGGTTTATGGCCCGGCTGACCACTCGCAATCGCATGAGTTCTTGGGGGAGCTTCAGGAGAAGGTTGCGTCCTTGGGAATGCGTAACCTCCCACTGCTTGTGGGTGGTGATTTCAACTTAATCCATTCAGGCGCGAATAAGAACAACGGGATCATTAACTGGAAAGGGGTGTCCCTGTTTAATAATGCGATCGCATCTATGGCCCTTAGGGAAGTGGCTCGCGTGGGCGCACGCTACACTTGTACCAACAAGCAGCTAACGCCGGTGCGATCGGTTCTGGACCTGGTTTTTATGTCCGCAGAGTGGGAGATGCTTTTTCCCATGTGCTCTTTGCACGCCTAAATGAGGATTGGGTCGGACCACGTCCCCCTAATCATCTCCTCAGGGGAGGAAAGGTTAAAACGAAGCCCCCATTTTTTCTTCGAAACCGCGTGGTTAGAGTCTTCGGACTTTGAGCAAATCTTTCTCACCAAATGGGAGACCTGTGTCGCCTGGGTCGGGCACACGCGCGGGCGTATGGAGTTCTGGATTGCCGTTGGGCGGGATTGCGTGCGGCCCTCAAAGGGTGGGGGGCCAACCAGGGCCGCGAAGATAAGCTGCTCCGATCGCGTTTGATCGCGGACCTGGCTCATATGGATGCGGCTACAGATGTGCAGGTCTTCTCGGAGCAAGACTGGGCTCAGCACTACGCATTAGAAGCCCAAGTTGAGTCCCTCCTTAGAGCAGAGGAGGAGTACTAGCGTTGACGCGGTGGTATCAAGTGGACGCTCAAGGGTGACGTGAACACTAAATATTTTCATGCCTACGCTAACGTCCGGCACCGCAAGTGCGCCATCCTGAGATTGCAATCCGAGCAGGGGCTCCTTCTGCGACAATAGGTATCATCCGGCACATCTACGAATTCTACATCCAACTTATGGGCTCCAGGAAGGAGTCCCGTGCTCGGCTGCGGCCGGATGTTTGGGACCCTGCACTGCGGGTCACGGACGAGGAAAATGAGGGCCTGGGGCTGGCCTTCCTCCCTCAAGAGATTGACAAGGCGGCTCTTGGGATGAATTCGGACACCGCCCCCGGTCTGGATGGGTGGCCGGTGGCAATGTTTAAACGGTTTTGGCAAGTGCTCAAAGGGCCAATATTCGACGTTTGTAATGGGTTTATGCGGGGTACGGTAGATATCTCTCGCCTAAATTTTTGGGTTCTCTCTCTTATCCCCAAATTTCCAGGTGCGGATCATATTAGGCTATTTCGTCCCATTGTGGTGATTAACGTCCTGTTTAAAATCTGTGCTAAGGCTTGTTCTACGCGCTTGTCTCTGATAGCTCATCGTATCATTAGTAGGAACCAGTCGGCTTTTATTCGTGGTCGCAACATCTTAGAGGGGCTGTTGGCCCTCCAAGAGATTGTTCACTCGCTCAAACGCTCTCGCCATCCTGCGATTCTTCTGAAATTAGATTTCGAGAAGGCATACGATCGAGTGAACTGGGAGTTTCTTCGACAAGTCCTCCTGGACCGAGGATTCTCGTTGGTTTGGGTTCATCGCATGATGCAATTGGTCTCGGGGGGCCAAACGGCGATTGCGGTGAACGGAGAAGTAGGGAACTTCTTCCGGAACAAGCGTGGGCTGTGTCAAGGGGACAGCCTCGCCGTTGCTTTTAAACTTTGTGGCGGACGCTTTGGGCGCCATGCTAGACAAAGCTCGGTTGGCTGGCCACATCAGGGGAGTGGTTGGCAACCTGATTCCTGGGGGTGTGTCACACCTGCAGTATGCGGATGACACACTCCTTCTTTTCGAGCCGGACGTACACAGTATCACAATGGTCAAGGCCATTCTCCTGTGCTTTGAACTCATGTCTGGGCTAAAAATCAACTTTCACAAATGTGAAGTGGTGTCCATAGGGATGGACGTGGCTGAAAGTTTGTGGGTAGCCAACTTGCTTAATTGCAAACTTGGGCAGTTTCCATTCACCTACCTCGGCCTCCCGATAGCGGCGAAGAAATGCTCGATTGCCAATTGGGAACCTCTCAACTCCAAGGTTGCGGACCGGGTCTGTCCGTGGAGAGGTAGATTTAAGTCTTCAGGGGCTAGACTATTCTTAACTAACTCCAGCCTCTCATCCCTACCCATGTTCGCCATGGGTTTGTTCTTGCTGGCTGATGGAGTCCACACTAAAATGGACACCCCGCGGGCCCGTTTCTTTTGGGAAGGAGCGGGACCTAAACGGAAGTACCATATGGTAAAATGGCAAGCCATTTGTAGACCTAAAGCCCAGGGGGGCCTCGGGATCATCAACTCTAAGTTGATGAACATTGCACTCATGTGCAAGTGGATCTAGAGCTGTCTCAGGGAGAGATTGGCCTCTGGGTTGACCTCCTCCGTCCGAAATACTTCCCGAACGGGAATTTCTTTGAGGCGGTATCCCACGGGTCTCCTTTCTGGAACTCAATCCAAGCCCTAAAACCATTCTTCGCCAGGGGCGCGAGGTTTGCGGTTAACAACGGGTGCTTCACGCGCTTTTGGCACGAACTTTGGATAGGCCAACAACCCCTTTGGTCAGAGTTTCGCCAACTTTACTCCATCGCTGTCGAGCCCAACCAAGTGGTTGCTTCGGCTCTAAGCTCCTCCCCGCCCCCTATCTACTTCAGAAGGGAGCTCTCGGGGCCGGTGCTGGTAGACTGGGATCACCTACGGGCAATGATAGTGGTGTGCGCCTGTCGAACACCGCAGACTCGGTCTCTTGGAGACTTACGGGCTCTGGCAAATTCACTGTCAATTCCCTTTATAGAGAGCTTTCCCGTGGACATGTCCCTACGGCTGCCACGGGGCTTTGGAAGGCTAAAATTCTGCTCAAGATCAAGGTTTTCCTCTGGCAACTTTGCCAATATCGCCTTCCTACCTCTATCAATATAACTAAGCGCAATGCCCCTGCCTCCTGTCCTTGTGCTTTGTGTGGTGACCCGGAAGATGCTGAGCACGCTTTCTTCTGGTGCTCTTTGGCGCGCTTTGCCTGGAGTGTGGTCCGTGAGGCCGTGGGTGTGGATTGGGATCCATGCTCTCGCTCCGAGCTTGTGTCATCTTTGTCCTTGGTCCAGGGCCCTTCTCGCCAGGTCATGTGGACAAGTGCGGCGGCCATGTTATGGGCTTTATGGCATATTCGTAACAAGTTTACTATTGAGGGAGTGTTTCCCTCTCACCCCGCTGACGTAATCTTCAAATGCATCGTGTTCTTGCAGCAATGGGCCCCGCTGGGAAGACAACAGGACTCTGATCTCCACCGCCGAGCTCTTGTATGCCTTCGCTCCGTCTACTCGGCGTCTCGAGCCCCGTCGCCCGCGTCTGCTACCTCATAGGGATGGGCAGCCCCTTTTGGTCGAGTTACCTCCGAGCCTGCGTGCTCATTTGTTAGGCCGGTTGCGCCTTGTACTGCACTTTATTTCTCCTCCTGTTACTTTCGTGGTGTGTTCTAAGACCCTGCAAGACTAGTTTTGTGGTTCCGTGTGTTGGGTGTTTGGTTGTGCACGCTGCCTATGTTGAGGGCTTTATTAATTTAAAGCCGGACGTCCCTGACGTCTATGTTCTAAATTTTTTTACAACCGCCATCAAGTCGTGACTATCAATATTCCAGGCCGTCCGACTTCCTCTTTAATTCCCGTGGCCATTATAACCTTAGTCTCTTCAACCTTTCGATCGCGCCCTACAGCACAACAAGCACACCCACGACGACACATAGAGAGGGGATGTCTAGCGGTGCTCCAATGGAGTTCGGCGAGCATAAAGTGGAGACCCACGCGAGGGAGACGGGTCACTTGGTGGTGTAAATCATCGACCCGGCTGTGGTGGACGACTACATCAACACCATTGAGCAGTTGCTTGCTGGAGACAAGTACAAGGTGGTCGGCATCGACCTCCAGTACACCGGCGGTGTTCCTGGCAAAGATCAGAAGGTTGTCGTCGTCCAGTTGTGCGTGCGCCATCATGTCCTCATCTACCACTACTGCATGGCCACAGAGCCTTGCAGTAGTTTTGCCAGGTTTGTCAACAGCACCGACTACAAGTTCTCTACGGTGGAAACCACCGACGATGTAAAAGCGCTCCGGGTTACGGGCTTGGCCTGCAAGAACCTTGTCAAAATCCGTGAACACTACAGGATCTGGGGCAACACGAAGAAGGACTCCCTGTTTGAACTTGCCTCGGCCATCATCGACCCCTACTACGAAAAGATGCAGCTGGATGCCTAGAGAACAAGTCCCGTATCCTGGCACAGGGCCTAGATGCGGCGACTGGATGAACCTCACCTTAGGTTCGCGGCCAAGAGCATGTACACATGCTACGAGATGCACAGGCGGATCGTTGACATGAGGAAGTGTCTCGTTACCCAAATCGACGAGTCCGGATCGAGCCACAAGCAGAGCAAGCATCACAAGCAGTAGATGATGATCAAATGATTGTTTATGCTAGTTAATCATGCATGTAATATATAGTTTACTTTGGTGTGTGGAAATGGCATGTGTGTAGTAGCCACCTATGTAATTATGCATGTAATAGTTTACTTTGGTGTGTGAAAATGCCATGGTTGTAGTAGCCACCTATGTAAGTGGATGTTTAATTTGGTTATGCAACCATGTCCTTATAAGTGTGTATATATATGTTGTTGTTCTGTATTTAATCCCATGCACAACACACATGTCTTAGGAGCAGCAACGTTTGTGTTATTATCGATCTTCGCAGACATTTCTGATTACAGACCTATTTTCCGCGTATCACACACATCTTATTATATTGAACCATTTAAGTTCTCTTGTCTCAACACAAACAGTTCATCCGAGTGAACCACATGCCATATATAGCACACACCTTGATCTAGCTGGCCGTTTCTTTTGTGTTGCCTAATCACAAACAGTTCATCCCTAGTGAATCGTATGTTGTGTATCGCACACACCTTCATCTGGTTGCCGGTTTCTTTTGTTGCTCCTCATTGCCAACAGTTAATTGCACTAAACCGTATGCCCTACATCACACATGGAACTAAAATCTGAACCTTGTTTGACGCATCCGTCATTGCAAAAGTTTTGCACCTTTTTTGATGGTTTTTTTACACCACCGTTTGCGATTAATGCATCGCACACAGTTTCGTCAGAGGGTTTCTGATCGTAGAGTTGCATGAGCAACATCCTGCACTAGTGACAATACTTAGATCTAAGCATTATGCCTAGCTAGGGGCATAAAACAATAGCGCTTGTTGGTGTTGGGGAACATAGTAATAATTCAAAAAAATTCCTACATGTCACCAAGATCAATCTAGGAGATGCTAGCAACGAGAGAGAGGGAGTGCATCTTCATAACCTTGAAGATCGTTAAGCGGAAGCGTTACAAGAACGCGGTTGATGGAGTCATACTCGCGCCGATTCAAATCATGGAAGATCCAATCCAAGCGTCGAACGGACGGCGCCTCCGCATTCAACACACGTACAGCCTATGGACGTCTCCTCCTTCTTGATCCAGCAAAGGGGGGGAGGAGAAGTTGAGGGAGAACTCCGGTAGCACGATGGCGTGGTGGTGATGGAGCTCGTGGTTCTCCGGCAGAGCTTTGCTAAGAACTACAGAGGAGGAAGAGGTGTAGGAAGGAGAGGAAGGGCAGCACGAGGGCGTTTCACGGTGCGGCTGCCCTCTCTCTCCCTCATTATATATAGGGGGAAGTGGTAGGAGGAGGCACCCTAGGGTTTCCCCTGGGGGCGGTGGCTAAGGCAGATTGGATCTCCCTAGGGAAACCCTAGGGAGACTTGCCCTCCAAGACAAGGAGGTGGAGGCTAGCCTCCCAAGCCAGGTGGAGGCGCCCCACCTCCCCAAGAAACATGGAAAAGGGTGTGGGGGCGCACAACCCCTTAGTGGGCTGGGTTGCCCCCTCCCCTTGGCCTATGAGGCCCTGCAACACTTGTAGGGGCCCCTGAAATCACCTTTCGATCATGCTGGCCATAGCCCGATTCCCCCCGGAACACTTTCGGACTCCAGTACCCTTCATCCTATATATCAATCTTCACCTCCGGACCATCCTGGAGTTCCTCATCACATTCGGGATCTCATCCAGGACTCTGAACAACCTTCGGTAACCACATACTATTCCCATTACAACTCTAGCGTCACCGAACCTTAAGTGTGTAGACCCTACGGGTTCGGGAACCATGCAGACATGACCAAAATACCTCTCCGGACAATAACCAATAGCGTGATCTGGATACCCATATTGGCTCCCACATGTTCCATGATGATCTCATCGGATGAACCACGATGTCGGGGATTTAATCAATCCCGTATACAATTCCCTTTGTCCATCGGTATGTTACTTGCCCGAGATCTGATCGTCGATATCCCAGTACCTCATTCAATCTCCTTACCGGCAAGTCTCTCTGTAACGCATGATCCCATGGCTAACTCCTTAATCACATTGAGCTCATTATAATGATGCATTACCGAGTGGGCCCAGAGATGCCTCTCCGTCATACGGAGTGACAAATCCCAGTGTCGATTTGTGCCAACCCAACAGACACTTTCGGAGATACCTGTAGTGCACCTTTGTGGTCACCCAGTTACGTTGTGACGTTTGATACACCCAAAGCATTACTACGGTATCAGGAAGTTGCAATCTCATGGTCTAAGGAAAGATACTTGACATTAGAAAAAGCTCTAGCAAACGAACTACACGATCTTGTGCTATGCTTAGTATTGGGTCTTGTCCATTACATCATTCTCCTAATGATGTGATCTCGTTATCAATGACATCCAATGTCCATGGTCAGAAAACCATAACCATCTACTGATCAACGAGCTAGTCAACTAGAGGCTCACTAGGGACATGTTGTGATCTATGTATTCACACATGTATTACGGTTTCCGGTTAATACAATTATAGCATGAACAATACACAATTATCATGAACAAGGAAATATAATAATAACCATTTTATTATTGCCTCTAGGGCATATTTCCAACAGTTCCCACTTGCACTGGAGTCAATAACCTAGTTACATTGTGATGAATCGAACACCCATTGTGTTCTCGTTTTGATCATGTTTTTCTCGTGCAAGAGGTTTAGTCAACATGTCTGCAATATTCAGATCCGTATGTACTTCGCAAATCTCTAGGTCATATTGTAGATGTTGCTTCCACGCTCCACTTGGAGCTATCCCAAATGGTTGCTCCACTATACGTATCCGATTTTCTACTCATAATCATCCGGATAGGTGTTAAAGCTTGCATCAACGTAACCCTTTACGCCGAACTCTTTATCACCTCCATAACCAAGAAACATTTCCTTATTCCTCTAAGGACAATTTTGACCGTTGTCCAATGATCCACTCCTGGATCACTCTTGTACCCCCTTTCCAGACACGTGGCAAGGCACATATTAGGTGCGGTACACAGCTTGGCATATCGTATAGTGCCTATGGTTAGGCATAGGGGATGACCTTCGTCCTTTCTCTTTCTTCTGCCGTGTTCGAGCTTTAAGTCTTAACTTCACACCTTACAACTCAAGCAAGAACTCCTTCTTTGACTGATCCATTTTGAACTCCTTCCAAATCATGTCAAGGTATGTGCTCTGTGAACGTCTTATCAGGCGTCTTGATCTATCTCTATAGATCTTGATACCCAATATTTAAGCAGTGTTACCCAGGTCTTCTTTTGAAGAACTCCATTCAAACAACCCTTTATGCTTTCCAGAAATTCTACATCATTTCCGATCAACAATACGTCATCCACATATACTTATGAGAAACGTTGTAGTGCTCCCACTCACTTTCTAGTAAATACAAGTTTCTTGCAAACTTTGTATAAACCCAAAAGCTTTGATCACCTCATCAAAGCGTATGTTCCAACTCCGAGATGCTTGCTCCAGTCCATAGAAGGATCGCTGGAGCTTGCATACCTTCTAGCATCCTTAGGATCAACAAAACCTTCTGGTTGTATCCCATCAGCCTTTCCTCAAAGAAACCGTCAAGGAAAGTTTGTTTTGACATCCATCTGCCAGATTTTGTAAATGAAAATGCAACAACTGCTAACATATTTCTAACAGACTTCAGCTTCGCTATGATTGAGAAAGTCTCATCAATGTCAACTCCTTGAACTTGTCGGAAACTACTTTGATACAACTCGAGCTTCATAAATGGTGACATTACCATCAGGTCTATCTTCTTCTTAAAGATCTATTTATTCTCAATGGCTTGCCGATCAACGGTCAAGTCCACCAAAGTCCATACTTTGTTCTCATACATGGATCCTATCTCAGATTTCATGGCTCCTAGCCATTTGTTGGAATCCAGGCCAACCATCGCTTCTCCATAGCTCGCAGGTTCACCATTGTCGATAAACATGGCTTTTAAGACAGGGTTACCACTCAGAAGTTGTACGCACCCTTGTCGACCAACGAGATTCGATAGTAACTTGATCTGAAACTTCATGATCATCATCATTAGCTTTCTCTTCAACTGGTGTAGGTGCCACAGAAACATCTTTCTGCGCTGCGCTACTCTGTGGTTGAAGTAAAGGTTCAACAACCTCATCAAGTTCTATCTTCCTCCCACTCAATTCTTTCAAGAGAAACTCTTTCTCGAAAAAGGACCTGCTCTTAGCGATAAACACTTTGCCCTCAGATTTGAGATAGAAGGTATACCCAATCGTCTTCTTTTGGTATTCTATGAAGAAACAATTGTCCGCTTTGGGTTCGAGCTTTTCTGGCCGAAGCCTATCGACATAAGCATCGCAGCCCCAAACCTTAAGAAATGACAACTTAGGTTTCTTGCCCAACCATAGTTCATACGGTGTCGTCTCCACGGACTTAGATGGTGACCTATTTAAAGTGAATGTAGTTGTCTCTAATGCATATCCCCAAAACAATAGTGGTAGATCGGTAAGAGACATTATAGATTGCACCATATCCAAAAGAGTGTGATTACGATGTTCGGACACACCATTATGCTATGGTGTTCCAGGTGGCGTCAACTGTGAAATGATTCCACCTTGTTTTAAGTGATTGCCAAACTCATAACTCACATACTCTCCCCTTGATCATATCGTAGGAACTTGATCTTCTTGTTACGATGATTCTCAACTTCACTCTGAAATTGCTTGAACTTTTCAAACGTTTCAAACTTATGCTTCATTAAGTAAACATGCATCTACTCAATTCATCGCTGAAGGTGAGAAAATAACGATATCCACCGCACGCGTCAACACTCATCGCACCGCACACATCAGCATGCATGATTTCCAACAAGTCACTTGCCCGTTCTATTGTTCCAATAAAAACGGGGTTTTAGTCATCTTGCCGACGAGGCATGGTTCGCATGTGTCAAGTGATTCGAAATCAAGTGACTTCAAAAGTCCATCAGCATGGAGATTCTTCATGCGCTTTACACCAATATGACCTAAGCGGCAGTGCCACAAGAAAGTGGTACAGTCATTATCAACTCTACATCTTTTGGCATCAATGTTATGAACATGTGTATCACTACGACCGAGATTCAATAAACCATTCACATTGGGTGCATCACCATAGAAGGTGTTATTCATGTAAATAGAATAACCATTATTCTCTGACTTAAATGAATAACTGTATTGCAATAAACATGATCTAATCATGTTCATGCTCAACGCAGACACCAATGCAAACAACATTTATCTAGGTTCAACACTAATCCCAAGGTAGAGGGAGCGTGCGATGGTGATCACATCAACCTTGGAAACACTTCCAACACACATCATCACCTCGCCCTTAGCTAGTGTCCGTTTATTCCATAGCTTTTGCTTTGAGTTACAAATATTAGCAACTGAACCAGTATCTAATACCCAAGTGCTACTAGGTGTACTAGTAAGGTACACATCAATAACACATATATCAAATATACTTTTGTTGAAGTTGGCAGCCTTATTATCTACCAAGTATTTGAGGCAGTTCCGCTATCAGTGACTGTCCCCCTAATGGAAGCACATCGTCTCGGGTTTGGGTTCTTGGGATTCTTCACTGGAGCGGCAACTGGATTACCATTCATGAAGTTTCCCTTCTTGCCCTTGCCCTTCTTGAAACTAGTGGTCTTCTTAACCATCAATGCTTGATGCTCCTTCTTGATTTCTACCTTCACGGCCTTAAGCACGACGAACAGCTCCCGGATCATCTTCCCTTGCATGTCATAGTTCATCACGAAGCTCTAGTAGCTTCGTGATAGTGACTGGAGAACTCTGTCAATCACTCTCTTATCTGGAAGATTAACTCCCACTTGATTCAAGCGATTGAAGTACCCAGACATTCTGAGCACATGCTCACTGGCTGAGCTATTCTCCTCCATCTTGTAGGCAAAGATCTTGTCAGAGGTCTCGAACCTCTCAACATGGGCATGAGCCTGAAATACCAATTTCATCTCTTGGAACATCTCATATCTTCCATGGCATTCAAAAGCGCCTTTGGAGCCCCGATTCTAAGCCGTAAAGCATGGCGCACTAAACTATCAAGTAGTCATCAGAACGTGTCTGCCAGATGTTCACAATGTCCACAGATGATGCTAGAGGGGTTGTCACACGGAGCGGTGCATCAAGGACAGAATCCTTCTGTGTAGCAGTGAGGACAATCCTCAGACTACGGCCCTAGTCCACACCATTGCTCACAATATCTTTCAACTTAGTTTCTCTCTAGGAACGTATCAAAATAGGGAGCTAAAGCACGAGTTATTGATCTACGACATAATTTGCAAGGACAATTTGGACTATGTTCATGATAATGAATTCAACTAATCAAATTATTTAACGAACTCCCGCTCGGATAGACATCCCTTTAGTCATCTAAGTGATACATGATCCGAATCGACTAAGCCGTGTCCGATCATCACGTGAAACGGACTAGTCATCAACTGTGAACATCTCCATATTGATCGCATCTACCATACGACTCATGTTGAACCTTTCGGTCTCTCGTGTTCCGAGGCCATGTCTGCACATGCTAGGCTCGTCAAGTCAACCTAAGTGTTTCGCAGGTGTAAATCTGGCTTACACCCATTGTATGCTAACATTAGAATCTATCACACCCGATCATCACGTGGTGCTTCGATACAACAAACTTTCGCAATGGTGCACAGTTAGGGGGAACACATTTCTTGAAATTTTAGTGAGGGATTATCTTATTTATGCTGCCGTCGTTCTAAGCAAATAAGATGTAAACATGACAAACATCACATGCAAATCATAAAGTGACATGATATGGCCAATATCATCTTGCACTTTTGATCTCCATCTTCGAGGTGCGGTATGATCACCATCGTCACCGGCATGACACCATGATCTCCATCATCATGATCTCCATCATCGTGTCTTCATGAAGTTGTCTCGCCAACTATTACTTCTACTACTATGGCTAACGGTTAGCAATAAAGTAAAGTAATTACATGGCACTTATATCACTAGTAGAAAACCACCAATCAGTCCCGGTTCGTAAGGGCCTTTAGTCCCGGTTCAAACACGAACCGGGACCAATGAGCCTCCACGTGGCCCTGTGCGCCGAGCCCAGTCAGGGGGCCTTTGGTCCCGGTTGGTGGCTCCAACCGGGACCAAAAGGCGTCCACGTGTCTGCATTCGATGGCCTGGTTTTTGTTTTTTTGAAAGGAGGGGGTTGGGGGTTTTGGGGGTTTTGGGGGTTAATTTAGGTGTTTACATTAGCTAGCTAATTAATAGAGAGAAGTGTCCTCTCTTAATTATGTTCGTGCTTGCTCGACGCTATGTAGTATATATACATAAGTGATCGAGAGAACCATTGATCTGAAGTTAAGTCATGCATACCGAGAGAAGTGATCGATCGACCTCTCCTTCTCGAGAGATTGGTCGAACAACAAGTTTCTTGGCTACATACATGTACAATCTATATAAGATCTCTTAATTACAAACCACTAGCATTTGAATTCAAGTTCCACATGGTATTCTCGGCTTTCTTGATGGCGTGTTCAAGAAAGAATCCGCCAATTCCTCTTGAATTGCTTTCATGCGATCTGGTGGTAGGAGTTCATCCGCATCTGCCAAGTCTAATTAATTTGAAGAAGGGGTTAATTAATACATATATATGAATGAAACTCAACAGAAATGATGGTGTAATAAAATGAAATTGCGAATATTATTGCTTACGCACTTCATATTGTCTTCTAGAGTAGCCCGCTTGTTTTTCAATGTCGCGTTGTGGATGAACTACGCTACGTAGTATCCACGTAAATCATCCCTTCCTCCTGCCACAAGCACTTTACGAGAAATAGAGGTCAATAAAACTGATAATGAAGCATTATATAAATGGCATTGATGAAAGTATAGCTATAGAATCAGCGGAGATCTTGGCTTGATGAGTACTTACTTTCGGGTATGTATATCGCAGCTCCTTGGCGATCCGGAGCTTGTGCGGTGAACTGTTTCCAAACCCTGCAAGACAAAGAAAATATTTGTTATTACTTGAGATATCAGGAAATGAACAAAAAGTTGCCGATATAGTGCGATAATGATCGATTGAAATTACTTCTGAGCATTTCAGTCATGTCCGCATAGGTGCTGGGATCTTTCCGTGCAGAGTCTAAGGCGGTTACTAGTCCACACTCAAGCTTAATCTCGAGAAGAATATAGTGGTACCTTCACGCATGCATAACTCATCAATTACATTAACCTCGCTCGAGTAATAAGGAAAACCAAATATGCACACAGCAGTAACACTCACGGGCCGTGGTAAGGAAAGAGTATGGTATCTTTGTTTTGATTTTTGATCAATGATTGTAGCAAGTTGTCCTCGGCCTCTTGGCGTGCTTTTCAACCAGAAAAACATCTATGATATTTGTGTTAATGAACCCAATATCATAGATTTCATTATTTTGCACTCGGCGATCTTCAATCTGCATAATATATTGAGGATAATTAATTATAAATACATGCAATGAAAGAGCCGAGCTATATATAAAGACTAATGACGAAATAGTACTTACAGGCAGTAGCAAAGACCATTAATTTATCGAGGGCCTTTTGATTGAAGAACTCGAAGAACTCCTTAAATGGAATAGACAACAGATCATTTGAAGCGAGGTCGTGCTCCTCTTTAATATTCAGATACAAAGTGTTCGTCCCCTCAGACTCTCTGCAGGTTTTCATGTACCAACTGTGGAATCTTCGCATCATTGTTGTCAGAGACTTTTCATCTTTGACGAGAGGCTTCCCGTACTCATATCTGAATAAGTCCACCTCCATGAAATCAGGAAGTGCATCGTCAGGAAGGTAATCTTCAAGATTGCCATAACCGGCCACCGTCCCCGGAGGATTAGACACATTCAGCGGGGGGCACGATTGCTGTGCTTGTTCGCCGAGCTGGGCAATTTTTTCCCCTTTGCCCGTTGTTCTTTTAACCTTTTATCAGTGATAGTAGTTCCCGACCGCTTGGCTTGGAGATATATACATTCGATGTCGCTCATAGTTGGTTCTCGGCGGAGACTTTGGTGGTTTCCTCGGGGCATTGAGAGTGCGCTTTGCTTTCACGGATCGACCTTCTCCTCCGGAGGTGGATGTATCTTTGCTTTAACCCCTTCAAAGAATTCATTCACTTGGGTGCGCACGATCGTGTCGTTTTCCTCCTTGCTCCTCTCATACGGTAACTTCTCTACAGGCTTTAGAGGT
Organism: Aegilops speltoides; assembly: GCA_021437245.1. Classification (NCBI taxonomy): domain Eukaryota; kingdom Viridiplantae; phylum Streptophyta; class Magnoliopsida; order Poales; family Poaceae; genus Aegilops; species Aegilops speltoides. The sequence continues at coordinate 104,155,405 of CM038147.1, forward strand.
GGACCGTGTCTGTATTACCTCTCTCTTCTTGTGCTGCTAGGCGCCGGAGCAGACGGAGGCGGCTGCGGCGTCTGTCTTCGCCGTGCTTGCTTACGAGGCGGAGGAGAAGGACTCTGACAGCGTCGGAGCAGCCGGGCGGGGCGGGTCTCTTCGCCCTTGCTGGTGAGGCGGAGAAGGAGGAGGCAGAGTGCCGCCACGCGCCGGAGAAGGGGCGGAGTGCCGCCACGCGCGTGCCTGATCTTCACTCGCGGAGGAGGAGGCGGTGGAGGAGGCGGAGTGCCGCCATCGTGCCTGATCGTCACTCGCGGAGGAGGAGGCGGTGGAGGCGGAGTGCCTGACTCGCCGGATGAGGAGGAGGAGGCGGAGGCGTCGATTCGAGAAGGTCGATGAGCTCCTTCCGCCATAGGCATGGAGTCTTGAGCATAACCCAGCCTAGTCTCCCCTTCACGGTAGGGTGCTCAAGCCGAGGTCCTCAAATCCTCCGTTATTTCATCAACCATCACCTTAGCAAATCATACGGAATCGGTGGCGGTGATAAGTTGTGCGGGTCCACTAGGATAAACTTGGCCAACAACCGCCTTGACCTTCAAATTCATGCATCGCGCCATAATGTGGCAATTTTGAGACTCCGTGATACCATCCACGGGATAGCTGGCGAGGCCGTCAAGACATGCTCCGGTGAAGCAGCTCGGTGGAAGCAAGCGCTGCTTCTGCGCTGAGATGGCGGGGTAACCGGGGAAGCTTGGCATGTCGTTTGTTGCGATCTGCTGCTTCTCGTTCCTCTTCTCGATCCTCTAGCCCCATTACCCTTCCAAGCAGCGCTGCATTTGGTCATGCTCCACTTTCTTCCTCCTCTCGTGGGTTTTGTAACCCCTGCGTCCGGAAAACCAACCTTCCACGGAGGCGAGCTGGCGTGCCTCGTGTCCGTCCAGGTGCTCGGGATTCCCAAGGGCCATTGTGAGCTCGTCCTTCTCCTGTTTGGAAGAGCGTCCCTCGCTGCGCAGCATCAACATATTGTCGAAGTTTCTTGACTGGTGTTTGCGATTGCTCGTTCGTCCGCGACACCTTTGCCTATTACGAGGTCCAAGGTTCCGCCAGCCCGAAGAACCAAGTCCGGCAGCGGTCGGCGCCAGCGATCGTCTCTGGTTCGATCCCTTTTCAAGCAGATCATGCTCAGCCTTGGACCACTTAGGCGGGCTTTGAGGTAGCCACGACCCGTGCGATGGTGAAGCGTCTTCTTCGCAGCATTTTTCTTGTTTGTCTCCGACATCTTCTTACTCTTTTCCGATGTCATGTGGGCCACAAATGCGGGCGATGATCTTTGATCTTCTCATATTTGCCGATGAATTCTGGTGTCTCTTTTTCTTGACAAACTGGTTCAGCTCTTTCCTCCACCTCCTCATTAGGCCAGCCATCTTCTTAAGAGCACAAGACTTGATTAATTGCTCTTTAAGCGGCTTCTCGGATCCTCCTCTGGCGGTAGGGTGAAATTTGCCTTCACTCATTCCAAAGATCTTCTTTACGCATATCATTGACATAAGACACCTCGGCATCTTCATCCTTAGCAGGCTTATACCATTCTGGATCTTGATCGGGATCTGTCCCTAACAAGAACCCCGCCTTGAGCGAAAATGCCTTCTTTGTCGGTTGGGTTCAATCGGTTCGCCGTCGGGCGCGATTTCTATGATCTCAAACTTTTCATCCGAGCTCAACTTTTCTTGGGCCTCGTCTCCGTGCGAAGTTGTGCTCGATCGGAGGGCTAGAAATTATAAGGAAGAAAGGCGGCGATTACTTAATATGTGTACATATACCAAAACAATGGATGCATCAATTAACTTGTCGTACGGGCTTAACTAATATATATATACCTGGCGGACTCGGTTCGGTGATTTCGGCTCGACACGGTCTCCTTCGTCTTGTACCTCCATTGTGTCACGGAGCCATCATGAACATAGTCCTCCTCTTGTACGGCATTAATGAGTGAAGCCATCATAATCATAGCCCTCTTCTTCATCCATCGACCAGCGGTGTCGATGAGAAATGGCCTTAACATCATCACTTCCATTTGCGATTATTTCCCCAACATCGCTTCTGTTTCTTCGTCTCGGGAGTGCTCCATAGTTTACGCAAATATTGACAACATGTCAATTATTATTCAACATCGTTTTCTCTCTAGGGTTTGGGTGTCCTCGAGAGTTTTGGTCGGCGAGAGGGCGAGGGGTGCTGCAGTTGTATCTAGAGGGGTTAATTATATCGACAACGACGCGACATACATATACATATCGGGGAGGGGTATCGGTACCACCCCTCGTGTTTAAGTTTCTTCTTTCTCCTTTCCTTTCTTTCTTCTTCTCCTCTTCTTTTCTTCTTCTCCCTCGAGAAAGGAAAATAATTAAGGAAAAGGAAGAAAAGAGGAAGAAGGAAGAAGGAAGAAGAAGAAGAAGTAAAGAAGAAAAAAAAAGAGGAGAAGAAGAAAGGAATAGAGGAGAAGAAGAAAAATAGAATTTCTCCTTTCTCCTCTATTCCTTTCTTCTTCTCCTCTTCTTCTTCTTTTTCCTCTTCTTATTTATTTCTCATCTTCTTCCTCTCCTCTTTTCTCCTTTCTTCCTCTTCTTATTTTCCTTTTCCCTCTCATTCTTTTAGTATTGCTTGTTTTAAAAAATGTTCAAATAGAAAATTCCAAAAAAAACAAAGGTTTTGCCTAATGCATTGTTCATATGAATATACCAACATTTGCATATTCTACAATAATTAATATCAACAAAAAAATCTGTGAACAGAAAAAAAACGAACTTTTCTAAAATCTATCTTTTGCATATATATAGCCACATATGAGCAGAGCAGCATATATACATACACATATATGAACAGAAAAAAAACTAATAAAATGAAACATATACATAACATATATGAACATATATACATACACATACACATATATGCATTATATGAACAGAAAAAAAAACTAATAAAAATGAAACATATACATAACATATATGAACATATACATACACATACACATATATGCATTATATGAACAGAAAAAAACTAAAATAATAAAATGAAAAAAAAAAAGAGCCTGGCGGTGCTGGCAGCTCACAGCAGATGGCGGAGGCGAGGCGGGCGGCAGCAGCGACGGCGACGGGCTGGCAGCAAGGCTTGAGCGGCGGCTGACAGCGGAGCCAGCAGCAACAGCGCGAACTGGCGGCGATGACGGCAGCCTTGGGCTCGGGAGGATGGCGATGACGACGGCAGGCGGGCGGCAGCGGCGGCGGGAGGCGGTGGCGGCGTCGGGGCAACTGGCGGCGTCGATCGTTCGGCGTCGTCGGGGGCAATGTGGCGATGAAGCTGCAAAACTGCAAAGTGCCACTTATATACAAAGCGCATTGGTCGGTTGGTGGCACCAACCGTGACTAATGCCACCTTTAGTCGGTTGGAGCCACCAACCGGGACCACTCTCAATTCGGCAGCCCAAAGGCGGGAAGCTGCGACCTTTGGTCGGTTGGTGGCTACAACCGACTAAACTTCTGCTAGTCGGTTGGTGCCACCAACGGGACCAAACCTCGTTGCCAGCGTCGGGGCCAAAGTTTAATCCCACCTCGCTAGTTGAGAGGGGCGCGATGGTTTATAAGCCCCTTGCGCTCCCTCTTGAACTCACTTTGCTGCAGGCTTATGGGCCTACTTGCTCCTTCGTTGCTGTTGGACCTTATGGGCCTCTGCGGGCTGAATCACGGCCGAAATAGGGATACTAGTCGTATTGGGCCGTGGCGGCCCGATGAGGTGGCATTTTTTTCTTGCTTTATTTAATTTATTTTGTTTCTACTTACAACAAAATACTTATTGTTGTTTTTTGTTTTGTTTTCTGCATTATTTATTTTCTTTTGTTTTTGCTCTATTTTTTAAATCTTTTGCTTCTAGTTTTAGGAAAATTATAAACTTTCTGTTAGTGCCATTACTAATTTTCAAATTTGAAAACACTTTTTTTGTTTTCTTTCTTGCTTTATTTAATTTATTTTGTTTCTACTTACAACAAAATACTTATTGTTGTTTTTTGTTTTGTTTTTCGCATTATTTATTTTCTTTTGTTTTTGCTCTATTTTTAAATCTTTTTGCTTCTAGTTTTAGGAAAATTATAAACTTTCTGTTAGTGCCATTACTAATTTTCAAATTTGAAAATTCTTTTTTTTGTTTTCTTTCTTGCTTTATTTAATTTATTTTGTTTCTACTTACAACAAAATACTTATTGTTGTTTTTTTTGTTTTGTTTTGCATTATTTATTTTCTTTTGTTTTTGCTCTATTTTTAAATCTTTTTGCTTCTAGTTTTAGGAAAATTATAAACTTTCTGTTAGTGCCATTACTAATTTTCAAATTTGAAAACACTTTTTTTGTTTTCTTTCTTGCTTTATTTAATTTATTTTGTTTCTACTTACAACAAAATACTTATTGTTGCTATTTTTAATTATTACGAGGGCCGAACCATAAGACATTTCAAATGAACTCTGAAAAAGTTGAAAGTTGGCATGGTATCATAAATTGACCCACACATAGCATGTGCATGTACATAACGAACAATGGTATCATACTCATCAGTTACAATATAATGGTATCATAAACGAACAATAGTTGCGGGAGAAAGTCTTCACTTTTTCTTCGCTTGTGTCATTGCTTATTGCGCCGTAACCATGGATAATCTTCATCGTTTATCGGGATGCTAGGGTCAGCCTTGACTTTAAAGGAGGAATTTCATGAAACTTTTCATAATCTTGAGACATGTCATCTTGTCCTCCACTCCCACGATGTCCCTTTTTCTGAAAGAACTATGTGGCGCTTTGGCTCATCGTATGATGTATTTGCTTCCTTATCTTTTCTCTTTCTCGGTCTCTGGACATGTCCTTCACATAGATAACCTGTGCCACATCATTGGCTAGGACGAGCAGTTCGTCGATGTACCCAAGATTTTTCAGATCCTTGTTGTCATTCCGTCTTGTGGGTCTACATACCCGCCTCTGACAGATTGACCCATTTGCACTTAAACAAAGGGACCTTAAAATCATGTCCGTAGTCAAGTTCCCATATGTCCACTATGTAACCATAATATGTGTCCTTTCCCTCTCGGTTGTTGCATCAAAGCGGACACGCTGTTTTGGTTGGTGCTCTTTTGATCTTGGTCGATCGTGTAAAATGTATTCCCATTTATCTCGTATCCTTTCCAAATCAATACGGTCAAAGATGGTCCCTGGATAACAAGTACAGCTCCTTACAAACAGTGTTGTCACCTCGTCGTGCTTCCAACCAACTGCTGAAAGTCTGATGTGTTCACATGTAATCCGATCGTCGCCTTTGCTTGGTGTTTGAGCGCTTGATGTTCTTGTGTTCATCGACATCGGGTCACCAAGGTAGAGTTACGTAGAAGCTGTGTAGTGGGCTTGAGACCAAGAATATCCGTCCTGCATATTATTGAGTCCTTTCCAAGCGTGCCTTTTCGGTCAGTCTCCCCTCATACCGCGATTTAGGGAGACCTATCTTCTTAAGGCAGGAATGAAGTCGACACAAAACCCGATGACATCCTCTGTTTGATGGCCCATGGAGATGCTTCCTTCGGCCTAAGCGATTCTGGACATATTTCTTTAGGAATCCATGAACCTCTCAAAGGGTACATATTGTGTAGAAATCTGGGGCCCGAATGACAATCTCGTCAACTAGATGAACAAGACGTGCGTCATGATATTGAAGAAGGATGGTGGGAACACCAGCTCGAAAGCCCGACAAGACATTGCACCACATCACTCCTTAACCTTGGTATGGTTTCGGATCGATCACCTTACGAGATATTGCATTGAGGAATGCACATAGCTTCACAATGGCTAATCGGACGTTTTCGGTGAAGCCCCTCAATGCAACCGAAGCGATTGCGTCATAATCACGTGGCGATCATGAGACTTTAGGTTCGAAACTTTTCTCCGCCATATTTATTATTCCTTTTATATTCGACGAAGCCGGTCGGGACCTTCATACTAAGCGAGGCATTCAAAGAAGATTTCCTTCTCTTCTTTGGTAAAACATAGTGGCGGGACCTTCATCTTGCTTTGGAGGCATGCCGTCTTTTTCGTGCAAGCGTTGCAGGTCCTCTCGTGCCTCATTTGTATCTTTTGTCTTCCCATACACGCCCAAGAAGCCTAGCAAGTTCACGCAAAGGTTCTTCGTCCGTGCATCACGTCGATCAAAAGCGGACCTCTAGGTCTTTCGGTGAGGGTAGGTCCCAAAATATAGATTTCTTCTTCCACATGGGTGCGTGTCCCTCGGCGTCACTCGGAACAGCTAGTCCGCGGGACCCTTTCCAAAGATTACGTGTAAATCATTGACCATAGCAAATGCGTGATCACGATGCGCATGGCGGGCTTCTTCCGGTGATCTGCCTCGCCTTTGAAATGCTTGCCTTTCTTTCGACATTGATGGTTGGTCGGAAGAAATCGGCGATAGCCGGTACACATTCTTCCTGCAGCTTGCGGTATATACTATCGGTGTCAAGTAAGCAGTGCGTGCATCGTGGTATCCCTTGTTTATGCGTCACGAAAGGTTCCGAGAGGCGGGCCAATCGTTGATGGTCACGAACAACAACGCCTTTAGGTTAAATTCCTCATGTTTGTGCTCATCACGTCGTACACGTTTCCATTCCACAGCTGTAAAGTTCTTCAACTAATGGCCTTAGGTACACATCAATGTCATTGCGGGTTGCTTAGGGCCTTGGATGAGAAGCGGCATCATAATGAACTTCCGCTTCATGCACATCCAAGGAGGAAGGTTATACATACATAGAGTCACGGGCAGTGCTGTGATTGCTGCTCTGCTCCCGAAAGGATTAATGCCATCCGCGCTTAAAGCAAACCATCGTTCCTTGGCTCCTTGCAAACTCATCCCGATACTTTCTCTCGATTTTTCTCCACTGCGACCCGTCGTGGGTGCTCTCAACTTCCGTCTTTCTTACGGTCCTCAACGTGCCATCGCATCAACTTGGCATGCTCTCCGTTTCGAGCAGACGTTTCAACCGTGGTATTATAGGAGCATACGACATCACCTTCGCAGAACCCTCTTCTGGGGGCTCGCCGTCAACATCACCGAGGTCATCTCGTCGATCTTATACCGTAATGCACCGCATACCGGGCATGCGTTCAGATCCTTATGCGCACCATGTAGAGGATGCGATCATTAGGGCATGCATGTATCTTCGCACCTCAATCCTAGAGGGCATCGACCTTCTTTGCTGCGTATGTCTTGTCGGGCAATTCGTTATCCTTTGGAACCTTCTTCTTCAATATTTTAAGTAGCTTCTCAAATCCTTTATCGAGCCTGCATTCTCGCCTTCCTTTGCAGCAATTCGAGACGGTACCTAGCTTTGTGTTGCCATCTTCGCAATTGGGGTACAACCCTTTTTTGTGGTCCTCTAGCATGCGATCGAACTTCAGCTTCTCTTGCATCGACAATGACCCGGCGGAGATCATCATCATCGGGCACATCATCTGGTTCCTCTTGATCTTCAGCAGCTTCTCCCGTTGCAGCATCATCGTGCACATCGTCTGGTTCCTCTTGATCTTCTGGAGCATCACCGTATTCAGGGGGCACATAGTTGTCATCGTACTCTTCTTCTTCGTCGTCTTCCATCATAACCCCTATTTCTCCGTGCCTCGTCCAAACATTATAGTGTGGCATGAAACCCTTATAAAGCGGTGGGTGTGCAGGATTTTCCGGTCGAGTAAGACTTCGTATTCCCACATATAGGGCATGGACAACACATAAAACCATTCGCTTGTTTGCCTCAGCCACTTGAGAAAATTATGCACGCCCTTAATGTACTCGGAGGTGTGTCTTGAACCGTACATCCATTGCGGTTCATCTGTGTGCATTATATATAATTAAGTGTGTCAAAAATCATTAGAGATCATGAATAGATAATTAATTAAGTGACCAAATTAATAGAAGTTCATCATCACATTAAAACCAAAGTACATACATAGTTCTCATCTAACAACATAAAGCTCTGCGAGCATCTAAATTAATTAAACCATACTTTGAAACTATGTAAAACATTTCAATGCGAAAACAAATGCGATCATAATCGCAACCAATGTAACAACTGATCCAACGACATAATGATACCAAGCCTCGGTATGAATGGCATATTTTCTAATCTTTCTAATCTTCAAGCGCATTGCATCCATCTTGATCTTGTGATCATCGGCGACATCCGCAACATGCAACTCCAATATCATCTTCTCCTCCTCAATTTTTCTAATTTTTCCTTCAACAAATTGTTTTCTTCTTCAACTAAATTTAACCTCTCGACAATAGGGTCGGTTGGAATTTCGGTTCAACAACCTCCTAGATGAATAAAATCTATGTCACGTTGGTCGGCATAATTGTCATAAATAATAAATGAACCAATAGTTATGAAAAGATAATATATACCACATCCGAATCATAGATGGATGAGGGCCGACGGGCGGATACCAAAACCATCGCACTATATAAGATGCAATAATAAAAGTAAGAAAATTATACAAGTATATATCTATCTAAACATACAAATAAGAATATTTTTCCTTTGGAAGAAGATAAGAACAAGAGGCTCACCACGGTGGTGCCGCCGATGAGATCGGTGCGGGTGATCGGCGGCGTTGAAGGCGGGGATGGGGCGTGACGGACCGCTAAACCTAGACAAATATGGAGGAAAATGGAGCTTGGCGGTCGAGCTTGGAGAGGAGAAACCTTAAGTAGTGTGGCTCGGGCATTCCATGAACACCTTGTGTGCATATGAGGTGAGCTAGAGCACCACCAAGCCCTCTCCCCTCGGCCGGAAAAAGCAGGCGGTGTGCTCTGCTCTTGCTTGGGGGTATATATAAACACCACCATTGGTCCCGGTTGGTCGCACGAACCGGGACTAAGGATTTCCTTTGGTCGGTTCGTGCCACGAACCGGGACGAACGAATTAATGGGCCAGAGGCGGGGATCATTGGTCGGTTCATCCCTGCAACCGGGACCAAAGGTCGAGACGAACCGGGACCAATGGCCCCGTGGCCCGGCCGGCCCGGGGCTCACGAACCGGGTCCGATGCCCCCATTGGTCCCGGTTCTGGATTGAACCGGGACTAATGGGCTGGACCGGCCTGGACCATTGCCCCCTTTTCTACTAGTGTATTGACTCGCGGGTCATACAAGAAATTCAGACAACTCCTATGGCTCCTGCCAGTTGTCATACTCATCGACATGCAAGTCATGATTCCTATTACAAGAACATGATCAATCTCATACATCACATATATATAATTTTCATCACATCCTTTTGGCCATATCACATCACATAGCAATACCCTGCAAAAACAAGTTAGACGTCCTCTAATTGTTGTTGCATGTTTTACGTGGCTGCTATGGGTTTCTAGCAAGAACGTTTCTTACCTGCACAAAAGCAACAATGGTGATATGTCAATTGCTATTTACCCTTCATAAGGACCCTCTTCATCGAATCCGATCCGAGTAAAGTGGGAGAGCCAGACACCTTCTAGCCACCTTATGCAACATGTGCATGTCAGTCGGTGGAACCTGTCTCACGTAAGCCGTGTAAGGTCAGTTTGGGCCGCTTCATCCCACAATGCCGCCGAATCAAGATAAGACTAGTAATGTTAAGCAAATTGACCAAATCATCGCCCACAACTACTTGTGTTCTACTCGTGCATAGAATCTACGCATAGACCTAGCTCAAATGCCACTGTTGGGGAACGTAGTAATAATTCAAAACATTTCCTACGTGTCACCAAGATCAATCTAGGAGATCCCTAGCAACGAGAGAGAGAGGGAGTGCATCTTCATACCCTTGAAAATCGCTAAGCGGAAGTGTTACAAGAACGGGGATGATGGAGTCGTTCTCGCGGCGATTCAAATCGCGGAAGATCCGATCCAAGCGCCGAACGGACGAAGCCTCTGCATTCAATACACATACAACCCAGGAATGTCTCCTCCTTCTTGATCCAGAAAAGGGGGAGGATAAGTTCAGGGAGAACTCCGGCAGCATGACAGTGTGGTGGTGATGGAGCTCGTGGTTCTCCGGTAGAGCTTCGCTAAGCACTACGGAGGAGGAAGAGGTGTAGGAAGGAGAGGAAGGGCAGCACCAGGGCATGTCAGGGTGCGGCTACCCTCTCTCTCCCTCACTATATATAGGGGGAAGGGGCAGGAGGAGGCACCCTAGGGTTTCCCCTAGGGGGCGGTGGGTAAGGCATATTGGATCTCCCTAGGGAAACCCTAGGGAGACTTGCCCCCCAAGCCAAGCAGGTGGAGGCTTGCCTCCCACGACAGGTGGATGCGCTCCACCTCCCCAAGTAACATGGGAAAGGGTGTGGGGCGCATAGCCCCTTAGTGGGCTGGTTTGCCCCCTACCCTTGGCCCATGAGGCCCTGTAACACTTACTGGGGCCCCCGAAAACACCTTTTCGGTCATGCTGGCGATAGCCTGGTACCCCCGGAACACTTCCGGACTCCAATACCCTTCATCCAATATATCGATCTTCACCTCCGAACCATCCTGGAGTTCCTCATCACGTTAGGGATCTCATCCAGGACTCTGAACAACCTTCGGTAACCACATACTATTCCCATTACAACTCTAGCGTCACCGAACCTTAAGTGTGTAGACCCTACGGGTTCAGGAACCATGCAGACATGACCAAAATACCTCTCCGGCCAATAACCAATAGCGTGATCTGGATACCCATATTGGCTCCCACATGTTCCATGATGATCTCATCAGATGAACCACGATGTCGGGAATTTAATCAATCCCGTATACAATTCCCTTTGTCCATCGGTATGTTACTTGCCCGAGATCTGATCGTCGATATCCCCATACCTCGTTCAATCTCCTTACCGGCAAGTCTCTTTACTTTTTCTGTAATGCATGATCCCATGGCTAACTCCTTAGTCACATTGAGCTCATTATAATGATGCACTACCAAGTGGTCCCAGAGATGCCTCTCCGTCATACGGAGTGACAAATCCTAGTCTCGATTTGTGCCAACCCAACAGACACTTTCGGAGATACCTGTAGTGCACCTTTGTGGTCACCCAGTTACGTTGTGATGTTTGATACACCCAAAGCATTACTACGGTATCAGGGAGTTGCAATCTCATGGTCTAAGGAAAGATACTTGACATTAGAAAAAGCTCTAGCAAACGAACTACACGATCTTGTGCTATGCTTAGTATTGGGTCTTGTCCATTACATCATTCTCCTAATGATGTGATCTCATTATCAATGACATCCAATGTCCATGGTCAGAAAACCATATCCATCTACTGATCAACGAGCTAGTCAACTAGAGGCTCACTAGGGACATGTTGTGATCTATGTATTCACACATGTATTACGGTTTCCGGTTAATAAAATTATAGCATGAACAATAGACAATTATCGTGAACAAGGAATATAATAATAACCATTTTATTATTGCCTCTAGGGCATATTTCCAACAGTTGGGAGGCAACCCAATGAATAAAATTTATTTTTGTTTTTTTCTTTCTTTCTGTTCTTGAGTGTTTGCACAAGTAGTGTTTGTGCCAAGCAAAGCCTTTGGGATCATGTTGGGTGATAGTAGATTTGATCTTGTTGAAAAACAAAATCTTTTTCGCCTAGTAAAACAATTTTAGTAAATCAGACAAGCGTGATAAAATTCTGAATTTTTTACACAAGATTGAAATAAAAATTTCCTACGTTGTCCTAGTTTTTCATAATTTTTGGACTTACAGAAGTATTCGAAGTTTTCAGATTGCTACAGACTGTTCTGTTCTTGACAGATTCTGTTTTCTTTGCGATGTGTGATTATCTTGATGAATCTATGGTTTTTATTGGAGGTTATACGCCATGGTAAAGTTGGAATACAGTAGATATAATGCAAAAATAAAATATGAATGCAATAGTACTTAGAGTAGTGATTTGCTTTGTTATACTAACGGATCTCATGAAGGTTTTGTTGAGTTTTGTGTGATTGAAGTTTTCAAGTTTTGGGTGAAATCATGATGGATGAAGGAATAAGGAGTAAGAAGAGCCTAAGCTTGGGGATGCCCCATTGCACCCCAAGTTATTATCCAAACAGGAACAAGCAACTAAGCTTGGGGATTCCCCGAGTGGCATCCCCTCTTTCTTCTAACGACCATCGGTATTTTACTTGGAGCTATATTTTGATTCGTGACATATCATGAGTTTTGCTTGGAGCGTCTTGTATTGTATGCGTCTTTGGTTGTCTTGATTTTTAGTTTGTTTCATCTATCCTTGCTGGACACACCTATTTGAGAGAGCCAAAAATATGCTATGATTTGTTAGAATTGCCCTATGTGCTTCACTTAATTTTTTTGAGCTATGGAATTGTTCTAGTGCTTCACTTATATCTTTTTGATCACGATGTGCTTTAATATTTTTAAATAAATGCTCTAATGCTTCACTTAGATTTATTTGAGAGTTAGTAAATTTTTTAAGAAATCCTATCATGCTTCACTTAAATTATTTTGAGAGAAGAAAATCTTTATGCTTGTGTTCTTCACTTAAACTTGTTTGAGCTTATCAAAAGCAACATATGAAATTAGTCCCAAAGTGATAGATATTCAAGAGGGATATAATAAAAGCTTTCATGAAGATCATTGGACAAAATAAACTTAATTCCTTGTAATAGTTTTGCGATATGATGATAGTGATATGTGAGTCATGCTGGTGAGTAATTATGCTTTAGTAAGAATATTGTTGTTAAGGTTTGTGATTCCCTATGCAAGAACGAAAGTCAATAATTATGCAATGAAATTACGTCCTACTTGTGGTGCATAATTCGGTGTTAGTTATGCTTAATGCAAGCTTATGTGATTTTTTGTTTCTTGGTTGGATGCTTCTCAATCTTTTTGCTAACCTTCACTTCTACTCCCTCCGTCCCATAATATAAGAACATTTTTTACATTAGTGTAGTGTAAATAATGTTCTTATATTATGGGACGGAGGGAGTACTAAGTAGGAATACTACTTGTGCATCCAAAATCCTTGAACCCAGTTTTGCCATATGAGTCCACCATACCTTCCTATATGCGGTATTCCCATGCCGTTCTAAGCAAACTTGTATGTGCCATCTCTAATTTTCAAAGTAAATTCCTTTTTGTGTGCTCGTACCGCTCATGAAACGGTAGGGGGTGGCTGATATTTTTCCATGCGAGATGTGTTATTCTCAAGATGAGTGTTTATTCACTTGTCATTGCACGAGAGTACGGCAAAGGTATTAGGGATGCCCAGTCCCAAAATGAAAAATGAATTTACTTTATTTTGTCAAGTAGTAAATTCCTTGGAAAGTGTTGTTACGGACGACAACCGTGGATATGGCTAGCCATGGAATGTGAAATTATGGTGGAAAAAGGAATAAACTTTATTTTTTGTTTGGGAACCACCTATGATATATCTAGCATAGAAAGTATTGGGAACCATTCGATCGTTTTCGTTGACAGGAAAAGCATGCCACTCAAAACTTTCATCTCTATTTTGTTTGTTTTGAGCTCTGACTCCTCTACAAATCCCTACTTCCCTCTGCGAAGGGCCTTTCTTTTTTACTTTATGCAATTTTTATTTTTATTTGAGTCTCTATCTTCTCTTATAAAGCACCAACTAAGGGGCACTATGATCGTACTTGAGCATTGGGTGTAGCTAATATGCGAGTGTGTTTCATGAATGGATCAATGATTGAGCATGATGGGCTAGGGATAACTTGCTTTAGTGTTGAGACATGGTTGCTTGTTGATATGCCTAAGTATTGAAATCTTCATGTCAAAACTAGACTATTGCTTTGAACCAGATAAAAGTCCATATGTCCATGCTACAAAAGAAAAGAATATGTGATGAACATGTTAGGCAACATTCCACATCAAAAATTCTGTTTTTATCATTTACCTACTTGAAGACGAGTAGGAATTAAGCTTGGGGATGCTGATACGTCTCCAATGTATCCATAATTTTTATTGTTCCATGTTGTTATCTTATCATTCTTGGGTGTTTTACAATCCTTTTATAGCAACTTTATGTCATTTTTTGGACTAACCTATTGACATAGTGCCCAGTCCTAGTTGCTAATTTTTTTTCTTGTTTTTTACTTCGCAGAAAATCACTACCAAACAGAGTCCAAACGCAGCGAAACTTTTTGGAGATTTTTTCCGGACCAGAAGACACATGTTGTGCCAGAGAAGTACCAGAGGGGGGCTCCGAGGGGAGGCACACCTATGGGCCCAGGCACGCCCTGGTGGGTTGTGCCCACCTCGGCCGCCTCCCGCACCGCCTCTTCGCTCTATAAATACCGCGAAAATCCAAAAACCCTAGGGGAGTCGACGAAACACAATTCCAGCCGCCGCAAGTTCCAGAACCACCAGATCCAATCTAGACACCATAACGGAGGGGTTCATCATCCTCATTGGTGCCTCTTCGATGATGCGTGAGTAGTTCATTGTAGACCCACGGGTCCGTAGTTAGTAGCTAGATGGCTTCCTCTCTCACATTTCATTCTCAATACAATGATCTCTTGGAGATCTATTTGATGTAACTCTTTTTGCGGTGTGTTTGTTGGGATCCGATGAACTTTGTGTTTATGATCAGATCTATTTTATCCATGAAAGTTATTTGAGTTTTGATCTCTTATATGCATGATACTTATAGCCTCGTATTTCTTCTTCGAATCTTTGGTTTAGTTAGGCCGACTAGATCGATTTTTCTCGCCATAGGAAGAGGTGCTTTATGATGGGATCGGTCGTGCGGTGTTCTTTCCCAGTGGTGGAAGGGGCAGCAGGACACGTATTGATCTTTGTCATTAAGGATAACAAGATGGGTTCTATTCCTACATGAATAGATCTTGTCTACATCATTTTATCGTTATCATTGCATGACTCCATTTTTCCATGAACTTAATACACTAGATGCATGTTGGATAGCGGTCGATGTGTGGAGTAATAGTAGTAGATGCAGGCAGGAGTCGGTCGACTAATCTTGGATGTGATTCCTATATAATGATCATTGAGTGGATATCGTCATAATTATTTGAAGTTCTATCAATTGCCCGACAGTAATTTGTTTACCCGTCGTATGCTATTTTCCTTGAGAGAAGCCACTAGTGAAATCTACGGCCCTAAGGTCTATTCTTTATCATATTTGCTTCGAGATCTATTTTTATTTGCTTTTGCTTTCATATCTGTTATTCCAAAAACCAAAAAATACCTTGCTGCAATTTTTTTGTTATTTATTTTATTTTGTGTTTTTGCGAGATCTATTTATCCAATCTACTATAAACCAATCTATCTTTTACCTAAGAGGGATTGATAACCCCTCTTACGCGTCTGGTTGCAAGTACTTGTTCTTTGTGTGTAGGTACCATTTACATAGTGTTGCTTGGTTCTCCTACTGGTTCGATAACCTTGTCTTCATCACTGAGGGAAATACCTACCATAGTTGTGATGCATCATCCATTCCTCTTCGGGGAAATATTAACGCGGACATGAGCCATCAGTCTGTCACATTCAGATTCGTATGTACTTTGCAAAGTTCTATGTCTCCATCCTTAACATAATTATGAATGGAGTCGAAACGGCGCTTCATGTGCTTGGTTCTCTTGTGAAACCTGGGCTCCTTGGCAATGGCAATAGCTCCAGTGTTGTCGCAAAAGATAGTCATTGGATCCGGTGCACTAGGTATGACACCCAGATCGGATATGAACTCCTTCATCCAGAGTCCTTCTTGCGCTTCTTCTAAAGCAGCTATATACTCTGCTTCACATGTAGATCCCTCCCCAACACTCCGCTTAGAACAACACCAACTGACCGCTCCACGAATCAGTATAAATAAGTATCTGGTTTGAGACTTAGAGTCATCCAGATCTGTGTCGAAGCTAGCATCGATGTAACCCTTTACGACGAGCTCTTCATCACAATCATAAACGAGAAACATGTCCTTAGTCCTTTTCATGTACTTTATGATGTTCTTGACCGTTATCTAGTGATCTACTCCTGGATCACTTTGTAACCTCCCTGCCAGACTTATGACAAGGCACACATTAGGTCTGGTACACAACATGTCATATATTATAGAGCATATGGCTGACGCATAGGGAAAGACTTTCAACCTTTCTGTTTCTTCTGCCATGGTCGGGCTTTGTGTCTTACTCAACTTCGCACCTTGCAATATAGGCGAGAACCCTTTCTTTAACTGGTCCATTTTGAATTTCTTCAAAACTTTATCAAGGTATGTGCTTTGTGAAAGTCCTAGTAAGCATCTTGATATATCTCTATAGATTTTGATGCCCAATATGCAAGTAGCTTCACCAAGGTCTTTCATTGAAAAACTCTTATTCAAATATACTTTTATGCTTTCCAGAAATTCTATATCATTTCCAATCAACAATATGTCATGCACATATAATATTAGAAATGGTACATCGCTCCCACTCATTTTCTTGTAAATACAAGCGTCTTCGTAAGTTTGTATAAAACCAAAAGGTTTGATCACCCCATAAAAGTGAATATTCTAACTCTGAGATGCTTGCACCAGTCCATAGATGGATCGTCGGAGCCTACATACTTTGTTAGAATCCTTATGATCGACAAGACCTTCTAATTGCATCATATACAACTCTTCCTCAAGAAACACTACTAGGAAAAGGGCTATAGATGGGATGGACACTAATGGCGCACCAGAGCAGTAGTGCGCCACTACTATATACTAATGGCGCACCATTTGGTGATGCGCCATTAGTGTGGAAGACACTAATGGCACACCACACAAAAGGTGCGCCACTAGTGATAATTTTTTTTTCATTTCTCCATACATACTAATGGCGCATCCGACCGAAGTGCGCCATTACTAGTTCTAACTAGTAATGGCGCACTAGCCATAGAGTGCGCTAGTACTGTATTCTTTTTTTTATTCTTTTTTTGCAAAACTACTAATGGCGCACCGTGTCACAATGCGCCATTACTAGTTTAAACTAGTAATGGCGCACTACTACACGGTGCGCCATTAGTATATATATATATATATATATATATATATATATATATATATATATATATATATATATATACTTTTTGCAAAACTAATAATGGCGCACCACCTGCAGGTGCGCCATTAGTAACCAAGGTTACTAATGGCGCATTTGCACGTGGTGCGCCATTAGTAACCTGGGACCCCAACAAGATATTTTGGACAACCACACCTACCCTGTCACTTTCCCCACTTCATTCCCTCCACCTCCTTCTCCAAGCTTTCGGCTGCCTCCTCCTCCTCACCTCATTTGCACCATAGATTCATCAAAATTATGTGGTGAAATTACCTTTTTTTGATCGGTAAGTAAGGGGAAAGCTATCTTCATGATGTAGATCTACTTTTTTTCTCCCTAGCTCGCTCCAACAACATGCATATGCACTTTTTGTGGCCTACCTAGATCTATGTATATTTGTGGTGTTGCATGTGTTTGTGGTGTTGCATATTGTTGACACCAGATTTTGGCACGGTCAATAACTTATTTAAGATGTCCTCAAATGGAGAAGTGATCTTCATGAAAGAGTTCCGTATTGTCGATATAAACATCTTTGAAGTTTGGGTCATCGCAGTCCGATTTCATCTCGAAGGCCGAAACTATGCTGAAAGTACTAAGATCTTATATTCAGAGTACAGTTTGGCTGATTAAGCCCCCAAGACGACCTCAAATGGAAAAATTATCTACACGGATTGTCTTCGTCTCGTCGAATCGATCGATTTTGATATAAAAAACGTTCCAATCCGAGTTCGTATGCAAAAGTTAGAGCCATCGGAATACAGCCCTGTCAGGAGGCAAAAACTGGCGCGCCCCACCAGACACCCTGTCTGATGGGTAGCGCGAGGGATAGTCTGTTTTGCGCGACCGATTTGACCCTCGAGATGACCTCTGATCAAAAAACGTTCAACATAAAAGTTGTTCATCTCGTCGAAACGGTCATGATTGCTTTTGGGCTCGTTTCCATCCGAGATTGGTTGCCACCACAAAAAAGACCCGCAAGGTGCAGCCAGTTTAAACCGAACAGTTTTGAAAAGTTCGGACAAAACCAATCCGAATTTGACTAGGGTTTTGGACGTGAATCCAAGCCTTTTCCTTGCATGGGAAGTCCAGCCGCCTCTTATACAGCTAAGGGGTGACGGCCGATTGAACAACACACAATCGATAAATTCATCTACCACTTTTTATCTTTTATCTTTTCTCCTTAACCCTAGTTCTTCTTCTTCCTCGTTCTTCGTCTGTTCTTTTTGTTGCAGGACAGCGAACCTCGAGGCCCTAGGGCGATCAGGTCGACCTAGGGCAGCCCATAGCCGCCGCGCGCCCTAACGGGGTCCCTCCCGGGCGTGTGGGGTTTCGGGTCTTCAAAAGCGCCCGCCGGATTGTCTTGCGTACCGCGCTTCCGGCGGGTCTCCTTCGACGTGAGTTGCGGTGCACCACCCCCGGCATCGAGAGTACACGGTGACGTGTTCGTGTGTGAACACACTTTTTGGTGACTCCGCTGGGGACGAAGCTTTGAATGGTCTCCAGCCCGTTCTTGCTACGAAGAGATCGTCATCAAGTTGCTGCAATCTACAAAGGTAATATGAATACCCAATTCCCCTTTGTAGATGCAAATAATCCATATGTTGTTGCTGGATCACCTATTGAGCATAATGTATCGGCTAGCCCTATTTTTATCAATCATGCATCTAATTATGTGAAAGGGCCGATGCAAAACAATCTTCATATTTCAAATTCTTATAAATTTAGCAACATGCAACATATGTATCCCAACTCCCATGCATCGGTAACCCCACAAATTCATATGCCGATGAGCAACATGATGAGTTCGATTAATCAATTTGAAACACCCCAAGTTAGAATTTCCAATGCCATACAAGAAAGTGTTTCACCCTTTTATTCATCGGCAGCTAATGTGCAATATAGTAATCCAACCATGCCGATGAATGAGAGAATTGTCCATGCTACTAATGGCTATTTGGCCAGTTACTCTCAACCATCATATGCTACACCTCATGTTAGTAATCCTTCGGCACCATACACAACTATAGATGCTCATAATTCGGCTTCACACCTTCCTGGTTATAGCCAAATGAATGTAAATTTTACAGGAGCGGTTGTGCCCAACATTGTAGAAGATGAGGTAGTGGTGGCTGCATTGAAGAGTTTAGCCCAAAACAAGAGAATTAGTGCTCTTTGCCTTGAACAACATGAAAATGGGCTATTTCCTGATTATGCCGCAATAAATGCTACAGTTTTGCAAGAAGATGAATCTTTGCCAATTGATAAAATTAGCGAGCAAAAGTATGGTCTTACAACACTGCATATGCCTTCACCTAGTACTACATCATATTATACACCCCATACACAATTGCAAAATTTCGGCAACACCCGTGTGTCATTGCCGAAAGAATCTAAAAGCATTGGGGGGCAATCATATCCGGAGTGGGCTGAAATTGAGAAAAAGCTTAAAGCTAATTTTGCCGCTCGCCGTCAAAAACAAATAGAAAAAGAATTTGCTCAGATAAAAGATGCATTGCCAATTGGTACTATCAATGAAAAGAAGGATGATTCGGAACATGAAAGTGCTTCGGTTGAAAAAGCCGAATCAAGTAGTATATATTCTGAATTCATCAAATCCAATGAGGCAAGCATTATTGAGAAAGGGCATGGCAAGCATAGGAAAACAACAGTGCTTGATTTTTACGAAGTTAATGGAACCTACTTCCTGCCCTATGAGTTCCGTGCCGTAGAAATTGACAAGCTTCAAGGACAAGAACAAGTAGCCGAACAAAGTTCGGCCGACAAAAATCTTCAAAGCGATGATGCACGGATTCAAGAAAAAGATGATGACAAGGTGTTGGGGAGCCATCCAAAGACGAAGCAAGATGTTCTTCAAATGGCACCACTATCATGCTCTCCCAACATATTTGAAGAGGTATGCATAGCGAGTAATTTACCTATTTTCAGATTTGGTCGCAACTTCATTATTGATGCATCTATAATAAATATTCTCATAAGTAATTTTGAAAGACCAATGAGGAAGGGTAATTGAGGGAGTCCTGGACTAGGGGGTGTCCGGACAGCCGGACTATCATCGTCAGCCGGACACCAAGACTATGAAGATACAAGATTGAAGACTTCGTCCCGTGTCCGGATGGGACTTTCCTTGGCGTGGAAGGCAAGCTTGGCGATACGGACGTGTAGATCTCCTACCATTGTAACCGACTCTGTGTAACCCTAGCCCTCTCCGGTGTCTATATAAACTGGAGGGTTTTAGTCCGTAGGACAACACAACCATTACAACAATCATACCATAGGCTAGCTTCTAGGGTTTAGCCTCCTTGATCTCGTGGTAGATCCACTCTTGTACTACCCATATCATCAATATCAATCAAGCATGAGTAGGGTTTTACCTCCATCGAGAGGGTCGAACACAGGAAAAACATCGTGTCCCTTGTCTCCTGTTACCATCCGCCTAGACGCACAGTTCGGGACCCCCTACCCGAGATCCGCCGGTTTTGACACCGACATTGGTGCTTTCATTGAGAGTTCCTCTGTGTCGTCACCTATAGGAAGGATGCCTCTTCCCGTCTTCAAGGATGGTATATTCGTCAAAGGAGCCTTGGCCGCCGGGCAAACAATCCGGCTAGGTGGTTTTCTCATGACCGCCTGTTCGGCCACCGCTTCGACAATGACCTCTCAGTTCGTCAAAAGCAATCTTCACGTCAGCTCGGAATTCGCCGAGCGGCTGGATCCAATAGAGCTCTCGTCCGTAAACGAGCTCTTGGATCGCATCGCCGCCCTGGGAATCGCTACAGACTACAATCAGATTGGTCTTAAAACCGATCTGAGAGAGATTAACTCTCCCCAGGTCACCCACTACGTTGCAGTGGTAGAGGAACAACGTGGCGACTCTTCTCCTGTATTGAAAACTAGTCATGTACGGGCTCCCGAACCCTCCATGCCGGATTCCCGCGGAGGGACGGACTTCGATCAAGCACTGAACCTAAAGTCAGGCATTGGACCGGACTCATCGGACAACATCCATCAATCCAAGCTTCCAAATTTGGAAACTTCTCGGCCCTTGAGCCTCGAGATGGGTAGGGTTCCGAACTTAATTCCACACACCCGCCCAGACATATGCGATCTATCTCTAATCCGGCAAGAGCCCGTTGAAACAGTACATCACTGCTGGGCCAGATTCCTCCTGGTTATGGACAGGATAAAGGACTGCCAAGGGGAAAACACAATCTCAATTTTTTGCAATAATTGCACGGACGAGGGAATCTTGAACGCCGTCATCCGTCATGAAATTACACACTTCGCCGACCTGGCGTCCATAGTACGAAAGTACTGTGCGATGTAGAGTTTCCGGAAAACCAAAAATAAGTTTTGGGACAATCCGGCCCCGAATACAACCCTAGTCCGCAACAAAAGGGTGCATTACACTCAGGCACCAGGTACAAAAACAAAAAAGCAAAAACCCCATAAAGGGCACGGAACCGTACTGGAGGGATGGCTTAGCGGACCCTGTAAAATTCACAGTACAGAGGGCGCCATCCCAACACATAGCCTTCGAGCATGTTGGATATTACGGCGGGTGGCCAAAAGTGGCGAGGAGCTTCTAGCCCCGGAAAACAACTCCAACAATAACGGTATGGTATCAACAGTATTTGAGACTTTCGCATCAAATAATATACGGAAACGAACAATCCGCAGCCTCGCCGAAGTCTACCAAGTAGCAACAACAAATCCATGGAGCAACACAACCATCACCTTCAACGCCAACAACGAACCTAAATTCCGAACAGCTCGAGCACCAGCCGCATTGGTCCTTAGTCCAATAGTGGACGGCTTTCGACTTACCAAGGTACTCATGGATGGCGGCAGCGGATTAAACCTCATTTACGAGGAAACTCTTCAAAAAATGGAAATAGACTGGAGCCACATTGAGCAAAGCAGCACAACCTTCAGAGGAATAATCCCTAGCTGGGAAGCACGCTGCACCGGAAAAATCACACTCGATGTGGTGTTTGGCTCGCTGGACAATTACAGATCCAAAGAAGTCACGTTCCAAGTGGCCCCGTTCAACAGCGGATATCACGCTATATTAGGACGAGAGGCATTCACAATTTTTCAAGCCGTACCCCATTACGGGTACATGAAGCTCAAAATGCTCAGGCCGGTGGAATAATCACTCTTGTTAGTGATCCGGACACAGCACTCGCGCCGAAAACAAGGCGATCGCATTAGCCACGGAGGCACTATCCAAAGCCCTAGCGGCGAAGGACTCACGCGCGCGCTCTCGTGAATAGGGGCGATGTGATACTCGATAAGAGATCCAAGTCCACCTCCTTTAAACCAGCGGACGAAATAGTGAAATTCCAGGTCCATCCAGCGGACCCGACAAAGACGGCCTCCATCGGGCGCAGTTGAACCTCGATGTAGGCGCCGCCTTCGCGAAATTCCTTCAGGAAAATTGGGACATTTTACTTTGGCACCCTTCGGATATGCCGGAATCCCACGCAGATTGGCGAACACAGCCTAAACATCCTAAAAGGATTCAAGCGATCAAACAGGCTCTTGACGATTTTCGAACCCAAAAGACATGCAATGGGAGAAGAGCTAGCCAAACTATTGGAAGCTGGATTCATCGAGACATCAAACATCCGGATTGGCTAGCAAACCTGGTAATGGTACCAAGAAGGACAAAACCTGGCGCCTATGTGTCGATTTTAAAGACCTCAACAAGGCCTGCCTAAAGGATCCTTCCCCTCCCTGCATCGACCAGATAATCGGCGCTACCGCGGGACACGATTCATTGTGCTTCCTTGGCGCATACTCCGGCTACCATCAAATCAAGATGGCGGAAGCGGACCAAGCCGCAACAGCATTCATCACTCCATATGGACCATTTCGCTTCAATCGATGCCCTTCGGACTTAAAAGCGCCGGCGCAACATATCGGCGCATGATTCAAACATGTCCGCCACCCGGATCGGCAAAGCAGTAGAGGCATACGTGAGCGGCGTGGTCGTCAAAACCAAACACGTCGAAACTCTAGTAGACGACTTGAGGCTCACATTCGACAACCTCAGAGCATATGACATCAAGCTGAATCCGGAAAAATGCATTTTCGGCGTACCAGCCGGAAAGCTCCTAGGCTTCATTGTATCCGGCAGAGGAATCGAAGCGAACCCAGCCAAGATCCGAGCTCTGTCACAGCTGGATATCCCAAAGGACCTCAAACAAATACAAATATTGACTGGATGCGTGGCGGCTCTAAGCCGCTTTATCTCCCGTCTAGGAGAAAAGTCATTGCCCCTCTATCGCGTCCTTAGGCGCACGAACACCAGTGGGCGGATGCTGCCTCGCCGGACACGAAGAAATAAAAGCCATATTGGCAACAAATCCGGTCCTGGCTGCGCCCAACCTGGGCGAACCAATGTTGTTATACATCACGGCAACACATCAAGTTGTAAGCGCGGTACTCGTCGTCGAACGAGAGACAGAAGGGCATAAATTCCCTCTTCAAAAACCAGTGTACTACGTATCCACTGTTTTAACCCCCTGCAAGTCCCGTTACCCGCACTATCAAAAGATAGCATATGCGGTGTTCATGGCATCCCGGAAGCACCGACACTACTCTAGAGTGTTCGATAACTGTGGCCTCTGAAGTACCCCTCAACGACATTATAAACAACCGCGACGCAACGGGCAGGATTGCAAAATGGGCCATTGAGCTCTTACCATTCGATATAACTTACAAACCTCGGCAAGCTATAAAGTCGCAAGTTTTGGCTGACTTTGTCGCTGAATGGACCAAAGTCGAACTCCCTAAAGAGTACGGCGCATACTCCAATTGGATTATGCACTTCAACGGCTCTAAAATGTTGGCCGGATTGGGGGCTGGCGTCGTATTGACGTCCCCAACTGGGGACACAGATCAATCGTGCCGAGATAATGTACGGACTCCAACAAGGCGGCGAATCGAGGCCCTTTACATGGCCTCCGGATGGCAATCTCCATGGGCATTCAACGCCAAGAGGTGTGAGGATTCAAACCTTGCAATATCCCAAGTAAATGGAGACTTTGATGCCAAGGATCCGAAAATGGCAGCCTATCGTAACGCTGTCCTAAAATGTCACTTCGGTTTGAAGGACTTGAATTCCACCATGTAGCCGGGATAATAACCAAGTAGCCGACATATTGGCGCGCGGCAAAAGCGTGACGCTGTCCTCAAATATCTTCCTGGAACGGCTCTTTAAGCCATCCGTACTATGGGAAGAGGAGTCCGGAGATAACAAACCAGAAGCAGCCACACCAACCGAGACAAAACAATCTGACATAATCGGCGACTCAGCCAATGAAATAACACCTTCAGCCCACGAAATAATGGCAGTAATCGCCCCGTGGACACCACTTATCTTTTTTAAAAAAAAAATTATTAATGTGTTACCAGGAGGGGTCCCTGTGTCTCCTCCTGCGGCAGCCAGTGCGGCCTCAAGTTGGGCTTTACACTCTTGCATCTCCTGGGACAGTTGGGTATTCTTCTTCGTAAGATCCTACATTTCAATTGATCTTTAAATCAGTTAATACAACTACTTTAAGTCTCGGGGGCTACTGGCATATACAACTATTAAAATCTCTTACCCGTATGTCTTTTACATACTTCTCCGTGGCTCTGGTTAAACCATCTTGAGCAGCACGGAGATGCGCGTCCCCCGCGTTAAAGGCATCCAACGCCTCAGGGGAGAAGCACGCGTCACGAAAGACTGTTCGTGGCGCTGTGGTTCATGGCGCTCTCCACCTCGAACTTGGTGGCGGACGATCTGTCGGCATCCTCCGTTGGAGGAGTATCCGGCTCGCGCCTTGCGCTCGCCCCCCCCTCGAGACCAGTCTTTGGAGCTTGGCTGGTAGAGGCTGGGTTGGCAACTTCTCGCCCATGATCCGGTGGCGCTTTTCTCTACAAAAGTCATGAGCATTCAAACACTTCCTAGGAACGTTGCTCTAAATAATGAACCGTGAGCTATACCTTTTCGGCGACGTTTCAATCAGCGCCGCGCTCCTCTTCCACCTACTGGGCCGGACTGACCCTTGTTGGTCAGCCGCCGTGGGCTCGGCTTCCCGCCTTGAAGGCGCCTCCTGCAAAACACCATCGTATACGGTGGTCAGAAACAAGCAAGGAAGAAATAATGGTGTCAGGACTTCGGTCACAATCACCTGGGAAGCCGGATATAGGCCGGGGTAGTCAGCCGTAATGGCGACTAAAGCATTATCCATGCTGAGTTGGTGGAACACCCCGTCGATTAGCTCCACCTTTATGTCCGAGTCCTCTTCGGAGGCTGGATCCTAGGATCTATCGGGATCCTCGGGTTGCGGAGCTGGACTAAGCATGCCCTCCACAACCCGACGCAGCTCCTACGTCGATAGCATAATATAAGAAACTTAAACTTCGAAAGCATGGGTCGGGCACATAAAGTGTTCTCTTACCCAACGCCGAGGGTTATTCATGGAGAACCCATTTAACGGGCTCGTCTGGAGGAAATCCTCCTTCTCCCCCTTGTACAGGCCGGACAGGATCTTCGCCAGGTCTTCGGCCGATCTCGGCCCTTTGTGGCCATGACGGGTGGCATCGTCCTCCCCGTTGAAGTCCCACATAGGGTGGCCTCTGTATTGTAGCGGCTGCACCCCCCGCATAATGCACGTTGCCATGACTCCAATCATGGTCAACCTGGAATGGGCCAGTAACTTTATCCGGCCCATCAAATAATGGACGCTCTTGTCTTCCTCCAGCTGGGGGCTCCGTGGGCGCCAACTAAGGCGTTTCTTCAGAGGAGCATTATTGAACTCTGGGAGGCCGATCCAAACAGGGTCTGGCAGCGAAGCATCTTCTATGTAAACCCATTCTGAAGGCCAGTCTTCGGACGCCTTCTTAGGGGTACCGGATTGGTATTCGGTCCCGGCAATGCGCCATATTTCGGCGCCGCCCACTTGATATATGGACCCCTCGTGAGAGCGGGGTACAAGGCAGAACAACCTCTTCCACAGCGCAAAATGGGGCTCGGCGCCGAAATAGCTCATAAAAAGCTCGTAACCCGCGATATGCAGGATAGAGGCGGGCGTGAGGTGATGGAGCTGGAGTCCGTAGAACTCCGAGGGCCCAGCGGAGGAGCGGATGTATAGGAAATCCAAGCCCCTTATCGGATAGGTGAAGCATACCGCTCCCCTTTGTTGGGACTTGGGGTGGCCTCCGCTTGCTTCCCACCTTTGTAGGTGGCCAGCCCGGCTCGAACCGGAACCATGAAGGCCGGAGAGAGATATCCCTCCGCTTGGAGCGTCACCAGCTCGTTGTGCGGGACAGAACATCTCCTCCAATCCCCTGGCAGAGGGCTGGGGGCGCGAGAGGAGGAGCCGCGTCGACGGTCCATGATGGAATGGATTTTGGGTCAGAAGCACTCTGATGAGTACTCGAGGAAGGAAGATGGTGTGATTTGGATCTGGATTCTTGCCTTTCTTATAGGCAGATTACTTGCAGCTAGGGGGTAAAACATAAAAGATACCCTGGCTTTTCGCCTTTGTGCGACGCGTGGAAGAAGGCCATTATTGGGCGTGGAAGCCAAGAAGCGCAACATTGATAAGGCTCATATCGGTCAACCCATTGCACCATTTATAAAGACCGATAATGACTTATTGTTACAGCCAAAGCTTTTCCCGTTGCTTTTTCTAAAGTTCATATCTAGTTGGGTAGCTTTGCTTATTTTTACTTGGCTTACACTTGGTCTCAACTGAGACATGTATGTTCTAAATATCTTCGTTTTAGAAATTTAAAGCCAAGGTTAAATTCTATTGAGAAAACCGATGCTAATATAATATCATATCCAAAGACATCGGAGATAGAGTGGAAAACATAATGCATAGCCGAATGGGGAGATTCCAAATCTGAACCATTCGTTTGCTTATCTCCAAAGCCGTTCAAACAGCAAGCTCGGCTAGGAAAAAAGAAGTATACTTTCAATTCAAGCATGTGTGATAAAATATTTGATTTGTTGCTGAAAAATAATTACATTACAATTCTTGATCACCATGTTAAGCCATCAATCCAAGGACGAATGTATTGCAAGTTGCATGATTCGTCCAAGCATAATTTCGAGGATTGCAACATGTTTCGTCAAATAGTTAAATCGGCCATTGAAAAAGGACGATTGAAGTTTGTTGAAACACCAAGAGATGACCAGTCTATTCCGATTGGTCCCGATGGCAAAAAGTTTTTACATCGGCTGCTTCAAGCCGATCCATTTAAAAAGAATGTAAAAGCTGCAGGTGATGGGATCAAGCTTTCAAGTAAAGAAGTTGTTGAAGAGCATAACGAGCATAATCTTGAGGGCGGGAGTTCCATTGAAGCTACAATGGAGACGCCAAGGACTGGGGGGCAGCAAGCAAATCTAATGATCGATGAAAGCAAACCAAAAGAAAACAAAGGCCGGAATAAGCGCAAGTGTAAGAGATCAAAAATCACCTTTGCTGAACTGTTAGATAAATATCAAAAGAAGAGTGAAGAGAAGAATGCTTATCGGCCAAATCATGCAAAGAAACCAAGATCACCCCCAAGGCGCAAATATGAGGATTGGTATTGGCAAAGTGATAATTTTAATGCAACATCTTCGTATCCTTATTTTGGGCCGCCAATGCCAATGCCGTGGATGCCTCCCTATTGTCATATAGATACATATTCATCATGGGACAGGTATGGTACAAGGGCACATTCTCCATCTTATTCTAGACCATCTCACCAATACTATGCAGCTCCAAGAAGATCAACATTTGAACAATCACGTATCAAAGACCGTTTCAATCATAAGGAATCGGTCCAGAGCTCAAGGAAGAAGAAAGAGATGGTAAAGCAAGTTTACCGCGTGAAAAGAGATGGTCGTAAGTGTGCTACTTCAGATTTGATCTCAAAAAACAAAGAGCCAATTAAAGTGTTGACATTGGCTACAAAAGGCAAAGAAGTGAAGCAATCAATTGATAAAAATCAGAGTGCCAAATCTGAAGAAAATAAGTTGAGGCTGCACAAGGCCCAGAAAGAATAGCCATTGGTTGAAACAAAATCACAATCGAGGTGCTCACTCGGCTTATCATATTGGCAAAAGAAGAAATTACAAAATCTTAGTGCACAAGAGCTTAGAAAGAGGAACATGGCATGGGTTCCCAAGAGGGTCAATCAAAACAAAAACGATGTACATGCTTCAATTGCAACAAGTACAATAAAAATGAAGAAGGAGAATGATGGAAGCAACAAACAATTAAGCCGAAGGTGTGCATCACAACATCAAAACCTTCGGTTAGCACATCATCCATTTTCTTCAACAATGCCATTGAAGGAAATATGCCCTAGAGGCAATAATAAAGTTATTATTTATTTCCTTATTTCATGATAAATGTCTATCATTCATGCTAGAATTGTATTAACCGGAAACATGATACATGTGTGAATGCATAGACAAAACAACATGTCACTAGTATGCCTCTACTAGACTAGCTTGTTAATCAAAGATGGTTATGTTTCCTGACCATGAACAAGGAGTTGTTATTTGATTAACAAGGTCACATCATTAGTAGAATGATCTGATTGACATGACCCATTCCCTTAGCTTAGCACATGATCGTTTAGTATGTTGCTCTGCTTTTATCCATGACGTATACATGTTCCTGTAACTATGAGATTATGCAACTCCGTTTACGGAGGAACACTTTGGTGCTACCAAGCGTCACAGCAATCTGGGTGATTATAAAGGAGTACTACAGGTGTCTCCAAAGGCAGATGTTGGGTTGGCGTATTTGAGATTAGGTTTTGTCACTCCGATTGTCGGAGAGGTATCTCTGGGCCCTCTCGGTAATGCACATCACTGAAGCCTTGCAAGCACTACAACTAATGAGTTAGTTGTGAGATGATGTATTACGGAACGAGTAAAGAAACTTGCGATAGCGAGATTGAACTAGGTATTGGATACCGACGATCGAATCTCGGGCAAGTAACATACCGATGACAAAGGAACAACGTATGTTGTCATGCGGATCGACCGATAAAGATCTTCGTAGAATATGTAGGAACCAACATGGGCATCCAGGTCCGCTGTTGGTTATTGACCGTGAATAGTTCTAGGTCATGTCTACATTGTTCTCGAACCGTAGGGTCCGCACGCTTAAGGTTTCGATGGCGGTTATTATGAGTTTATGTATTTTGATGTACGAAGAAGTTGAGTCCCGGATGTGATCACGGACATGACGAGGAGTCTCGAAATGGTCGAGACATAAAGATTGATATATTGGAAGCCTATGTTTGGAGTTCGAATGGTTCGGGAAAGCGGAATTTGCGGAGTAGGGAGGTTACGGAACCCCGGGAGGTAAATGGGCCTCGGTGGGCCTCGAGAGAGAAGAGGAGGGGCCGGCCAGGAGGTGGCAGCGCCCTCTTCCCCCAGTCCGAATAGGACAGGAGGAGGCGCCCCTTTCCTCTTTCCTCCCCAATCCTATTCCAACTAGGAAGAGGGGAGTCCTACTCAGTAGGAGTAGGACTCCTCGGCAGCGCCTCCTCTGGGCGGCCGGCCTCCCCTCCCTCCTTTATATCTCGGGGCAGGGGGCACCTTGGAACACACAAGTTTGATCTTTAGATCGTTCCTTAGCCGTGTCGGTGCCCCTCCACCATATTCCACCTCGGTTATACCGTCGCGAAGCTTAGGCGAAGCCCTGCGCCGTGAAACATCAAGATCGTCACCATGCCGTCGTCTTGTGAAACTCTCCCTCGACACTCGGCTGGATCGAGTCTGAGGACATCATCGAGCTGTACGTGTGTCAAGAACTCGGGGCGGAGATAATGGCGCGGGATCGGTCGGATCGCGAGGAGAGCGTCGACTACTTCCTCTACGTTGTGATCGCTTCGCCGGGTCTACAAGGGTATGTGGACAACACTCTCCCCTCTCGTTGCTATACATCACCATGATCTTGCGTGTGCGTAGGAAAATTTTTAAATTACTCGTTCCCCAGCAGTGGCATCCGAGCCTAGGTTTTTTTCTATGGTTTGATGTTTTGCAGAGTAGAACACAAGAGAGTTGTGGGCGATACAAGTCATACTACCTACCAGCATGTCATACTTTGGTTCAGCGGTATTGTGAGATGAAGCGGCCCGGACCGACATTACGCGTGCGCTTACGCGAGACTGGTTTCACCGCCACGAGCACTCGTTGCTTAAAGGTGACCGTGGTGGGTGCTGTCTCTCTCACTTTAGTTGAACCGAGTGTGGCTCGCCCGGTCCTTGTGAAGGTTAAGCGGAGTCTATTTGACGAAATATCGTTGTGGTTTTGATGCGTAGGTGAGACTGGTTCTTGCTTAAGCCCGTAGCAGCCACGTAAAATTTGCAACAACAAAGTAGAGGACGTCTAACTTGTTTTTGCAGGGCATGTTGTGATGTGATATGGTCAAGGCGTGATGCTATATTTTATTGTATGAGATGATCATGTTTTGTAACCGAAGTTATCGGCAATTGGCAGGAGCCATATGGTTGTCGCTTTATTGTATGCAATGCAATCATACTGTAATGCTTTACTTTATCACTAAGCGGTAGAGATAGTCGTAGAAGCATAAGTTTGGCGAGGCGACAACGATGCTACGATGGAGATCAAGGTGTCGCGCGGTGGCGATGGTGATCATGGTGGTGCTGCAAGATGGAGATCATGAAGCACAAGATGATGATGACCATATCATATCACTTATATTGATTTGCATGTGATGTTTATCCTTTTATGCATCTTATCTTGCTTTGATTGGCGGTAGCATTATAAGATGATCTCTCACTAAATTATCAAGAAGTGTTCTCCCAGTATGCACCGTTGCCAAAGTTAAATCGTGCCCGGACACCACGTGATGATCGGGTGTGATAAGCTCTCGTCCATCTACAACGGGTGCAAGCCAGTTTTGCACACGAGAATACTCGGGTTATACTTGACGAGCCTAGCATATGCAGATATGGCCTCGGAACACGGAGACCGAAAGGTCGGCGTGAATCATATAGTAGATATGATCAACATAAGATGTTCACCATTGAAAACTACTCCATTTCACGTGATGATCGGTTATGGTTTAGTTGATTTGGATCACGTGATCACTTAGATAACTAGAGATGTCTTTCTAAGTGGGAGTTCTTAAGTAATATGATTAATTGAACCTAAATTTATCATGAACTTAGTACTGATAGTATCTTGCTTGTTTATGTTTGATTGTAGATAGATGGCTCGTCTTTGTTGTTCCGTTGAATTTTAATGCGTTCCTTGAGAAAGCAAAGTTGAAAGATGATGGTAGCAATTACACGGACTGGGTCCGAATTTGAGATCATCCTCATTGCTGCCTGGAAGAGCTACGTCTGGATGCACCGCTAGGTGACAACTGCTTCTTTGGAGCAACACGGATGTTGTGAGCGTCTAGCGAGCAAAGCTGATGACTACTCTATAGTTCGATGTGCCATGCTTTACGGCTTAGAACCGGGACTTCAACGACGTTTTGAGCGTCATGGAGCATATGAGATGTTCCAGGAGTTGAAGTTGATATTCAACAGAATGCCGGATTGAGAGATATGAAGTCTCCAATAAGTTCTATAGCTGCAAGATGGAGAGAACAGTTACATTAGTGAGCATATACTCAAGATGTCCGGGTACTACAATCACTTGACACAATTGGGAGTTAATCTTCCGGATGATTGTGTCATTGACAGAATTCTCAATCACTACCACCAAGCTACAAAGGCTTCGTGATGAACTATAATATGCAAGGGTTAGTAAAGACTATACCGAGCTCTTCGCAATGCTAAAGGCTGCGGAGGTAGAAATCAGAAGGAGCATCAAGTGTTGATGGTCAATAAGACCACTAGTTTCAAGAAGAAAGGCAAAGGGAAGAAGAAGGAAATCTCAAGAAGAACAGCAAGCAAGTTGCTGCTCGGGAGAAGAAACCCAAGTCGGCCCTAAACACTGAAGGCTGAGTGCTTCTCTTGCAAGCGGTAGTCCTTTGAAGCGGAACTGCCCCAAGTATTTGGCGGATAAGAAGGATGGCAAGGTGAACAAAGGTATATGTGATATACATGTTATTGATGTGTACCTTACTAGAGCTCATGATAGCACTGGTATTTGATCTGGTTACATTGCTAATATTTGCAACTCGAAGCAGGGACTACGGATTAGCGAACAACGGCAAAGGACGAGGTGGCGATCGCGTGGGAAATGGTTCCAAAGTCGATGTGATCGCGGTCGGCACGCTACCTCTACATCTACCTTCGGGATTAGTTTTAGACCTAAATAATTGTTATTTGGTGCCTGCGTTGAGCATGAACATTATATCTGGATCTTGTTTGATGCGAGACGGTTATTCATTTAAATCAGAGAATAATGGTTGTTCTATTTACATGAGTAATATCTTTTATGGTCATGCACCCTTGAGGAGTGGTCTATTTCTAATGAATCTCGATAGTAGTGATACACATATTCATAATGTTGAAACCAAAAGATGCAGAGTTGATAATGATAGTGCAACTTATTTGTGCACTTGCCGTTTAGGTCATATCGGTGTAAAGCGCATGAAGAAACTCCATCTTGATGGACTTTTGAGTCACTTGATTATGAATCACTTGGCACTTGCGAACCGTGCCTCATGGGCAAGATGACTAGAACACCGTTCTCCGGTACTATGGAGAGAGCAACAGATTTGTTGGAAATCATACATACAGATGTATGTGGTCCGATGAATGTTGAGGCTCGTGGTGGATATCGTTATTTTCTCACCTTCACAGATGACTTAAGCAGATATGGGTATATCTACTTAATGAAACATAAGTCTGAAACGTTTGAAAAGTTCAAAGAATTTCAGAGTGAAGTTGAAAATCATCGTAACAAGAAAATTAAGTTTCTACGATCGATCGTGGAGGTGAATATTTAAGTTACGAGTTTGGTCTACATTTGAAACAATGTGGAATAGTTTAAGCAACTCACGCCACCCGGAACACCACAGCGTAATGGTGTGTCGAGCGTCGTGTCGTACTTTACTAGATATGGTGCGATCTATGATGTCTCTTACAGATTTACCGCTATCGTTTTGGGGTTATGCTCTAGAGGCGGCCGCATTCACACTGAATAGAACACCGTCGAAATCCGTTGAGGCGACACCTTATGAACTATGGTTTAGCAAGAAACCAAAGTTGTCGTTTCTTAAAGTTTGGGGATGCGATGCTTATGTGAAAAAGCTTCAACTGATAAGCTCGAACCCAAATCGGAGAAATGTGTCTTCATAGGATACCCAAAGGAGACAGTTGGGTACACCTTCTATCACAGATCCGAAGGCAAGACATTCGTTGCTAAGAATGGATCCTTTCTAGAGAAGGAGTTTCTCTCGAAAGAAGTGAGTGGGAGGAAAGTGGAACTTGATGAGGTAATAGTACCTTCTCCCTTACTTGAAAGTAGTTAAATCGCAGAAAACGGTTTACGAGACACCTACACCAAGTAGTGAGGAAGTTGATGATGTTGATCATGAAACTTCAGATCAAGTTACTGCAGAACCTCGTAGATCAACGAGTAAGATCCGCACTGAGTGGTGCGGTAATCCTGTTCGGAAATCATGCTACTAGATCATGATGAACCCTCGAACTATGAAGAAGCGATGGTGAGCCCAGATTCCATAAAATGGCTTGAGGCCATGAAATCGAGATGGGATCCATGTATGAAAACAAAGTATGGACTTTGGTTGACTTGCCGAGGGTCGGCAAGCAATAGAAAACAAGTGGATCTTCAAGAAGAAGACCGACACGACGGTAATATTCTTGTCTATAAAGCTCGACTTATCGCAAAGGGTTTCGGCAAGTTCAAGGGATTGACTACGATGAGACCTTCTCACCGTGGCGATGCTTAAGTCCGTCCGAATCATGTTAGCAATTGCCGCATTTTATGATTATGAAATTTGGCAAATGGATGTAAAGACTGCATTCTGAATGGATTTACGGAAGAAGAGTTGTATATGATGCAACGAGAAGGTTTTATCGATCCAAAGGAGCTAACAAAGTGTGCAAGCTCCAGCGATCCATCTATGGACTGGTGCAAGCATCTCGGAGTTGGAATAAGCGCTTTGATAGTGTGATCAAAGCATTTGGGTTTGTCTGAGACTTTTGGAGAAGCTCTGTATTTACAAGAAAGTGAGTGGGAGCTCTGTAGCATTTACGATATTATATGTAGATGACATATTGCTGATCGGAAATGATATAGAATTCTGGATAGCATAAAGGGATACTTGAATAAGAGTTTTTCAATGAAAGACCTCGGTGAAGCTGCTTACATATTGGGCATTAAGATCTATAGAGATAGATCAAGGCGCCTAATTGGACTTTCACAAAGCACATACCTTGACAAAATTTTGAAGAAGTTCAAAATGGATCAAGCAAAGAAAGGGTTCTTGCTTGTGTTACAAGGTGTGAAGTTGAGTAAGAATCAATGCCCGACCACTGCAGAAGATAGAGAAAATGAAAGATGTTCCCTATGCTTCAGCCATAGGCTCTATCATGTATGCAATCTGTGTACCAGACCTGATGTGTGCCTTGCTATAAGCCTAGCAGGAGGTACCAAAGTAATCCAGAGTGGATCATGGACAGCGGTCAAGAACATCTGAAATACGAAAAGGACTAAGGATATGTTTCTCGTATATGGAGGTGACAAAGAGCTCATAAATGGCAGTTACGTTGATGCAAGCTTTGACACCGATCCAGACGATTCTAAATCGCAGACCGGATACGTATTTACACTAAACGGAGGAGCTGTCAGTTGGTGCAGTTCTAAACAAAGCGTCGTAGCAGGATCTACATGTGAAGCAGAATACATAGCAGCTTCGGAAGCAGCTAATGAAGGATCGGATGAAGGAGTTCATATCCGATCTAGGTGTCATACCTAGTGCATCGGGTCAATGAAAATCTTTCGTGACAATCTTGGAGCAATTGCCTTAGCGAAGGAATCCAGATTTCACAAGAGGACCAAGCACATCAAGAGACGCTTCAATTCCATCCGGGACTTAGTCCAGGTGGGAGACATAGAGATTTGCAAGATACAAACGGATCTGAATGTTGCAGATCCGTTGACTAAGCCTCTTCCACGAGCAAAACATGATCAGCACCAAGACTCCATGGGTGTTAGAATCATTACTATGTAATCTAGATTATTGACTCTAGTGCAAGTGGGAGACTGAAGGAAATATGCCCTAGAGGCAATAATAAAGTTATTATTTATTTCCTTATTTCATGATAAATGTCTATCATTCATGCTAGAATTGTATTAACCGGAAACATGATACATGTGTGAATGCATAGACAAAACAACATGTCACTAGTATGCCTCTACTAGACTAGCTTGTTAATCAAAGATGGTTATGTTTCCTGACCATGAACAAGGAGTTGTTATTTGATTAACAAGGTCACATCATTAGTAGAATGATCTGATTGACATGACCCATTCCCTTAGCTTAGCACACGATCGTTTAGTATGTTGCTACTGCTTTTATCCATGACGTATACATGTTCCTGTAACTATGAGATTATGCAACTCCGTTTACGGAGGAACACTTTGGTGCTACCAAACGTCACAACGAATCGGGTGATTATAAAGGAGTACTACAGGTGTCTCCAAAGGCAGATGTTGGGTTGGCGTATTTCGAGATTAGGTTTTGTCACTCCGATTGTCGGAGAGGTATCTCTGGGCCCTCTCGGTAATGCACATCACTGAAGCCTTGCAAGCACTACAACTAATGAGTTAGTTGTGAGATGATGTATTACGGAACGAGTAAAGAAACTTGCCGGTAACGAGATTGAACTAGGTATTGGATACCGACGATCGAATCTCGGGCAAGTAACATACCGATGACAAAGGGAACAACGTATGTTGTCATGCGGTCTGACCGATAAAGATCTTCGTAGAATATGTAGGAACCAATATGGGCATCCAGGTCCCGCTGTTGGTTATTGACCGTGAATAGTTCTAGGTCATGTCTACATTGTTCTCGAACCGTAGGGTCCGCTACGCTTAAGGTTTCGATGGCGGTTATTATGAGTTTAAGTATTTTGATGTACCGAAGAAGTTCGAGTCCGGATGTGATCACGGACATGACGAGGAGTCTCGAAATGGTCGAGACATAAAGATTGATATATTGGAAGCCTATGTTTGGAGTTGGAATGGTTCGGGCGGCGGAATTTACTGGAGTACAGGGAGGTTACGGAACCCCGGAGGTAAATGGGCCTCGGTGGGCCTCGAGAGAGAAGAGGAGGGGCCGGCCAGGAGGTGGGCGCGCCTCTTCCCCCAGTCCGAATAGGACAAGGAGGGGCGGCGCCTTTCCTCTTCCTCCCCAATCCTATTCCAACTAGGAAGAGGGGAGTCCTACTCGGTAGGAGTAGGACTCCTCGCAGCGCCTCCTCTAGGCGGCCGGCCTCCCCCTCCCTCCTTTATATCACGGGGCAGGGGGCACCTTGAACACACAAGTTTGATCTTTAGATCGTTCCTTAGCCGTGTCGGTGCCCCTCCACCATATTCCACCTCGGTTATACCGTCGCGAAGCTTAAGCGAAGCCCTGCGCCGTGAAACATCAAGATCGTCACCACGCCGCCGTCGTCTTGTGAAACTCTCCCTCGACACTCGATTGGATCGAGTCTGAGGACATCATCGAGCTGTACGTGTGTCAAGAACTGGGGCGTCGAATGTGGCGCGGGATCGGTCGGATCGCGAGGAGAGCGTCGACTACTTCCTCTACGTTGTGATCGCTTCCGCTTCGGGTCTACAAGGGTATGTGGACAACACTCTCCCCTCTCGTTGCTATACATCACCATGATCTTGCGTGTGCGTAGGAAATTTTTTGAAATTACTACGTTCCCCAACAGCCATTGATGCCTTTGCCATGGAATTCATCCACAGGTATGATCAGTTACCCTCCATGGACTTATTTTGATCCATGGATGCAACACAATTTTCTATATGATGACATAGTATTACCAAATCACTATACATTTGGTTAGTTACATTTTTGTTGCTAAGACAAAGGAGCCGAAATATTTTATTGCTATTTTATTTGTTTATTTCGGCTATACATGTTTGAATGGATGAATTCTACATGAACCTCATGGTAATGGCCGATACTTAACTATCGTCCTAAGAAACTATCTGGTCATGGCCGTTATGGAATTCTAACACCGTCCTTAGTTCAATTGGAACCGAGACAAGGTACATGTTAAGTGATATTAGCTTTGTCTCTCTAGTACTATGGAGATTATATTTTGATGGTTCAATTTGGAGCAATGGCCAAAGTGTTGGTGTTGTTTATTTATCTCCATATGGAGCTAGTTTGTGAAGCCTCATGCCGCTTAAGATATTTTTGCACAATGATCAAAGCCGAATATGCATTGTTATTCGGATTGGAGCTTTGCCTTGCTATAGGTGCTATACATATTGAGGCTTCCGGTGATTCGTTATTAGTAGTGTAACAAATGTCCAAGGGTTATCAATGTTTTGACGAATCACTTAT
Organism: Aegilops speltoides; assembly: GCA_021437245.1. NCBI lineage: Eukaryota > Viridiplantae > Streptophyta > Magnoliopsida > Poales > Poaceae > Aegilops > Aegilops speltoides. Next base: position 104,193,070 of record CM038147.1, read on the forward strand.
AGTTTATCTTTTGATATGACTAGATGCAAGATTTACCTTGGGTTGCTTTAAAATTGTTCATATATCTAGACATGACAATTTGAAAGAGTTGGCACAGCAAGCATATGGCTACTATGTTAACTATGGTGTATTGCATTTCTATCAATAGCCGATGCTAGGTCTTGTCAACATAGGTAAGGCTGAATCGAAGCCCACCGCTTCGGCCACTAATGAAACTTTTATGCAGGCGAAGTAAGGATTGGAGGAAGTTCATTCTTGATTATCTACAAAATCCTAGCGAAAGGGTGAACAATATGCTTCGGAGGATGCTTTTGATCTATCGAACCTTATCACCGGATTGTTATAGAAGCTGAGAAGTTTTCACCCAAGTTTGCATCAAGAGGTTCAAACAAGCAATGGCCGATATATACTTGTCGTCCTAAGAACATGCAAAATGGCCGATGGAGTGTTGACATCGTCCTTAGAACAAGCTATGTGGAAGTTATTTTTCGGCACACAAACTTTGCCAAAAAACAGGGGGGCATGTGTTGACACCAGATTTTGGCACGGTCAATAACTTATTTAAGATGGCCTCAAATGGAGAAGTGATCTGCATGAAAGAGTTCCATATTGTCGATATGAACATCTTTGAAGTTTGGGTCATCGCAGTCCGATTTCATCTCGAAGGCCGAAACTATGCTCAAAGTACTAAGATCTTATATTCAGAGTACAGTTTGGCTGATTAAGCCCCCAAGAAGACCTCAAATGGAAAAACTATCTACAAGGATTGTCTTCGTCTCGTCGAAACGATCGATTTTGATATAAAAAATATTCCAATCCGAGTTCGTATGCAAAAGTTAGAGCCATCGGAATACAGCCCTGTCAGAAGGCAAAAACTGGCGCGCCCCACCACACACCCTGTCTGATGGGTAGCGCGAGGGATAGCCTGTTTTGCGCGACCGATTTGACCCTCGAGATGACCTCAGATCAAAAAACGTTCAACATAAAAGTTGTTCGTCTTGTCGAAACGGTCAAGACTGCTTTTGGGCTCGTTTCCATCCGAGATTGGTTACCACCACAAAAAAGACCCGCAAGGTGCAGCCAGTTTAAACTGAACAGTTTTGGAAAGTTCGGACAAAACCAATCCGAATTTGACTAGGGTTTTGGACGTGAATCCAAGACTTTTCCTTGCACGGGAAGTCCAGCCGCCTCTTATATACCTAAGGGGTGACGGCCGATTGAACAACACACAATCGATCAATTCATCTACCATTTTTTATCTTTTATCTTTTCTCCTTAACTCTAGTTCTTCTTCTTCCTCGTTCTTCGTATGTTCTTCTTGTTGCAGGGCGGCGAACCTCGAGGCCCTAGGGGCGATCAGGTCGACCTAGGGCAGCCCATAACCGCCACGCGCCCTGACGGGGTCCCTCCCGGGCGTGTGGGGTTTCGGGTCTTCAAAAGCGCCCGCCGGATTGTCTTGCGTACCGCGCTTCCGGCGGGTCTCCTTCGATGTGAGCTGCGGTGCACCACCCCCCGGCGTCGAGGGTACACGGTGACGTGTTCGTGTGCGAACACATATATGTTTGTGTTTGTAGGTACCGGTATTTGAAATGCGATAGTTGTCAATATTTTGCCAGAATGTTAATTCATTTCCGTTTCGGCGAGAATTTTGGCACTATACATTCTTTTTGGTCCTATTTTTAGGGAAGGTCATGCAAAAAAAATTCTTGGTTCTAAAATATCGTTTTGCTTTACCCCGCGGGCGACCATGGTCCGCACGATGACCGAAGGCATCGTGAATAGGTTTTTGAGCTTCACGAAGGCCGAGATGCTTCAAAAGAACGAGACGGAGATAAGATGTCCGTGTCGAAGATGCAAGCTGAAGAGCCTTATTGCGGACCCGGATTCCGGGCAGGTGCGGGACCACCTGCTCTTGCGTGGTTTCATGGATGGCTATCGGTGGCAAGATGATGAAGATGACTATGAAGTCGTCCATGGGGCCCGGGCATGAAATGAGGAAGGGACACAAGACAACCGCCGCGGCGAGGTCGGGCGAGAAGACGAAGAATCTCCAGGACAAGATCACGACGGTGATGTTGTACACAGTCATCATGTAGAAGATGTTGTACATGATGATGAGCAAGATCAAGACGAAGGGCATGATCATGAAGATGAAGATGCCGGAGCAGACGACGATGGAGGCTGGGTGCAGGACCCTCATATTCAAGAGCTGCTTCTCAAGCAGACGGATAACGCAAGAGCTGCCGCCTGAGAGAAAGCCAAGCTGGATCAACTGGAGATAGACGCGGTTAATCCATTGTATGAAGGATGCAGGCCCGAGGATACCCGCCTGAAAGTAACGCTCATGGCTCTGGAGATGAAGGTAAAACAGAAAATGACCGACGCATGCTTCAATGAGAACATGTCATTCTGGCACGAACGTCTTCCCAAGGGGAACAAGTGCCCGACCAGTTTCAAGGAGGCGAAGAAAATCGTGTGTCCTCTGGATTTACCGCACGTGAAATACCATGTGTGCATGAACAATTGCATCATTTATCGGGATGAGCACACGGAGTCTACCATATGTCCGGTGTGCGGCGTCACTCGATACAAGAAGAGGAAGAAAGCTCCTCGAAAATCGGTGTGGTACTTTCTGATCACTCCTCGTCTGCAGCGGTATTTTGCGGACCCTAAGGTTGCAAAGCTCGTGCGTTGGCACGCGGATAGGGAGGAGAAGAAGCGGGAAGATGACAGAAATGATCCGGAGATAAATAAAAAAGACAAGATGCTGCTGAGTCACCCTAAGGATGCGAGCTAGTGGCAAGCGTTGAACTTCGAATACCCAGAATTTGGGAAGGATCCAAGGAAGATCGTTTTGGGCGCGAGCATCGATGGAGTCAATCCGTTTGGCATCCAGAGAAGCACACATAGCACCTGGCCTATGTTTGTGTGGATGTACAACCTTCCCCCTGGTTGTGCATGAAGAGGAAGTACATTCACATGAGTATGCTAATTGAAGGGCCGAAACAACTAGGCACTACTAGGGAAAAGGCTATACACAGAATCTTAGCAGCAGTGAGGGTTAAAAACCCTCGCTACTGCTACTTACTAGCAGCGCAGGTTTTTAAACCTCGCTACTACTAAGTTGATAGCAGCAGCGCGGGTTTGTAACCCTCGCTACTACTAAGCCGTCTCTACCGTGCCCCCCGGGATATGCCATAGTAGTAGCGAGGGTTTTTAACCCTCGCTACTACTAAGTTGATAGCAGTAGCGTGGGTTTTTAACCCTCGCTACTACTAACCCGCGCTACTGCTATCAACTTAGTAGTAGCGGGGGTTAAAAACCCGCGCTACTGCTAGTCGTCTGTCATAGTAGTAGCACGGGGTATGGCCTATTTGTCAAAGTCTACCCCCCCCCCCCACGTGGACCGCCTTTTCAGTTTTAAAAAAACAAAAGAAATGATAAAAATGTCAAAAAATAAAAGAAAATAAGTTTCCCATGTGATATGTGGTCTAGTTGTTGGGAAAATTTACAAATATGAATTTCGACTTTATTTGCAAAATCTCTCTGGAAAATTGTAAAATGGCCATAACTTTTGCATACGAACTCGGATGAAAAAGTTTTTTATATGAAAAATCATCTACTCGAAAAGTTACATCCGAATTTAACTGGAGGAACCCCGTTAAACATTTTTAAAATCCTCAAAAGCCTAACAGAAAAAAAGTTACGGGGCTTTTAAGATCTGGAGGCAAAAAAATTCAAAAAAAAATAGTTTTTTTAAATTTTTGTTAAATCTGGTCAAACTATGGTCAAACTAATTATTCAAGAACATTAGTGTTACTAAATAATTATTTTAGTTTTTTTGAATTTTGGTCAAATCTGGTCAAACTATGGTCAAACTATGGTCAAACTGTGGTCAAACTATGGTCAAACTAATTATTCAAGAAATATTAGTGTTACTAATTTTTTAGAACAATAGTTTCAAACTCAAACAGTGAAATGTGTGACTTCATGCTCGAGCTAAATTCCTGAGGTTAATAGGATTGACATCTTACTATTGTCAGGAAAACAACAAGTGCAGACTTGGAAACGAGGGAGAATAGAACCCGGAAGTTAAGCGTGCTCAGGCTGGAGTTGTGAGAGGATGGGTGACCGTCCGGGAAGTTAGATGATTTGGAATGATGAGGGGTGATTAGAGATTAAATTGAGTAGCGATGAGGGGTGATTAGAGATTTGAGTTAAAATAATTCAGAAATTTGAAAATTTTGAAAAAAAAATCAAAAAAAATTCAAAAAAAATTCAAAAAAAAAATCGGAGATTACAGATTAGTAGTAGCGCGGGTTTTTACCCACGCTACTGCTATACGTTAGCTGTAGCGCAGGTGGCACCCGCGCTACTGCTATAAGTTAGCTGTAGCGCCTTATTAGTAGCGCGGGTACCCACGCTACTAATAGGCCCAAAACCCGCGCTGCTGCTAGGCTTTTCCCTAGTAGTGAGGGAACGACATCAATCTGTATCTGGGGCTGCTAAAAGAGGAGCTAGACACGCTGTGGAAAACGCTAGCCAATACGTGGGATGCCGCAGAGAAAGAATATTTCCCTATGAGAGCCGCACTGCTCACGACGGTGCACGACTATCTCGGTTACGGATATCTCGCGGGGCAGGTAGTCCATAGATTTTCTGGATGCGTAAGGTGCATGGATGACACAACATATCGCCAGCTAGACAGAGATCCCGGGTCTTCGAAAACCGTGTTCATGGGACATCGAATGTGGCTTCGCGACGATGACCCGTGGAGGAAACGCAAGGATCTGTTCGATGGTGAAACCGAACCCCGAAAACGCCCGCGTATGAGGACGGCGAGAAATAGGCGAGCTGTTGAAAAATTGGAAAGATTGCCCACTGCGGAAAGAAGCAAAAGGCGCAGAGCCGGAAAGAAGCGAAAGGCGCGAGCAGCTGCTGAAGGTATGGAAAACGAGGTCTATTTTCTGGGACTTGCCGTATAGGAAGATCCACCATGTGCCTCACAGCCTTGATGCCATGCATATCACGAAGAACGTGTGTGAGAGTCTGCTTGGTACCCTGCTCAACATGCCAGAGAGGACCAAAGATGGGCCGAAAGCAAGGGCGGACTTGAAATCCATGGGCATCAGGGAGGAGCTTCACGCTAATGATGATGATGATGATGATGATGATGATGATGATGATGATGAGGCGAAGCAAGACACAGAAACTCGTCGCAAAGGCAAAAAGGCCAAGAAGACCAGAAATGACTACCCTCCTGCGTGCTTCACTCTAAGTCAGGAGGAGATCGAGCAGTTTTCACCGCATCGTAGGAGTAAAACTTCCTTACGATTCTGTGGGAAGATAAGCAGATACCTAGACCCAGAAAGCGAAGTTCAGCGGGATGAAGTCTCACGGTATCACGTCCGATGATCTGAATACTTCCGATTGCAATCCGTGGGATCATGGAGGCGCACGTCCGTGAAACTCTATTTGTCCTATGCAACTTTTTCGACGTCATCTCTCGGAAGTCGATTGGCGTGAGGCAACTCAGAAGGCTACAGGAAGAGATCGTGGTGATACTATGCGAGCTTGAGATGTACTTCCCGCCTGCATTCTTCGACGTTATGGTGCATCTGCTGGTCCATATCGTGGAGGATATCATCCAACTCAGGCCGAGGTTCCTGCACAGCATGATGCCGTTTGAAAGGATGAATAGTGTCGTCAAAGGATACGTTCGCAACATGTCACGTCCAGAGGGAAGTATAGTCAGGGGCTTTCTGACCGAATAGTGCATCTCCTACTGCATGAATTATCTAGGCATCGAGAACCCCGTTGGTCTTCCCGTCAACAGGCACCTCGGCAGGCTCGCTGGATGGGGTCACCGTGAGAGTCGCCGCGAAATGCATGTCGACTTCAAGGGTCGACTTGCCGACTTTGAAAGAGCAAACCTAGTCGCTCTACAACACATAGACGTGGTCGATCCTTGGGTGGTAGAGCACAAAACCTTTATTGAGAAGACGTACAATGACCGAGGCAAATAGAGGACGGACGGAGATATAATCAAAGAGCACAACTCATGTTTCACGCGTTGGTTCAAGCAGAAGCTTCTGTCGTACCCTTTACATGAGGATTCTTCCGCGGAAGAAAAACTCATATTCGCCTTGTCACAGGGCGCCGAGCACAACCTGATGACCTATGAGGCGTACGATATCAACGGCTACACATTCTACACCGAGAACAAGGACATGAAGAGCGATGGTTATCAGAACTCCGGGGTAACGATGGAATCCTACACCGGTAATGACAAGGACAGATACTACGGAAGGATCGAGGAGATCTGGGAGCTGAGCTACGCTGGAGAGAAGGTCCCGATGTTCCGTGTCAGATGGGCCAAGAGCGTCCTAAAAGAAGACCGGTATTTCACCACCATTGTTATACCCGAAGCCAAATCCAAGACCATGGCATAAGCGTCACCTGAAAAATGAGCCATGGGTACCGGCTTCCCAAGTGGACCAATGCTTCTTCATTACCGACCCGTCAAAGCCCAGTCGTGTTGTCGTGAGGAGAGGCAAAAGGAAGATCATCGGAATGGATGGAGTAGCCAATGAGCAAGACTTCGACAAGTACGGTGACCCGAAGATCGAACATGACGACGACGATGAAGTAGCAGCACACACCACAAGAAGAAGCAGGACCTCCCTACCTAAAGGACGTCCGTTCCATAGAAGAACTCCATTTGCGAAAAAGAAGGGCAAGAAGATTGTGAACAGATAGCTAGCTAAGATTGATTGTATTTAAATCGTAGTCTTCATTTCTCGATTGTATTTCATGGGCACTTTTAGATATCATGAATGTTTTTAAATTCCATGGGCACTTTTTGAATTCATGAGGACACTCGATCTCGATCCCCCTCCATCTCGATCTCGATTCCCCCTCCATCTCGATCTCGATCCCCCTCCATCTCGATCCCACCCGCACCCTCCCCCGCTAGCTCCACCGCCGACGACAACGCACCGCAACCCTCCCCCGCTCCACCGCCGCCGACGAGCACCCGGCCCCCCGCACCTCCCCGCTCCACCGCCACCAACGGCACCCCGCACCCTCCCCCGCTCCACCGCCGCCGCCGATGATATTTTCAAGTAACAAATTTGAACATATTTTTAAAAAAATTATTATTGTTTTTATAAAAAATATTACTGTTATGATTTAAACAAGTTTGAACATATTTAAACACAAATAAATATCAAACAGCATTTAAAATGCATAAAAAAATATTGGGGAGCCTGGGAATCGAACCCAGCACTACTAGGAAAAGGGCTATAGATAGGATTAACACTAGTGGCGCACCAGGGAAGTAGTGCACCACTACTATATACTAATGGCGCACCACAAAAAAGGTGCGCCACTAGTGATAATTTTTTTCATTTTTGCATACATTCTAACTAGTAATGGCGCACTACCACGCGGTGCGCCATTAGTAAGCTTCCCCCTCACTCCACCTGTTCCCCTCCCTCCCTTCCTCCCCACTCGACCTAATTCCCAACCGTACGCCACCGCCGCCGCCCCCTTCGTCCCCTCCCGCCGCCGCCCTGACCCCCGCCGGAATCCACCCCCGCCGCCGACCCCGACCCCTCTGGCGATCGGCCGCACCCGCCCAGGTACCTCTCCTCCTTCCTCCTTCCTCCCTCTCCACCCTTCCCTTCCGCCGCGCCCTCCGCCTCCCCACTATCCTAGCACCCACGGCGACGACACGAGGCCTCGCGCCCCCGCACCGCCGCAGCCCCGTCGTCTCTGCTCCGGCTTCGGGCCTCCTCCCCTCTCTAGATGGAGCGCTGCCGGACCTCCGCCCGGCCGCCGCAGCCGCAGCCCACTCCTGCCCCGGCCCCAACCCCAGGTGCGGCGCCGATCCACCCGCCAACTCACTAGCCTGCTCACGCACGCGCCGTGCCGCCCTCTCTAGCTAGATGAAGCACACATTTGTCTCAGCTCCATTTGTTGGTTGCTGACCATAAAGCATCCATGTTTCCTGCATTGTTGGTTGCTGCAGACAGAGTAAAGATGGTGTATCATACTGGTAGTATATCGTGTGATGCCATGCTATCTTTGCAGTAGTATCAGTGATTGTAAAATAGCAAGTGCGTGATGGAATTGGAAAGCATGGATGGTAGTTGGAGTTGTATGGTTAATTACACTTAAGTAATCCAGGGGATAGGGTTGACATGTCGGTCCTCGGTTGGAGGATCTGGCTTAGTAATTTAGTGACTTCTGATTGGTAGGAAAAGAGAGATCAGGCATGGTGCCAAGGGGAATAAGAATTGTTATTGCCACCATCAGTTTGGGCCAAGGCCACAGCTGGTACCAAATTAGTGCAATTATAAATTAACAGCAAAACCAGATTGAGGGGGAATGAAGAGTAAATTAGGGGCTTCATGATCATTTCACTAAACATTTGGTTCCTAGACCTAGATTATTGAGCATCATGAGGAGAATGACAGATGTATGGAGGATTCCATATAACATGAACATGTTTAGACTTTGAGACATCCCACTTTCGTGGACTCCGTGATGGTTACAGAAGACAAGAGGCAGACAGACAGGGGCGTTGTCTAGTGCTCCAGCTTCTTGCCACGGTTGATACTCCCGGAGCTTCCAATGTCCGACTTTCTTTTGATTGGAGATCTTTTTTTCTTTCTGTTTTTAGACACAGTGTAGATGCATGCTTTATCATTTTGGATTTTCTTAGCCTCCCATTTGATATGTTCTACAGTTTCTTTTATTTTTAGGTGTTTTTTTCTATTTCTGGAGACGCTGTCATTTGCAAACAATACTAAAATCCACGAGCTGAGACAAATGTGTGGTTCATCTGTTAAGGGTTGAAGGCCAAATTCCACCCCCGCCGCCGCTGATGCTGATGCTAAGCTACTGCCGCTGCTTTTTTCTGCTAATTGTTGTCGCTTGTAGTTGTTGTTTTGGTGTTGCTGCCGCATATAGGCCGGCCCTTAGGTTAGTTAGCTATAGTTTAGGATAATTGGCTTAGGTGGTTCGGCTAATTAGTGGTAATTAGATTTAGTGTTAATGACATGTGGACCAATGTGCAGATCACTGCTTTATGGTCAATTTGCATATAAACATATCCACTCAGGCCCAGAAGCATTACATGGCCATTGATGCAGTAGCACTAGCTTGCACTGTAGTAGCTTGACTTAATGATTTGGAGTACCATAGTGATGCTTGCTTAAAACTAAAGTTGTAGCAATTGGTAGCGATAGCTAGCTTGACTGGATTATGTGCTTAATTCGCTGAATTTGGTTGGTGAAGATGAATTAGTAGCTCCCCCATGTAGCTAGAATTGGTATGATTTCTATGGAGAATGACCAATTCATCTTCTTACCCCTCAAAAAAATCAGCTTCTTTAAAACTGACAGCAGGTTCCTCCCATGTTTCACTTTTTCTAGTTAGTTTCTTCCAGCTATAGGTTAGTTTACAGCTAGAATTATGTATTTCAACCATTTATATGTTTAGTTTCCAGCTATAGGTTAGTTTACATCTACTTGCTGCTAATACAACATAATATTTGATATGAGCAGGGTGAACAACCTTCAGGTCCTGGGAATCTACTCAAGGCTGCAGACACTTCTTGTCTCACTTCTTTTATCATCGGTATAATATTCATATTAAGGAGTTTCTATAAGTTCATTGTTCTTACCTGCAAATTTAAAATGAAAGAACAATCAATCCATATTAAGTGCTCATCCCAGTGGCAGGCAAAATAATTAGGGGAGTGTGTCATTCTTGCTATGGTCATGTAAGAGAAATGCTCTACCTAGCTAATTTTACCATGAGATTTGGGGTAATCAGCTAGTTTTGGTCAAAGCAAGTGGTTTTCCTGAGCTATGCCTTGGTTAGAAAATGATGCATGATGGTTTGTTCAAAAGAGGCCCTTGAGTTTGCCGGAATGTCGATTAACTTCTGTTCCGGCAAATTCGGGTACTCCATATGTCCTATTTTCAGCAAAAGTAATGCTGAAATTTTCCGTGAATTTTAGCATGACTTTGCTAAAAATAGGACATATGGGGTACTTGCGACTAATGCCTGTTATCATGCATGTTTTATGATCTGTTGTGAGGGTACTAATTGGTCTCTTCTGCTGCTTATCGGAGATGGCGGGAAGAAGCCACCGCCGCTCTGCGACACCATGATCTGAGTTCGATGCCCGAAGTTCTTCACTATCATACTTGAGACTTCAGTATCATCCATGATGCAGGTATATAAAACGAGAGATCTCCCCTTCACCCATCTCATTATGATATCTGTTGCTTGCTACATCACTCATTGTCCCAAACTACAGAGGCTGCCTGACAGTTTTATGAACATACTGATGGGTGAAGATCCGCCAAATAATGTGAAGCTGCAACAGGCCGGCAGCGGGTTTCACAGGTAGTGGGATGTGGAGTTGGTGATCAAGGAGGGCCACATGTACTTGTCTCGTGGGTGGGAGAAGTTCTACCATGCCTATGACCTACGGCTGGGGTACTTCTCTTTAGGTACGACGACGACGCCACCATGCTCATCGTGAAGTTGTTCAACACGACTATGTGTCGCATGCGCTACGCTGCCGATGATGATGTCGGTATGTTCTGCCTCTTCTTATTCCTCTACATTTGGCTTTGTCTCACATCGATTGTTAATGGTCATTGTTGCATTTTGGACATGTAATGGGAGCAGCAGCAGCAACACTGGCTATAGTCAAAGCAGCAGCGACTATGGCTGTAGCGAAAGCAACAGCGATTCTGGCTGTAGCGAAAGCAGCAGCGATTCTGGCAGCAGCATAGACAACAAGAAGGATGATCCAGACTGGAGTGCGGGAGAAGAGGAGCAGAGTGGGGATGAGGAGCTGCAGGATGACGACGGGCATCAGGCTGAGGATGACCTAGCGCTGGTGGTGGCTGACCAAGGGCAAGAGATGGTGGTGGCTAACCATGGGCAAGAGATGGAGGTGGCTGAGGATGACCTAGCGATGGTCGTGCCTGAAGGTGGTCTCGCGATGGTGGTGTTGCCTGACAATGACCACGCACCGGTGGTGGCGCCGGCGATCGCACAGCTGGGCGACATGACCACGCCAATTGTGGCAGAAGACTACATCCCACTGCCTCCACTGCCTCCACTGCCTCGCCGCTCTTGGCGCATCAGGGAGAGGAAGGAGAAGGAGAAGGAGAAGAACAATGCATGAGAACTGAACTTTGTCAGGTATGTCAGATCTCCTATAGGTTAGTTATCCAAAATGATATATATATATATATACTTAGTTACCTATGTTATCTCTAATATGCTTAGTTTCCTATAGGTTAGCTTCATTTTACCTAAGTTGGCTCTAATATGCTAACTTAGAGCTTATATCTTAGTTTCCTCTGAGGTTAGCTCCAAAATAACTTATGTTAGCACAAAATGATCAAGTTTACATAATAAGCTTATAGTCTTTTTCTTATTCTTCTTCTTTTCCAAAATGACATAGGTTAGCTTCATTTTACCTAAGTTGGCTCTAATATACTAACTTAGAGCTTATATGCCTAGTTTCCTATAGGTTAGCTCCAAAATAACTTATGTTAGCATAAAATGATCAAGTTTACATAATAATCTTATAGTCTTCTTCTTATTCTTCTTCTTTTCCAAAATTCTTCTTATTCTTCTTCTAGTGTTCTTCTTCTTCTAGTATTCTTCTAGTCTTCTTCTTTTTCTTCTTCTAACTTCTTGTTTATCATTTTGCATATTTGATTTAATTCACGGAAGCTTGCATGGATGGAGTGCTTCTCTTCCATTTGTGTTTTTATTTTGTATCAGTGTGAAACTTTTGTGAATTGATGGATAACGGTGTTGGATGAACAATGTGAAAATTTTGTAATATGTAACGATGGAACTATGTGTTGGCTATGTATGTATATATGATGGAACTTGTGTGTTGGCTATGTATGTATATATGATGGAACTTGTGTGTTGGCTATGTATGTATATATAATGGAACTTGTGTGTTGGCTATGCTTGTTATATGGATGCTTGTTGTATATATGTGTGTTGGATATCTCATAGGTGAAATAGTGACCTGAGATTAAGAAAAAAAATAAAAAAATTGTTACTAATGGCGCACTACCATGTGGTGCGCCATTAGTATAGAAGACACTAGTGGCGCACTGTGGGCAAAACTAATGGCGCACTGCTTGGTGCGCCATTAGTATACTAGATACTAATGGCGCACCAGTGGTGCGCCATTAGTAAAAAATACTAGTGGCATGCTACTAATGGCGCACTGGTAATGCGCCACAAGTAGGCAAAACCAGTGCGCCATTAGTAGGCCTTTTCCTAGTAGTGCAGGACCTCCTGGTGTGTGCTTCGTGCTGACCAGTCGGGCTATTGGGCGGGTTCTGATGTGGATTGGGTTAGCTGGAATATAACCTGAGTGCTCGAACTGTAATAAAAAAACATTCTGATGGCGCACCTCTGCGGGGTGCGCCATTAGTAAGCTTCCCCCCAGTCCACCTATTCCCCTCCCTCGCTAGATCCCCACTCGACCTAACTTTGCCCCCTCCGCCCCAACCGTACGCCGCCACCGCGCCTGCACGCCCCCGTGCTCGCCGTCCCCAGCCGTGCTCACTGCCCCGCCCACCCGACCACCACCCCCCTAACGCCTCCCGAGGCAGCGCCGCCTCCCTCGCCGTCCCCCCTCCGCCTGCGCCCGCGCCCTCGACGTCCTCCCGCCCAAGCCTCGAGGGCACCCGCGTGGAACGGATCGGGCGAGACATAGAGACAGGCGAGTGGAGGAGCCCGCCGCGTGTCACCGAAGCTTCAACGCCCAGCTGCTGCTGGAGCTTCAACATCGACGTCTTCCTCCATTCCTCCATCCCCTCCCCAGATGATTCCTCCCTTCTCCTCCACCCACTCCCCTGCAAACCCTAGCGCCACCCCTGTGATTTTGCTGCACCACTATCCGCCATGGTCGGGCCTTGCTCCGTGCGAGGCTGCACCGTGCTACCCACTGCCTGACCTTGACTCCAGCTGTCACCCGGCCGCACCAGACCGCGCTCACCCCGCCCCTGTCCATTCCATCATCGCGGGGCCGCGCCCTAGCCTCCAGCAGTACGCTCCTGATGGATGATTATCTAGTTTTGTTCTAGATAACGATTAAACGTGGCTGATTATCCTCTCAATTCGGTCACTTCCTCGTTTCAGTTTAATGATTGCATTATAGTCCACTTTTTCAGTAAAATGTTCTGTTGCAATTCATTCCATTAGTTTGGTGCTGAAATGATCTGCCATAATTCCTTCTTTCTGTTGCATTGTTTGCAATTGTATCTCACTTTAGCTGCTAAACTCTCTAGAATTAATGCTTCATATGATGTTCAATTTTTGCATAAGTTGAAGAAACAATAGTTCTACTGACAAGCAGAAGAAAGGATTGGGCTCTAGTCCAAATGATATTTAACATGAATTTAACTAAACAGGAATTTTATGTTGTTGCTGCTGAAGATGAGTAGTTGTAGGAAGATGATGCATAGTAGTTTTATGTTGTTGTAGTAGTTGTAGGATGTTATTGTAGTTGAAGTTGCAGGAGTAGATAATGGAGTACTGCCAATTTACTGTTAGTAAAGATGTTGAACACACAACTGTTGTTTACTCTAGTGATAGGAGTAGTAGTGGTGGCCATCTAGTTGGACTACTACTGCTAGGACTTGCTCCAGATTTTAGGATTTCTTTTCTTTTAGGATTTATTTTCTTCTAGGACTAGGTTCTTATTATTTTTCTGTTGTGATTGTTTTTTGAGCTCTTTCTTTTTCATTTCCTACTATCCTTATCGGAATTATCTTAAATTGTTATGATGTGTGTAACAGGATTAGATCTTGGATTTGCTAGTGGACTTTGGGAGTTTCTTAGCCAGCTTGGTGACTCCATATTTTTCACTATTTCAGCACGTCTTTTGTAAGCATTAAACTTTCAGCACTACATTTTTATCTTATGTGTACATCTGTTTGCTTCCAATTGCTATATATGTATTGTTGTTACTAAAAATGATGAAGCTCCTGTCAATTGCTATACATATATATGTGTATGATGATCCTCCTTTCCTGCAGTAGTATAGCACTTGCATTAGTAAGGCACTTGCAGTAGTATGGCACTTGCAGTAATGGTGCCTACGCAAGATACAGTTTAGATTTGATTAGTTCCCTAAATTTGTATGACCACAGATTTGTAAAGTTTCAGAGATTTGTATGACCAAAGATACAGTTCAGATTTGATTAGTTCCATAAATTTGTATGACCAAATATATATTTCAGATTTGTATAGTTTCAGAGATTTGTATGACCAAAGATACAGTTCAAATTTGAATTGTTTCAGAAATTGGTATGACCAAAGATGCTATTGTATATAAATGGGCTACTGTAGAACTGTTCTTCATCTTTACAGTGCTGTCGTATAGAAATATGCTGAATTTTCTGCTCTGATTGTTGCTCAAAGAAATTTATCAAAAAAATGGGGTCCTAGGAGACGCCGCTGCTGCTTGAGGCCCTTGAGAGGCCCTTCGTGTCGTGATGATTTTGCAGGTACCCCGAGAGGCCCTTGAGTTTGCCGAAATGTCGATTAACTTCCGTTCCGGCAAATTTGGGTACTCCATATGTCCTATTTTCAGCAAAGGTCATGCTGAAATTTTCTGTGAATTTTAGCATGACTTTGCTAAAAATCGGACATATGAGGTACTTGCTACTAATGCATGGGCCGGGATATCTTAGTACTTAATTAAGTAGGATCAACTGCCCCTTTATTCTTGCTGCATTAAACCATAGGTGGCAATAGAGCCAAGTGATTAGGCCCAACTTAGAATTCTCCTCAGCATCGATAAACCCTAGATGATAAACCCAACATAGGTGGCAATAGAGCCAACTGATTAGTGCCAAGTGATTAGGCCCAACCTAGGGTGCCTCGGCATTGATAAACCCTAAATGATGAAAACTTAACTTAGCATTTAGGGTGCCTCGGCGTCGACAAACCCTAAATGATGAAACCTTGGCTTTTAGTGTGCCTCGGTGTCGATGAGAACCTAAATGATGTACGCTTAGGCTTTTAGGGTGCCTCGGCGTCGACAAACACTAAATGATAAAAGCTTAGCTTTTAGGATGCCTCGGTGTCGACACACCCTAAATGATGAGACCATGATCTTGTTCCTTGACAATAACCAACTTTTTGACCAAACTTTTTTTCCTATTTAGAGCAAAACATGGCCCACGACGATGAGGCCGGCAGTTCGGGCGACAAGCAATTCTGGGAGCTGTCCCAGGAGTTGGAGGAACAACCTCACCGCTATGAGGACGCCGCGGAAGACACCGATCCTGACTACACAACCCCTAGTGGCGTCGGGGATGACACCACTGATGGTGCCGCCGAGGATGCCACCACTGATGATGGCGGCGCACACACAGATGGCAGCCAACCGAAGAGGCAACGGAAGGACCGGCGGCGCTGGCGCTTCGGCACCGTCGAGGAGAATTCTTGAAGTGGACTCGGCGGAATCGATGGCGCCCAAACAAGTAGTCAAGGAGTACTCGGTTCAGCTCGGGTGCATTCTCCGGAGCACCGTCTCGATCAACACCGAGAACCTAAGGCATAAGGACCACGGAATTTGCGCAGCGTCCTCTTCACGAAGCTGCACGAACGATACAAGTTCCCCGCTGAGTTTGCAAACACACGCCTCTCAGGGAATAAAGTGAACAGTACCGCCCTCACGAGGATGAGCACGGCCCTGTCTACTTGGAGAAGCACGGTGAAGGCAATGATTGACAAAGGTGGTAGTTATGACAAGATCAAGGCGAAATATCCTTTGATGAGCGAAGATGAGTACAAGGAGTTCAAGATCAAGTGCGAGAGCAGCGCAACCTCTGAATCAAGTCAGTGGGGGAAAGAAATGCGGAAGTTGAACTTAGGGGTCCACCAACTCTGTCCCGGATTCTGAGTGGTGGAGCCTATATGGGACAAGGAGGACGCGGAGCGTGCCGAGCAAGGCCTACCGCCCCGCTTCGAGAAATACCGTGACAAGCAGACCAGGAACTTTCTCAGGGCCCGGTACAAGGAGGACCCGGTAACAAAGGAGCTTACCACGGATCCGAAGATCAGGGCGCTCGAGCTTGTTCTGGTAAGGAATACACCCCCGCGTAATTAGCTCCATATGGTTGCATTCTAATTAATCCCCAATATTTCTAAATGGTTCACGTTCCTTCCGTAGGACACTGAAAGCGGTAGCGCGGGGTCGTCTCAGAGCTCCCCTTTCGACACCCCTTTAAATAGGGCGTTGAACATAATGAAAAACAAGGATAAGCTCAGTAAGCCGACGTCAGCTGGTCGTGTGACCGGCAAAGGTTTGTCCACAAAATGGTCGTCATACTATACCACTGGTGGGCAAAAGGAGAAAAAGACCAGCTCGGAAAGCCAGTCGCGCGAGGTTGAAGCACTCAAGGCACAAGTGGCACGGATTCCGGAGCTTGTCCAAGAGCAAGTGGAACAACAACTGGGAATGAAGCTCAACGCCATGGTGCCTACGTTGTTTCATGGGCTGACTACGTGGATTGCGGGCGGCCAACAGGGGCCTCCCCCGGTTCCCAGCTTCATGGCCAGCGACTCGCACAGCGCGCAGGCGGCGCCATTGGTGTCTCCGGCGGCGCCATTGGTGTCTCCGGCGGAGGTGGTATTCGTGTCTCCGGCGCCGGCACGGGCATTGGAGCTTAATGCACCCGGGTGTACGCCGGCCGGCACCTCGCCAGCAAGCGGCATCTCCGTCAGTTGCACGCCCGCCGTTGGCGGTGCCTCGACATTAGCCGAGCTCGACGGCATCACGGTAATTAAGCCTCTCGGCCGATGACTTCATCTCCTTGCCTTTGACTAGGCATCCCTAACGCCCTACATGTTTTCGCAGGGCGCTGCCGACGTTCCTTGCACTCTTCTGCACATTGTGGGTGGCAAGTTGGTCGATGTCGCCAAGGGCAGAATCGTTCAACCGGGCCACCCCATGTTCCACGGTAATCCGATGCCACCCACAGTGTATAGGGTTGAAGTGGTTCGGATGCTGCCAGGCTGCGATGAGCTGTTACCTCCGATTCGACCCGCTGGGGCCGACGAAGAAGATGAGATGACCCTCGGCGCCTCGAATCGGCCCTGCTTTGGCGAAGAGCAGATTCGTTTGGGGCGGGGACACCACCCCACAGACAAGACCGCCAGTCGTGCCGGCGCCAAGCCATGGCAAGAACACCGCAACTCTACCGGACCTACCGGACATCCCTATGCCGGACATCCCTATGGCACAGGATCCGGATAGCCCTATGGCACAGGATCCAGACGACGACGACAATGACGATGGTACATTTACCAAAGTCGATAAGTACTTTGCCGAACATGGGTACGCTGACGAGTTTTGCGTGCCTCTTTCTCAAGAACCCAACCAAGACGACCGCGATCTAGCTGGTACGGCGGAGAAATCCAATTGCAACAAGCATCGTCTGGCGTTCAGTTCTCAGGAGACGCCTCCGGCTCCCGCCTTCACCGAGCCTCAGATAGCTGAGGTGTGAAATATTATCAGCCCCAACATGCTCAAGAAGGAGGTCTGTGAGTAGAACTCGGTCCCATTACAGGAGATCAAGAAGAAGGGACGGAAACGAAAGACTAACAAGGGTGCCGGTGCGAGCCAGCCGGCACCAAGTTCGATCCGTGCTCAGGACGGTCCACCTTCACCTAAGGATATCTCGAGGAGGATGCATGTGGCGGGTAGGGCGATGCTACCGCCAAATATGCTCAATGCTGCAGCCGGTGCTACGCGGAGTCTGCACGACAGTGTTCTTTCTTTGGAGAAGCGGCGTCTCAGAGAGAATGATGTGGCATACCCGGTTTTCGTGGCCAAGGTGCCAGAGGGCAAGGGCTTTGTGGATGGCGACATCGGGGGTACGATCGTCCTGCGGTTTGATGACATCTTTGCTATGTTTAACCTTCATCCGCTGCACTACACCTTCGTTCGGCTGTTTTCGCTGAGTATGGAGATGCGGATCATTAGAGACAAGACCCCGAACATCGTGATAGTTGACCCCTTCTACATGCGTGCCAAGCACTTGAGCAGCGCTGGGGACCACCAAGTTGCGAGTTCACGCCTCGAAGGCGTCTTTCTGGCAAACCCAGATAAGGATAACTTCCTTGTTGCTTACTTTCCCGAGTAAGTCATCCCTTAACCGCCCCGTAACATATGATTTCTTAGATTTTGATCGTTCTTTTTTTCTAACATTCCGTGTTACGTGCAGTGACACATTGCACACTCATCCTCTTAAGCCCGAAATATTCCATGGCCAGGTATTTCGACCGAACCGTAACTCCAAGATAGACTACACAAATGTCAAGAAAGTTCTTGATGATGTTCTCCTGGCTCGCCAAATCTGGAGGCACCTTCACGAGGCAGTTCGTAAATCACGGCAAGCACATGTTCTCACACAATCTGAAGTTCTGCTGCGTCAAGCAGCCGCCTGGCGGTCAGAAGGATGCCTACTACGCCCTCCATCACATGCGGGTGATAATAAGGGACCATCATCACCTTCTGCTACCAGATAATCTCAAAGATTGGGCCGCGACCTTGTCGGCAATCCAGGACGCGGACCTCAGACAAGAATTCTTTCGCATCTAGTCGGAGTTTGCGGACATCATCCATCAAGATGTCCTTCATACCTCGGGGCAGTTCTTCCTTAGATATCAACCGTCCAACAGTGAGATAGATGGAACTCTACAAATGCAGGGTGACAACGACCGCGATTTCATGACCATCACGACAGACGACGGCTTCATCCACGCTCCTATCCGATGAGTCGAGTCGAAAGTAGTGATGTGTAGTTCTGAAACATTGATTGGCTCATGTTGTAATTAAACTTTAATGAATTCGTATGTCTCTTTGGTTTGGACAGTCGTTCAACTTAGATGTAATTGATGCTATTTATTAGTAGGACCATGAATCGTGCTATTAATGTCTTGCTTTTCTCTTCCGATCCTTTTGTTGCATACTTACATATTGCTTATGTATTGTCTGTTGTTTGGCTTGTGCATAGAGATGCCATCGTATGTCATGTACAAGGGTAAGGTTCCTGAGTCTCGACGATCGGGAGGAGTGTCGAGATAGGTTCACCGTTTCAGCGATATGATTACAAAGGTACACCACTAGGGCGGAGGCCAAATCTAGATACTTTGCTATCTAGCGGGAGAGAGGAGGGAGCGTTGGAGGAACCGGATGAAGACCAGTTTGATCGGGATGATGCTCATCGTGATGACCGCAGCTCTCTTCTATGTGATGGTAGTTTAGATTATCGATATCGACTTGTAATGTGAAGACAAACTCGATACTCGCGGTCTCGAGACTTGTAATGTTTTATCTTTGTTCGGTCTTTTGAATTCGGATACTAATATGATGAATTGTATTCGGAGACTAATCTTCTATTGTATTCGATGAATCTACTGTTGCTATGTGCTGCTGTCTATATTCTGTCCAATAATATATTTTGTAACCTGTGCAAAAATCAGAAAAATAAAAAAAACAAATATTCATACTAATGGCGCATCACCACAAGGTGCACCATTAGTATGCCAAAGGATACTAATGGCACATCACAACAGAGTGCGCCATTAGTATGACAAAGCACATGGTTACGTATGGCCCCCCGGGAGGCATACTAATGGCGCATGGTATTACATACTAATGGCGCACTGCGTGGTGCGCCATTAGTATACCAGATACTAATGGCGCACCAGTGGTGCGCCATTAGTAAAAAATACTAGTGGCTTGATACTAATGGCGCAACGGTAGTGCGCCATTAGTAGGCAAAACCGGTGCGCCATTAGTAGGCCTTTTCCTAGTAGTGAAACTAGTTAAGGAATGTTGTTTTGACATCCATTTGCTAGATCTGATAATCATAAAATGCGGCAATAGCTAACATAATTATAATAGACTTAAGGATCGCTATGGGTGCGAAAGTCTCATCATAGTCAACACCTTGAACGTCGAAAACCCTTTGCGACAAGTTGAGTTTTATAGACGGTGACATTACCATCAGTGTATGTCTTCTTCTTAAAGATCCATTTATTCTCAGTGGCTGGCCGATCATCGGACAAGTCCACCAAAGTCCATACTTTCTTCTCATACATGGATCCTATCTCGGATTTCATGGCCTGAAGCCATTTGTCAGAATCCGGGCTCATCATAGCTTCATCACAGTTCGTAGGTTCGTCGTTGTCTAACAACATGATTTCCAAGACTGGATTACCAAACCACTCTGGTGCGGAACCTACCCTGGTCGACCTACAAAGTTCAGTAGTAACATGATCCGAAGTTTCATGGTCATCATCATTAGCTTCCTCTTCGGTTGGTGTAGGCATCACGGGAACTGCTTTCTGTGATCTCCTACCTTCCAATTTGAGAGAAGGTACATTTACCTCATCAAGTTCTCCCACTCACTTCTTTTAAGAGAAACTCCTTCTCTAGAAAGGACCCATTCTTGGTAACAAAGATCTTGCCCTCAGATCTGTGGTAGATGGTATACCAATGGTCTCTTTAGGGTATCCTATGAAGAAGCACTTCTCCGATTTGGGTTCGAGCTTATCAGGATGAAGCCTCTTGATATAAGTGTTGCATCCCCAAACTTTAAGAAACGATAGCTTAGGTTTCTTGCCAAACCAGAACTTATACGGTGTCGTCTTGACGGATTTAAACGGTGCCCTATTCAAAGTGAATGCGACTGTCTCTAATGCATAACCCCAAAATGATAGTGGAAAATTGGCAAGAGACATCATAAAATGCACCATATCCAATAGAGTATGATTACGACGTTCAGATACACCATTACGCTTTGGTGTTCCTGGTGGCGTGAGCTGTGAAACAATTCCACATTGTCTTAAATGCATACCAGACTCGTAACTCAAATATTCAGCTCCACGATCAGATCGTAGAAACTTTATTTCCTTGTTACCATGATTCTCTACTTCACTTCGAAATTCCTTGAACCTCTCAAATGTTTTAGACTTGTGTTTCATTAAGTAAATATACACATATATAATCAAATCATCTGTTAAGGTAAGAAAATAATGATATCCACCACGTGCTTCAACACTCATGGGACTGCATACATCGGTATGTATTATTTCCAATAAGTCACTAGCTCGCTCTATTTTTCCGGAGAACGGAGTTTTAGTAATCTTGCCCACCAGGCATGGTTCACATGTCTCAAATGATTCATAATCAATAGATTCCAAAAGTCCATCGGCATGGAGTTTCTTCATGCGCTTTACAGCAATATGACCTAAGCGGCAGTGCCACAAATATGTAGTACTATCATTATTAACTTTGCATCTTTTAGCATCAATATTATGAATATGTGTATCACTATGATCGAGATTCAACAAGAATAAACCATTCATAAGAGGTGCATGACCATAAAAGATATTACTCATATGAATAGAACAATCATTATTCTTTGACTTAGATGAATAATCGTCTCGCAATAAACAAGATCCAGTTATAATGTTCATGCTCAACACAAACACCAAATAACAATTATTTAGGTTTAAAATTAATCCCGAATGTAGATGTAGAGGTAGTGTGCCGACGGTGATCACATCAACCTTGGAACCATTTCCGACGCGCATCATCACCTCGTCCTTAGCTAGTCTTTGTTTATTCCATAGCTCATGTTTCGAGTTACAAATATTAGCAACTGAACCATTATCGAACACCCAGGTGCTACTACGAGCACTAGTAAGGCATACATAAATAACATGTATATATTTTTTTGAAACGGGCAAAAAAGCTTTTGCCTTTTATTGATATAGGAGAAGCAAACGGGGGTATGGCAAGAGCCAAAAACAACAAAAAAACGAGGAAGGGGGCGAACACCGCCCCCGACATAGGGGGGAGAGGATCAGCCTACAAGTTCCGCCAGATTTTTAGCACCGGCAAGGATCCAGTCCTTCCCCTCTTCCCTAATCTTATGCATGACAACCGATGGCAGGGAGGACTTATTGTTGAAAACTCGTTCGTTCCTCTCTTTCCAGATCTCCCAAGTGATGAGCGTGATAGCTGAGTGCAAGCCATTTGGGGAGGAGGTGGTGGAGTCAAAACGGCCAGCCAATAGTCCACGACTTTAGGCCTACCCTCCCCGATGTTGCTGATGAGGTGTGGACAAGACAGCCAAGAGGCCGCGACCGTCCAGATACGTCTGGAGAAGCGGCACTTGAAAAGAATGTGCCGTGCCGTCTCAGGGGAGGTAGGGCAGAGCTGGCAAGTAGGTTGGTGCGGCAATCCGCGTTTATCCAAGTGATCAATGGTCCATAAGCGGTTCTGGACAGCGAGCCAGGCGAAGAAACAGCACTTTGGAGGGGCCCAGGTATTCCACACAATGTTCCCGAACTGGCAAGGCAAAGAGGCAAGGAACTGGACCTTGTAGGTGGAGCTGGCCGAGTAGCACCCATTAGGGGTCAAGGACCAGGTAATGGAGTCCTCAGTGTCAGGATGAAGTTGGATATCTGACAAGAGCTCCCAGAGGCGGACCTATTGTTCCATGTGATCGGCAGTGAACGCATCCACCGCAATGTCCGAGATCCAGTTGTTATCAGTGAGAGCGTCCTGGACCGTCCGATTCTTCCTCTTGGAAGCCTTGAAAATTAGGGGAGCCCAGTCTTTTGGCGGGGCACCATTGAGCCATGAAGACGACCAGAAGGAGGCCTTGGCGCCATTTCCGATGGTGACACGAGTAGCCGCATTGAAGAGGTCAAGGTCGGAGGTGTCGTTGGGTGTTTCAGAGCCCACCCGTGGCTTCTCAGCAGCCTTCCACTCATACCATAACCAGCGAAGCCTCAGGGCCTGGGAGAACCTCTCCAGGTCCAAAACCCCCAAACCACCGAGCTCCTTGGGGCGGCAGACCTTTTGCCAGTTGACTTTGCATTTCCCTCCACTAACCGCCTCCTTACAGGCCTAGAGCATGCCACGACTGATCATCGCAAAGGCCTTGAGGATGCCTTTGTCAGCCTTTAAAGCCGTCAGCAGGAAGATTGGCATGGAGGAGAGCACGGACTTAACCAGAGCAGTTCACCCGGCACGGTTCAGGAGCTTTCCTTTCCACGGGCTAAGACGATCCACCGCTTTGTCGATGTAGGGTTGAAGGTCCACACGCCTAAGTCTTCTGAGGGAGAGGGGCAACCCCAGATACTTAATGGGGAAGGGGGTTGTAGTCGCTGGGAAGTTCGCCAGAATCTCCTCCAAGTTAATGTTGGCGCATTGGATGGGGGCGATGGAGCTCTTGGTCACATTTGTCACGAGGCCAAAGACTACCCCAAAACTTTGTAGAATGCTAGCAAGGCCTTCCACATCATGTGCCGTGGGGGATAGAAAAATGGCAGCGTCGTCCGCATATAGGGAGACCCTGGGGCCCTGAATACCTCCAGGCATAGCAGACAGCAAGCCGGATTCTGTAGCCTTTTCCAGAAGTCTCTGAAGTGGGTCGATGGCGATGTTGAACAGGAGGGGCGAGAGGGGATCGCCCTGACGAAAACCCCGTCCATGCATGATGTCCCTCCCAGGGATTCCGTTGAGGAAAACCCTAGAGGAGGCCGTGGTGAAGAGAGTCGTCAGGAGGGCCCGCCATCTTTGAGGAAAGCCAAGGCGTTGCAAAAGATCCAGCATGTAATCCCAGCGAACAGTGTCGAAGGCCTTGGCGATGTCCAATTTGATCAGAAGTGACGGAGTTTTGCAGCGGTGTAACGGGCGGGCGGTGTTCCTGACGTACAAGAAATTGTCGTGGATAGTTCTAGACTTGATGAAAGCGCTCAGGAATCACGAAGAGCTCAGGAATCGTTTTCTCCATCCCTTGCATATTATAGTTCATCACAAAGCCCTTATAGCTTGGTGGCAGTGACTGGAAAACTCTGTCAATGACCATGTCATGCATCTAGAAGATTAACTCCCAACTGAGTCAAGCGGTTGTGAAACCCAGACATTCTGAGTGTATGCTCACTAGCAGAACTGTTCTCCTCCATCTTGTAGCTAAAGAACTTGTCAAAGGTGTCATACCTCTCAACCTGGGCATGAGCTTGAAATACCAATTTCAGCTCCTGGAACATCTCATATGCTCCATGGTACTCAAAACGTCCTTGGAGCCCCGGTTCTAAGCCGTCAAGCATGGCGCACTGAATTATTGAGTAGTCATCAAAATGTGCCTGCCAGATGTTCACAACATCCACAGACGACGCTGGACGGGGTGCGGCACCTAGCGGTGCATCAAGGACATATGCCTTCTGTGCAGCAATGAGGATAATCATCAAGTTACAGACCCAGTATGCATAGTTGCTTCCATCATCTTTCAACTTAGCTTTCTCTAGGAACGCATTAAAATTCAGGGGAATTACATCGTGGGCCATTGATCTACAACACAATTGCAAAGACAATTAAGACTAAGTTCATGATAATTAGTTCAGATAATCAAATTACTAATGAACTCCCACTTAAATCAACATCCCTCAAGTTGTTTAAGTGATACATGATCCAAGTCAACTAACCCATGTCCGATCATCATGTGAGATGGGGTAGTCATCAATGGTGAATATCTCCATGTTGATCATATCTACTATATGACTCATGTTCGACCTTTCGGTCTCTTGTGTTCCGAGGCCATGTCTATCATGCTATGCTCGTCAAGTTTAACCCAAGTATTTTTCATGTGTAAAATTGGCTTACACTCGTTGTATGCGAAGGTAGAGTCTATCACACCCGATCATCATGAGGTGCTTCGAAACGACGAACTTTTGCAAAAATGCATACTTAGGGAGAACACAATTTCTTGAAATTAAGTGAAGGGATCATCTCATAATGCTACTATCCTCCTCAGCAAAATAAGATGCATAAAAAGATAAACATTACATGCAATCAATATGTGACATGATATGGCCATTATCATCTCATGCCTTTGATCTCCATCTCCAAAGCACCGGCATGATCTCCATCGTCACCGGCATGACACCATGATATCCATCATCATGATCTCCATCATCGTGTCGTCACGTGGTCATCTCACCAACTATTGCTTGTACAACTATTGTTAACGCATAGTGATAAAGTAAAGCAATTACATGACAATTAATAAATTAAAGACACCCTATGGCTCCTGCTGGTTGCAGAACTCATCGACATGCAAGTCATTAACCTATTACAAAACATGATCATCTCACACATCAACATATATCACATCCCGTTTTGGCCATGCCACATCACAACATGCCCTGCAAAAACAAGTTAGACGTCCTCTACTTTGTTGTAGCTAATTTTACATGGACCTTCTACAAGGACTGCCTTTGTCAAATTAGATTCAACAAAGTAGGAGAGACAGACATCCGATAGCCACCTTATGCAACAAGTTGCATGTCAGTCGGTGGAACCGGTCTCATGTGCGAGGACATGTAAATTTGGTTCGAGCCGCTTCATCCCACAATACCGCCGAATCCAAATAAGACAATAGAGGTAAAAAAAATTTGAGCTTGAACGCCCACAACTCTTTGTGTTCTACCCGTGCATATACATCTACGCATAGACCTAGCTCATGATGCCACTATTAGGGAACGTTGCATGAAAATCAAAAATATTCCTACGAACACCCAAGATCTATCTAAGAGAAGCATAACAAAGAGAGGGGCGTGTGTGTATACGTACCTTCGTAGACTGTTAAGCGAAGCATATATCACGCGGTCTATGTAGTCGTACTCGTCACAATCCAATCACGATCCAAATTGATGAAGTATCGAACGAACGGCACCTCCGCGTTCAACACACGTACGGCTCGACGACGTCTCCTCCTCCTTGATCCAGCAAGCGAGGGAGGGGAAATAGATGGGATTGCCGGCAGCACGACGGTGTGACGGTGATGGTGGTGGAGTGATTCCGGCAGGGCTACGTCGAGCACTACTGAAAAAACAAAGACAGAGGAGTTACAAAGTAATGGGAGGGAGAGGGGGGCCAAGGGCTTGTGTTGGCCAGCCCTCCAAGCCCTAGGGGCGCACCAAGGGGGAGGAGTTAGACTCCTAGTCCAATTCCCTCCTTTTCCATACACAGGTGGACTTTCCACCTCTCCCAAGACACAGGGCCGTGAGGGACTTGTGCCTCCCCTCAACCCATGCTGACCCTTGGGACGTGGTGGAACCCTTGGTGGACTTTCGGACTCCTCTATAACTTTACGGAACCTTCTGGAAGCTTCTCGGTACAATCCCGAAAGAACTGAAACTTTTTTCGGAACCCTGAATACAACTTTCCATATATAAATCTTTACCTCCGGACCATTCCGAAGCTCCTCGTGACGCCCCGGATCCCATCCGGGACTCCGAACAACATTCATCACCAACATGCATATCCCAATATTACTCTAGCGTCACCGAACGTTAAGCGTGCGGACCCTACGGGTTCGAGAATCATGTAGACATGACCGAGACACCTCTCAGGTCAATAACCAATACCGGAACCTGGATGCCCATATTGGTTCCTACATATTCCACGAAGATCTTTAATCGGTTGAACCACGATGCCAACGATTGGGTTAATCCTGTATGCAATTCCCTTTGTCCGGCCATATGTTACTTGCTCGAGATTCGATCGTTGGTATCTCCATACCTAGTTCAATCTCTTTACCGACAAGTCTCTTTAGTCGTTTCGTAATACAAGATCTGGTGACTAACTCATTAGACACATTGCTTTCAAGCTCTTTACGATGTTGTATTACTGAGAGGGCCCAGAGATATCTCTCCGTCACATGGAGCGAAAAATTCCAGTCTTGATCCATGCAACCCAATAGACACCTTTGGAGATACCTGTAGAGCATCTTTATGATCATCCAGTTACGAAGCGACGTTCGATAGCCCACAAGGTATTCCTCTGGTATCTGGGAGTTGCATGATCTCATGGTCTTAGATATAGATACTTGACATGAAGAAAGCTAGAGCAATAAACTCAAGTGATATGATCGAATGCTAAGCTTATGGTTGGGTCTTGTCCATCACATCATTCTCCTAATGATGTGATCCCGTTATCAAATGACAACTCATGTCTACGGTTAGGAAACCTTAACCACCTTTGATCAATGAGCTAGCCTAGTAGAGGCTCACTAAGGACATAGTATTTGTTTATGTATTCACACATGTATTTAAGTTTCCGGTCAATACAATTCTAGCTTGAATAATAAATCTTTATCATGAACAACGAAATATGATAATAACCAATTTATTATTGCCTCTAGGGCATATTTCCGACGGGAGGGGCGCCACAAAGAGGGAAGGAGTTCCCCTCCTTGCGCCGGCCTAGGGGGGAGGAGGAGTCCTCCCCCACTCCAATTCAGCCTCCCAAGTGGGAAAGGAGGGGGGGCGCCTCCCCCTATTGGGCCCTTGAGGCCCAATTCTCCTTCCACCACTTGGTCTTTTAAGGCCCGCTGATATTTAGTTAAATCTAAAAGCGTCCTAAATATTATTAGAGCCTTTTATTATTAGTTTAACACCTCTGGAAACATTTTCACCTATATATTATTTATCGGTAATAACCGGTTTTGCCCGGTAAACTCTGAACCATTCTGGTGACCATGAAACGCTTTCGATTCCTTTCCAAACTATTCCGAATATCACTGAAACTATTTCACAAATATATTCTCATTATTCTCGTTGTTGTAACACTCAGAAGATCATGATTACCTTAAGTTTGTGACCATGTAGGTTCGGTAAAATATGGACATGAAAAAAAAACTTCTGATACACTACATATGCAACATTGTTTCCGTTCGGATTACAGGAGACAATACATAAGTCATGAACTACTCCAACTTCAAACATTCGGGTCAGTTGTAAAATACAAATACTACCTTTGTATACATGTTGAGGACTATACCTATGTCTAAAATCACCATCAATTTACAGATGGTGTTAAAGAATGTACTACTTCAAAAGCATAAGAATTATCAGTCTAAAGAGAATATGCACACTGAACATCTGTCTTTTCTTTTCCAAAATAGCGGGAACGAGAGAAATAACTAATCTACCTAGTCCAACGTTTGGAATGCAGAATTGCTTCAATGACGAGAAACATACACGCGAGCATCTGGCACTCCCCTTCACCTCAGACACTGCTCAACTCAATCTGAATCTGAGTGTGCCCTGGAGGCACAGATGCATCCTGGATGCCATTCTGCTGCACCGGGTCAGGCTCTATGCCGCCAACATTTTTGCTGCTTCCTTCGACGGCCCCGAAATTATCACTACCAGCTTCAGGGTAGGGTCGTGGAACAGGGCTGGGGTCGCCACCCATGGTATTCTGCAACGGACGAGACTCATCTTCGACCTTTCTCAACCGAGTGCATTTGGCATGAATTGACCTTATTTTTTAGATAAAAGGCCGAGGCCCGACTTTATAAATAAAGCCATCAGGCAGAGTATAACAGACCCAGAGAACATCACAGGACAGGCAAAGTATCAACCAACTAGAGCAAGAGAAGTCTAAGTACATGGCTCCCAGGCCAGTACACGACATGCAGGCCAGAAAGATCTAAGACAAAGGCCGCCCACCAACGCCTAAGTGCCAGCTGGAGCTGGTGAGATGGATATAGCAAAGGTGTGGATCTTGGCTAACATGGCATCGAAGGTGTCCCCATCCTCCTCCTTAGTCAATGATCTCCACTGCTACAGGAATACACAAGTTTTAAATAAGCAATCAGCTGGCTTACCAGGGAAAACATGTTCGATGGTGAATTTATTCCTTGTCGTCCAGAGAACCCAACACATCGCAGCGAGGCCCACCAAAAACATTCTTCTCTGGGCCCCAACCAAATAATTAACGAGGACTAGCATGTCGGAGAAGGAGGTCGGCGCCCAAGAGACATGCAACCAGGATCTAATACAGCACCAAAACAAATTAGCCAACACACAGTTAAAAAAGACATGAGGCGTATCCTCTCTCATACCACATAGAGCGCATCTATCAGAGCCCAGACCATTACGCTTTCGGATTTGATCCTCTGTTGGCAAACGACCACGAGAGGCTTGCCAGAGAAAAACCTTAATCTTAGGAGGAATACGAGCCCTCTAATCCAATTGAATTTGGAGGTGGGGGATCCAGCAATAAGCCTACCATAAAGGGATTTAACCGAGAAACGAGCAGAGGAGTGGGGCCAAACAACCAAGTCTTCCTCCTCCGAGAGCGAAGGGAAGAGAGCAACAAGACGCTGCCAGTCTTCCAACTCTGCAGGGGAGAGGGAGCGGCGCAGCTGCAAGTCCCAATTATTGGAGGCGAGCTCAAAGATTGAGATCTCAGGGTCCGGGCAGTAAGAAAAGAGAACAGGGAAGGAACGAGCCAACGGCGAAGAGCCACACCACCAATCAAGCCAAAACCTAGTGGACCTCCCATTATGGACAACAAATTTGACGAGGCCTTGGAAGACCAGCCTGAGTTTAACCAGGTCTCTCCAGAATTGAGAAGCCCCCGAGGCTCGGGCAAACATAGGGCTAGAAGAGGGAAATTACTTCGCTTTGAGAATGGAGAACCAGAGGGGCTTCTCCTGGGGGATGGTCATGATCTTCCACCACCATTTGATGATCAAACATTTGTTCATAACGAGAGTGTTAATAATGCCCAGCCCCCCAAGACTTTTAGGCTTACAAATAAGGTCCCATTTGACCAGACGATATTTGCGCTTGTTGTCAGCATCATTCCAATAGAAGGCACCCCTGTGTTTATCAAAGCCAGCATGGGTTCCCATGGAAAGGAGGTAGAAACCCATCAGGAACATTGGTAGAGAAGAAAGGCACGCGTTAATCAAGGCAACTTTACCCGCCTGAGTGTTATATCTACCCCTCCAGGGCATAACCCGATTACCCACCTTTGCCACTGCTGGAGCAAAATCTTTAGCAAGGAGTTTGTCAGATGAGATAGGTAAACCCAGATACTTTAAAGGAAACGAACCAAGAGAGCAGTTCAGGAGGCGGGCCACCCGCAAGGCCTCGGAGTCCGGCACCCTAGTGACAATAACTTCGCTTTTGGAGGAGTTAATCTTAAGACCCGAGAGAGCTTCAAAGCAGAGGAGCAGAAATTTGAGATGGGCAATGCAGTGCTCGTTTAATTCCACTAGAATAATTGTATCATCTGCATATTGAAGGTGAGTAATGCCCTCCGGAATGAGGTGAGAGCTGACAGGAGAGATGTGGCTGGCCTCCGTGGCTCTGGAGAGAATGTTAGAAAGAGCATCCGCCACAAAGTTAAAGAGAATGGGCGAGGCCGGATCACCTTGCCTGAGGCCACGAGAGTTCTTAAAGAAGTTGCTAACATTCCCATTGACGTTAATGGCAGTGTGGCCCCCCATGACCAACTGCATAATGCGATGAATTGACCTTATAATGCTTGTCAACAGCATAAGAGTTGAAATGGATACTGTGATGACAAAGAGACCGGAGAAGCTTTGGAAAGTCAGAGGCGTGGAGTCCATGTCAGGGACCATGCTAGGACCCATTGGAGATGAAGCTGAGCCGAATCATTTTCTTTCGATTCGTGAGCCCTCATCCCGTCCTACTAGGTGTAGGATAGCAGTCAAAAGATTATGCACTAGCGAAGAACCTAGATGGAATGCCTGAAGATAAGAACACGATGTCAGCAACTTATTTTCTATCTAGATTGCAGCATAGCACTGCAAGAACAAATCAGGAATATACCAAGGCATTAAGGTTGAGTAGCTTACAAAGCCAAATCCAGGAGTCCTGTATATGGATCCAAGCATCCTAAAATCATTTTCGTACCGACGGTCAGAGAGGAAAGAAGTTAAATAAGGGATCTCATCTATGATAGCTGGAACCCCTCCATTCTTGGAACCCATCCTCAAAGCAGCAGCATATTCTTCTTTTGTTGTGTAGTTCCTTAACCTGCTTTCACTGAAATTATGATTGACCAAGACGGACCGCATAAATGAATCATCTTGGTATCCTACAAAGTCACCACTACTCCTGAGCTGGTCTAGATCTGTCATCAAAGGACGGAGCCTCTTTGCGGTTAGTATGGATGATAGGCTTGCTGTGTAGCTTTGTACAAGAATCAGCACCACAAAGCACCATACCACCACAACAATTTTTGACAAGGGGCTTCTAATAATAGGACCTGTGCATGGAATAACCAAAAGATTATATAATCGTAGAACTATGATGAGAAACTAATTAAAATACTTATTATAAAGCCTCGAATTCTGTCAGGAAGTTTAAGCTTAAGTACTCACCATGAGAAAATGTCAAAGTTGCGAAAATGAAGTAGAGGGCAGTGCTACATTGTCTCGATCTTGATCCTTGGTACTCCTGATTTTTGGGCAGTTCAATCATCCACACAACAAAGCTAGTATAGAAGAAGAAGACAATTGTTGCAAACCAAAGCCTCCCATTTAGTGGCTTTACAAATGTCCAACGGATTGTATCCGGTTCATCCTCGGCGAGCACAAGCATAGACACACCTGACTGGGTGTATGGCATTGTAAAGTCTGTGGTAGCGACTCGTTCCGCGGTTATGGTCACATCACCTACTGCACCGTCATACACCTGTTTAGGATAGATGAAAATTAGCACAGATGAAAAGGTATTTAGGTACTACAAGAAATTACAATATTGATAAAATAATACTCGTATAAGGATGAGATGAAACTAGTGTAGGATAAGCCTTACCCCGAAAGACACATTGCCTACTAGCTCATCATAAGTACCACGGAAGACGAAAAAATTATAGCACGGACGAGGATGCAAATTCCTCATAGCAGCCTCAAAGATATCAATGCTGTAGCCAGTGACGTTTTGTTTCTTGGAAATAGGATCAATAACGTTCACAAAAACTTGAAAGCCCAGTTTCAGCGGCACGGCAATCTTAAGCCCCGTCTTACCTCTGCATTTCTTCCTTGATTTCCTTGTACCTAGTTTTCTACTAATTCTTCTGCCTGTTCTCGGACTAGGAAAGGTTATAGTGTCACTTCCAAGTGTAAATCCAAACGTGGCATGGCCTCCTGAGGCTGCTACAGGATCTTCTATCCAGAAGGCACACAATGCTGGAGAAACACCAGAGAAGGAGAGAACCGGAACATGGTTGCGGCGGTGGCCTAGGTGTGCGGCGTAATCTGATTTGCCCAGTGTCTCGGGGCCCCATATGATGGCCTGCACTTGCCCATTCTTGATCAGGTCCTCGGCTGCGAAACACATACAGGTCACAAAATTAGACAAGTAAATAACATATAATCTAAAAACAATACTATAGGTCTATTGATGTATTATTCTTATTCATCAAAGTTTTTGCAATATTCATCAACGTTTTTTGCATCATTCATTGAAGATTCGTATGCAACGTGAGGCACTAGGTGTGTCGTGCATCTGATCAGGGATCCTGGTCTGATTTCCTAACTTCGGCACCTACAAAAATAACTGAAGAGAAAATTTGGGCCTGCCGCTCTGTACCAGCAAGTGGAGAAGCAAGAAAAAATACCTTGTGGGCGAGAGCGAAGGGGGCGTGGGCGAGAGCTGCAGCGAAGATGGAGGCCATGGCAGCGCACTGGATCAACATAGATCAGAGCGGCAGTGGGTTGGAACGGACATCGCCCATGGTCATCCGAGTGGTGGTAGGGCCGCAGACGGAGGAAGGACTCCGCATATCGGCGCTGCGCGGGAACAGCGCGACGGACATTGAGGCGATGTCCTGCCGTGTACGCCGCCCGCCGGAGGCCGGCGACGGCCGCCGATGCTGGGGTTATGGCGGCTGGAGCTGGACGGACGGAGCGCGTTGCTTTGCGACGAGCCGAGAGAGCGGCTGCGGAAGCGAGTGGGTGTTTGGGCCTGGGCCCTAGATTGGTGCGTTGCACGGGCCGGCTTTGCACTGACCGAACTGTTTACAGAATTTGGATTAACTAAAAAAAAATACTGTTTATGGATTTCGGAAATTTTTTTTAAGAAAAGGATTATGGATTTCGGATTAACTCCAAAAAGACTACTGTTACGGATTTCAGATTAACTCCCAATGGTTCTTTTTTTTTGCGGGGAACTCCCAATGGTTGTCGACGGGAAAATTTCCCAAAGAATGTAGCGCTCCGCAATCTATAACCAAAGAGGCCCTAAGAGATCAAGCACCAGAGTCCGACCTTCCTCCCTCTCCTCGTTTTACTGCTTCTTTCTCATGTTATCCTTCATTCCTTCTCTCCAAGACCACATCCATTCATTCTTTCTCCTTCCCTACTTCACCTCCTCTCACTAGCTCCACCATCGCAACGCTCCATATTCCATATTCCACTGGATCTATATTTGGTCAGTGCCCTAGTGAATCCCTCTAATCTTGGAGTTGTCGTGTTACTCACTGGTCTTAGTTGCCGCCAAGGTCAGACAACCCTCCCTATCACCATCCCTCCCCCTCCCCCCCCCCCCCCTCCTCATTCTTCCCGCATCCTACTTCCCCCGCTACTCCCAAGACTAATACTTTCGATAGAGGGCAACCGAACAATCAACTACATGTTGGGTCGACATCTACAATTGATGTTCCCAAGCTGATGTTCCCAGTGGGTCTATCTAGTGTCGCGGTCATTATTTCCACCCCAAGTCCTCCATTGGCACTACCGCACACCGAGGTATTTTGGCACTGGTGGCAGAAGCGGTGGGAGGTCGTGGATGGCGGTGAGCCACGACGCGGGAGGCGAAGTGCTACGACGTAGATCCGCCGGCCGCACGCTGCGGATGGGCGGTGGGGAGCGGCGGCCGCCGGATCCAGCCTTGTCGCCTGCAGGGGTGGGTAGATAGGCGGCAGGGTGCAGCGGGTGTGTGGATTGGGTGGTAGGGGCGATGGTTTGCATGGGGTGTGGGAGGGGAAAAGTTTACTATGTGGCCAAGACACGGAGTACTTTTACTCCTTGGCTGCCACTCAGAGTAAATATTTTACTCTTCTAACAATTTTACATGATCGACTAGGTCCAGTTTAGAAGAGTAAACATTCTCTAACCGGTTTTAGAGGATCGGCTAGAGATGTCCTTATTCATACATGCTGATACAAGTACGACATTAAGAAATCCTATCTTAGTGATACCACAAATTTAGGACGTCGATGGGTCCTGAACGTTCGGGATTTGACCATCACAAATCGAACGATTTTTGTGGTAATTTATATTTGTTGACCATGGCAACTTTAGTTGGTAAGCATGATAAAAGCGTCCTCAGTTTGTTCTTTGCCAGAAAATTACCGAGCCTGCTAACTAAACTTGTCATCTTCGTGTCAACTAAAATTACCATAAAAAACGTTCGATTTGCCATGGCAAAAAAACTGACATTCAGATTTTTATCATTTCAGCAAATTTAAGGCCCTTGTGCGGAAGTGCAATTATCACAGGAAACAAGTTGTGTATTGAGAATGAACTTGTATGTCATGCTTAAATTAAGCTCATGATATAAAAATGTAAATGATGCAAAGTACTCCCTTCATTTCTTTATACAAGGCCACAAACTCAAATTACAGGTACCAAGGAAAAATTTAATGACTACGTTGCAAGTCAATTATTCTTTTCGTTAACCGGGATCATTAATATGCCCGCATGCATGCAAAGAAGGAATGGGAGGGAAGTAGCACAGTGTCATTATGACTACATGCATGCAAGTATTAAATAAGTTGATAGTACGAGAAAACATAATTAATTTTTGCCTCGATTACTGTTAGTGGTCTTGTATAGATGCAAATTGTATTTTTCATAATGGCCTTGTATAAGGGAATGGAGGGAGTAGATTGTCTCGAAGTGAAGACGACTGAGAGATTTAAACTTACCAGCATGTGCGGCCGTGGCGAGATCCCCGCGCGAGTCCCGCACACGCAGCTCGACCCGCGCGGCGCCGGAGCCGGCGTGAGCGGCACGGAAGTCGTCCAACGCCATGGAAATGCAGGCGCGCCTCTCCCTCCCCACGTCGCTCGTCAGGTCCAGCACTACGCCCACCCGCACCGGCGCCGGCACCACCAGGGGCGGAGCCAGGATTTGGGTATAGGGGGGCCAAGCAGATACAATTTTTTGCCGGGTGATACCTATATCTATATTTCTATACTATTATAGTGTATCAGTTTTAAACTTTTGAATCACAAAACCGGGAAGCAATGTGAACCATCGATAGAAGCCATTGGAGAGTTCAATTCACTTGAATTTGCAGCTATAGTATCTGCTACAATGCAACGAAGATACTATAGTTTTTCAGAAAGATTGACAGGCTTGATGTTGGAAGAAAAGTTTTGACCCATCCTCACTGCATGGTTTCATGGTTTGCATTTACGAACTTTTGACAATGTACTAGTAGTAATAATGTGGGGCTTCCACAAAATAAAAACATAGTTATAATTGTATTATTTTCATCCAGACTCTACAATTTTCAATATAATTGACAACGTTTTAATCACACACAAAAATATCAATATATTCCGTTAAAAAATATCAACGATATTAGTGATATCATTGGAAGAAAACTTAGTATCGCAGATCTCACAAACAAAAGAATATTTTTGACGCATATAAGATTGAGCGGATAGAGATTAATCAGAATAGTGTTAACCTTTGGGTAGTGAGCGAGAGCGCAGGAGAATCAATGGTTGTAGCCTACAAGATTCTCCCTCGCAACACCAGTGTCGCCTGATTCAATCTCAATGGAATCCAATGGAGAGAATAGAGAAGGCTGGATGCCGCCGCCGCCGTATGTGCGGAGGCAAGCGGACGCCAAGGGCATGGATCGACGGCGACTAATTTCACACAAATCCCACGTATACGCCAATTACAGTAGAACGCAACGCACAGGGCAGGATAGCCAATCGGCTGCTGATTGTGGGCTTTTAACTTGGGCCTTTTTCCTTTTTTCAGATAAGGGGGGCCGAATACATGTGTACGTGCTTTTTTTTATCCCTAATCTCTACTCCTAATGTCTCAGTACGTAAGTAGTTCGTTCGCATCGTTCGTTTCTCTTCCATCGATCTACCCCCACCAGGCGATCTCCCCACCAGGCGATCTCCCTCCCACCGATTTCTTTCCTCCCTTCGAAAACCAAGACCGGTTTTAATTCATGCTTAGAAAAACCACACCAACCCTTCCATCCTTCCATCAATCCCACCATTCCATATAAAACACCAATCTTTCCATCCTTCCCTTTCATATACGATGCCAATCAAATCATATGACGCCTCTGCCAGACATCACGGCGCCTCCGGCCTTCGCTGCCACGAAGCCTTCCATCGGCGCACGACCTAAATGGCCACACCACATCCCAATAGCCGCACCATGCCGTCCCGATCCTGAGACCGGCGTGCTCGACAACGACCACCGTGGAGCCTCCTTTCCCTCTCCCTGCAGACCTCCGGCCGTCCTTGAGGTGTGTGTGTGTGGGGGGGGGCAGCAGGGCGGCCGCCCCGGGCCCCCGTAGGATGCAGACTTATGATCCCGATGGCGATTGCCGATCGCGCGAGTTCTCCATGCAGCCCTTGTCATTTTCTTTTTCCTAATTTCCCATCGTGATTAGCACCATGCATAAACAGCAGATCACGGGTACGGCTGCTGCATACTAATCTGCATACCTAATCGGGTTGATCCTGTTCGTCATGCATGTAGCCCACGTCCTTGTACTCCTTTTCTTCTTCCTAATTTCAATTGTGAGTTTGTTAATCCCGGGCCCTGATTGAGATGCGACGCTGCTTCGCTCCCGTCTCTGGGCGCTCGATGCACTCAAGAACATGGACTTCGCCGAGCGCCTCCGGCCACACACAAGCGGCCGCCTGGAATACTGACAATAGCAGACAAGGAATTCCCTAGGTTGGATCGGAATTGATCAACTAATTTCGGATTGATGGTCTATAGATCAAGGGTAACCTCTTTTCTATTATTACTTAGTTATTTTTTTTGGAGAAATATTTAGTTTGTCGTTCGAAGACAGAATTGTTATTGATATCTGAATCATCAAACAAGATTTAGTGTTTTAAAAACTGACACTATTTCATATATAATTTTGAGATGACACCAACATTAAAGTATGGGCTACACCAGATGACCTCGATGCTGCTTTAGCTGCTTCTAAGTATGGGAGATCATCTGCTTATTCTCCAGTGAACAGTTTGAATAGGTACATTTTTCTAGAATAGGTTAAACTTTAAAATGTGAAGTTCTTTATGGTTATGCTAGAGATCCATTTGTTATGATAATAAGTGATGGCTCTTTTTTCCTGTGGATTCAATTTGCAACTACTGTAGTTCTTAGATGTCTCAATTGCAATCTATGACATTGTTAACTTGGAGTATATCTTTGAAATTTGCCAGTTTACTTATTAATTGTTTTAGTTTACCTGTGCCATGTTGATGGTGGTTTAATATAGTTGATTAAAATTGCTAAAACTTGTTATTTTTCCCGTAATAAGTATATGCACTTTGGAGTACTTTTGCCACTAATTCTTTCATTTGGTTGAAGCCACATGTCAGCACCATTGCCTTGTTCATATGAGTACAAGATCAATGGTTATGTACAGATGAAACAATGTGTGTACTGGAGGGGGAACATGATCACCAAAAGAAACAAAATATGAAGGGACACGACCCAGCGTAAGAGTTATTGACCTGTGCTAAACGACGATCCTTGTTCAACTATAGAGCTCTTCATTTCTCTTCTCCAGATCTAAAGAGTTTCTACAAGTGTTTTTGCAATATCTCAAGTTCAGGGATCTATCAGTTGACAAGAGATTTTCTGCACGTGTTTTTGTTAAACGACGATCCATTACAACCAAGCAAAAAGAATTAGATGGTTCTGAAAAGGAGTCTAAAGTACTCCTGGTTGTTGTATACTCTTGGATGTATCTACTGCAGGTAAGAAGCCTAATTATGTTGCTATCCTAATCATGTAGCAGTACAATTAAGCATCTATTTGCCACTACACACACTGGATAGTCAAGTTCCATGATAAAAAAGAATCAGTGAAGAAATATATCATGATAGTCAAGTTTCATTGATTTCAGAGGTCCCATATGCCTCTAAAGAAAATAGCAGAGAAGTTTCAATGGTGGAAATAGATAGTGGTTACATGATTGAAGCATGGTTTTCAGAATCTGGAATAATATCTCCTGAACACTGTATTTTGCAAGTAATTTCACTTTGAAGGAACTGTAAAGTTTTGCCTTCCAAGTAATCCATTCGTAAACTATTTTCCTCAGAAAGAAGGCCACTTCAGTAAGGTTCAAGAATAGATATTTCAGAATCTACGAAACACCTGAGCTAGACTGGAAACTGTAATCCTCAAGATAAAGCTGCCATTTTTTTCTCATGAAGTTGTGTACAGTCTTTTTATCACAGAAAAACCTAATGGACTCACTCCTCCTTTGGTTGGTTTTATATAAGAGAAAAATGTACTTCAAATAGTTTCACACTGTTGCACAGAGTTATCTGAATTCTTTAGATCAGCTCTGCTTAACCTCTGTAGGAAATATACATTAATATTTGCTATATTTATATTATGACGTCTTTAAGTTGTTATGAGCTATAATCAAAATCAGAATTAACAAACGGCAGCTTGGTCATTGAACAATCAATAACCAATAACAGATGAAATGGCTTGAATATCAGTTTCCACTATAGATTTTGTTGCTAAGTCTTTTGTTTAGTCTTAGTTGCTTTGTATTTTGCTTCCAACACACCAGTTCCCACTGTATAGATTTTGTTGAAATGGCTTGAAGATCACAACTATCAAAGACCTAGGACAAATTACACAGAAAGTGTCTAGAAAACTAAATACCGTTTGCTTTCAGGATGACGGATTTTATTTTTAATAAAAAACTACAACATATGTGTGTATAAGGAGAGCAATATACCTGTTGGTCATCAAGAACATATTTGGCAGTTGAAGTCCAGCAGTTCACGATCATAGTTTCTTAATAAAAATGCAACCTGCACAATAAATTATTTTTACTATCTTGCAAATACACTGAATAGAACAAACAAACACAACACGAATTTTTTATGGGTGTTTGCTGATAAAATCGCACATGGCGTACACTGAAAATATCCATAACCTTTGGAGTACTAATTATGCATGGGAAAAGATTCTTACTCGTACATACCTACATACTGCCTCTACTCCTCCTTGCGTGTGATGTAACCGTACGAGAAGGGGCCCTTTTGGGCCACATGAAATCAATAGTTGTTTGTGTGCAATCAAACAACTAAAAGTGGGTTATCTTGCAGTTTTTCAAGCAAGGAGAACTAAAAGTTTAGAGCAAGCAAACACTGATGTATAGTGGGTTATCTTGCAGTTTTTCAAGCAATTAAAAAACATCTATATCAGCGGCAAATGAGTAGAAGGTGGCTGTTGAGGATCATTGGCGTCAATCCTTTGGTGGCCATCACAGTCGGAGAAGGTGGCGGCGCAACGGTGAGCAGCAAGCTGTATTGCCGTTGTGGCCTTGTGGGCGCCCTCAGCGCCACGGTGTGTACTCTTTGGCATGGCTCGGCTGCGGTAGAAGACTTTGCCCGACGACGAGGGCGTCGCCTCGCCGCGCCACACCGTTGCGCAGATGTAGACCAGCGAGTCCCTCTGTACCGACCAGCCCGATCTGGTTGACCAAGATGCCAGAGCAGGCGGGTGCGCTGGCTCGGTCTCGATGCGGCGGCGCCAAAGTTTGTCGGCCAGAGAAGGAGGACGGCGACACTGTGCCGGGGAGAGGAGGATGCGGGCGACACCGTCGATGCAAGGAAGGCTATGGGGACAGAAGGGGACGGGCTCCGCCAGTGGAGGGGAGAAGAATACGGGCTACGCCGTCGAGGAAAGGGAGGCGGCCGTGACAGGATAAGTCTATATGAGTTAGAGGAACACAGTGGCTGTGAGGGAAGAAAGTGAGAGGCGCCGCTGTGCGGTCTGTGTAGGTGAAAAAAAGAAGTTTTACTCCTTGCCTCACCTTGCCAAAAAACTAGGGCAGCGCTAGGCGCCGGTGCGCCGGCCCAATACTTTGGGCCGGTCCAGCCCCAGCCGTCCGATGCAGCGAGCGAGAGCCATCCGATCTGCCCTTTCGTTTCATCCCCTTCCCCTCGTGTCGTCTTTCTCCCAGAACAAGCGAAGGCGAGCGCCGCCGTCGACCGCCCCGCTCCCAGCCATGGACGCGCCCTCTGTCGTTGTTGGTCTGCTTGCAACCTCGCCATCGCCATTCGCCATTCGCGTCCCTAGCCATGGCCATCCCGTCTTGCATCTCCTGGCCATGACCATGGACGCTGCTCCGGCAGCGGCGTTCCTAGCACCGGGCGGGCAGGTGCACATCAAGTGGCCCCATGGTTGCACCATAGGGTTGCGTTGTGCCTCCCCTCCCCCCCGTCGTCCTCGCCGAGATCGCTCGACGTGTGGGTGGCTTCCGTCCGCTGCCTCCCTTGCCGTCATCTGCTGGACTCCACTGCTCCACCCACTATAAACCATCGCAGCAAAAGCGAAAAGACGAATGTAGCTTTTGCTGATGCGGTTGCAGCTTCGCCGAGGCAGCGGCCGTCGTCGTCTCAGCACCGCTTCCACCTTTCCTAGGCAGCGGTTCCAGCATCTCGCATCGCATGGTTGCAGCTCCGCTAGTAGCCGGTTCCAGCAAAAGAAAAACATCCGCTGAGTCGTGGCACCATGAGCTCGCCATGAAGGATGTACCAAATTACCTCACGGTAGTAGCAAAAAGGACGACGGATGCAGCAAAAATGTCATCGCCGCCGTTGCGGGTTAAGCCGAGACATGAATGGTTGAAGCTTTTTTCATTGTCGGATGTAGCTTTTTTCATCAACAGTTGCAGCTTCCGTCGTCATCCATAACTTTCGCCGTCTGTTGTTGGAACTTTTTAAATCGCCGGTTGAAGCTTTTCTAGTCGCCGGTTGAAGCTTTTATCGTCGTCGGTTGAAGCTTCCGTGTTTGCGCAGTGCCAACACCCAAAAATTTGTTTGCCTTTGATTGTAGTTTTGGGTGGCGCTGGTTGTATCATTTTTGTTGCGGTTCCAGCATACCAGATAGCTAGTTCCAGCAAACCACATGGCGGTAAAAGCATCACCATGTGCTAGTTCTAGCGCGGTGCACGCTGAGGTTGCAGCTTTTTCGGCGTCGGTTCCAGCATCCCGCATGCGGTTCCAAAGACGAGTGCATGACGGTTGTAGTACCACGTCATCTCAGTCATAGTAGCACGCAACGACGGTCGCATCACCATATCGCATGGTTGTAGCACATCCCACGCGGCGCCGAGATTGTGGTTGTAGCAACATCGAGGTCTAGTCGCCAGACGGAGAGGAGATTGACGGAGAGGAGCTTGGAGTAGGTGCTCGTGCACGGAGGCTGCCAAGTGCGGTGGTCGGGCGGCATCCCAGCAAGCGGTGGTTCGGGCTGCACAGCTGCGAGAGAGCCAGAGAGGAGATGGGCGAGAGGCGAGAGGAGCAGGAGAAGAGGTTGACGGCTTCCTCAAAAAGATAAGGATGAAAAGAGATAAGATTGAGTGGCTGTGGTTAAGCGAGGGCCGATAGATGGGCGCAATCGAGCGATTCGCTGGCGACCGCCCGAGCTTCGCCGTCTTGCGCGGAAGCCAACGCGTTCCCAAAAACTAAGAAGCGTTCCCGACGGACGACCGGCCGAGCGCTCGGCCGGTCGCCCCTCGCTCGCTAGCCTTTTTACGCAGAAGCGACTCGGGCAGGTGCGTTCGTGGGCCTCAAGTGAGACATCCCTTTTCTTATCTCTCCTATACAACTTTTTTCTCTCTGCTTTTTTTTTCTTCCTCTTGCCTTTTGCTTCTTTGCCTCCTTACGCAACCCAGCCATCCCTTGCTCCTTTCATCATTCACGGACAAAGATACAACCGATGAGTCCCGGTGCTTCAACCTTCGTCGCCTTTTGCTACGACCGGGGACGGGAATTGTTGCAATCATTCATGTTGATAGCGACAATGACAATTTTTGCTTCAACCGTCATCGGTATTTGCTACGACCGGTGATTGGAATTGCTACAACGATTCATGTTGATGTCGCGACCTGCGACCCGCGATAACGACGACGACGATTTTGCTTCAACCTTTGACAGTTTTTGTTACGAGCGATGGTGGGAATTGCTACAAGTATTTCATGTTCATGATGTGACCCACGACGGCGGCAACAATGATTTTGCTTCAACCTTCATCGGCTTTTGCTACGACCAGCGGTGAGAATTGCTACAACAGTTCATGTTCACAACGCGACCCATGACGGTGGTGGCGACATTTTTGTTGCAACCGTCACTGAATTTTGCTACAACCGGCGAAGGAAAGTGCTACAGCCAGCAAGGCCGGGAGCTGCAACTGGCATAGGTGGGGGTACAACTGGTGGTCAGCGAGCTGCATCAATGGCGACTGGATGACGGTGAGCTTTGACCCCTCAAAAGGTGAGCTGCAACCGGCGTGTGGAGCTTGAACCCGCAAATAGGGGGCTATATACGACATTTGGGAAGCTATAAGTGGGGCGGCTGCTGTTTCCACGAGCGACGGCGGTGAGCATGTGGGGCGGCGAGGCGTTGACACGGGCGAGCGGGGGAAGGCAGTGTTGCAAGCGGGGGGGAGCTGGCGAGCCACGACGATGAGCACGGGAGGCGGCATGTTGTGCGGCGAGCATGTAGGAAACAGGCAAACGAGGAAGATGGGCTTGCGTATGGGATAAGGATAAGATATGAACGGTTAATTAAGGGCTAATCCAACGCACCGGGTGCGACCGGCCAAAATTTCGGCCGGCGCACCGGCGCCTATCGTTCCCCAAAAACTAATTACTGCCGGAGTAGGTTTTTATTTTTATTTTCTTGAGTGTGCGTACTATATATTCAAGAAGAGGATGAGAAAAGGAACCCCTCCACGTTGGCGAGTACATGTTACAATGTTACATATGGACCAACTCCACCGGTCAAGCCGGAACAAACTACTCTAGCCTAACTTCTCGCATCGACCCACCTAGCTAGCCCTCCAAAGAGAGACTCTACATTACCTTTTAAGATCCCGGCTTGTTTCCATGCGCGCCCCTCGGCTTCAATTCTACTCACAAGCGCCCGTGAAGATAGGGGGGCGCCGTCAAATACCATCGTGTTTCGGTGCTTCCATATCTCCCACAATACGAGTAGAAAGATTGCTCATGTATCATTTGCTCTGGAACCTATCGTACATGTGACGGCGCACCAATCCCGCAGTCGCGAGTCGTGACTCAATGGCCAATGTGGTCTATCTAAGGTTCAACAGATGACAGACCAAATCTTTCTCGTGAATACGCAACCCAGGAGAAGGTTATCAATGGTCTCCTCATGCTGAGTGTAGAAGGGGCACGCGTCCTGATGGTCCAATCCACGCCTAGCAAGCCTGTCCGAGGTCCAACACCTATTGTGCATCGCGAGCCACAGAAAAAACCTGCATCGAAGTGGGGCCTTGGATTTCCATGTAAATTTCACTGTGGGCTCCACCTTCGCGTCCCATGAAGGTTTTTCTGGCAAATAAAAACAGTTTTGTTAGTCAATTTTGTTTATATACATGTACTCTAATATAGAGGACCCGTAATATATAATATCATTTATATTTTTATAATTTTCACTTTTGTACATCAGAGATAACAACTGATAGATTTGGGTGATATTTTAAAAAGATCAACTGACATAAACACTGACATAATGATGCGAGACTGGACTGAAACACCACGAAATGAGGGGCACCATGAAGTGGATTTAAATTATGGATCACCATTAAAAATTATAATTCATATTCTTTGTCGGATTGCCGCTCTCTTTGTATACATCATTAGGGCATCTTCAAAAGCGGCCCCTCAAATATCGCGCAAGCATCCGGATCGCGCCGTTCAGACGCAGTTTGCCGTCCAACGCGACCTTGCATCGGTCCGCCGACTGCTTCGGACACACTTTTTCCGCAAATTCGAGACAAACAAAGTAGAGCTAGCCGGAGCCCGGACATCCGACTAGCCGACAAAAAGCCACCACGTGCCCTTGTCCGTGCAGGATGGCATAAGACTGATCTTATTTGGCGGAAGAAGAACGTGATCAATAACTGATTAGCATGATGTTTGGCGGAAGACTTCAAGCTAGCTAGCTTGATTTGGCGGAAGGGACACGGCTAGCCAAATATGATTTACTTATAGTACAAAGCTCTAATTATTATTAAATACATGGTTTGTCCAAAATATTGGAACACCTTCCTCTAAAAGCACTGATGTGAATCTATGTTTTCTATCCAAAAGGCAATGCTTTTTCTGAAGTGTGTGGCGGAAGCTGCTTGCAATGCATTGCATTGGTTGGCCGAAGGTGCATGTAACATGTTAGCTT
Organism: Aegilops speltoides; assembly: GCA_021437245.1. NCBI lineage: Eukaryota > Viridiplantae > Streptophyta > Magnoliopsida > Poales > Poaceae > Aegilops > Aegilops speltoides. The sequence continues at coordinate 104,237,456 of CM038147.1, forward strand.
TGTGTTGGCGGAAGGTGTCGTTTTGTTTCTTTTCTTAATTGACCGTTGTTTAGCATGTTTAAAGTTAGACTGTTACGGACATTTGCGGCTACGGTTGGATGACCGGTTCTCGCATCATTGTCTACGGACTGGTTCCCGATCCATGGACGGATGTGGTGTCCGGTTTGCAGGTCAGGTCGAAAATACCCTTAATTTATCTTTTTAATCAACTTACATTGCACCATGAAATGAATTTCAATTATTACTCAATTGTTACGGTTTATCTTTTCTATACATGTTTATATTAATTTCAGCAAAATATTTTAAAAGCCTGTGGCAACGCACGGGTATTCTACTAGTTAATACTAGTTGTTCGATGTTCGGTCGATCGTTGGGGGGGCAGGCCCTGCTCGCCCCTCCTTGGCTCCGCCACCACCACCCCAGGCAGCGGTGCAACGGCGACGGCGCAGCTCCAGAGCGCGAGCAAAGAGAGGAGCACGAGCACAGCTGCCGCCCCCGCCATGAGAGTGCGCGCGCGGTTGAGTTCTCGGTACGTACTGATTCGGTGTAACTTGCTTGCTGATCGAGTTGCCGGTCCGTCGTGTACATATATGTTGATGCGTGCCGCGTGGCGAGCGAGGTGAAACATAGCCGTGGTGTACATCGCTCGCCACGCGACGGCGAACTGTTGATCCGTTCTTCCTCCATCGCTAGACGCAACAACATGATCAATGTCAATGCTTAAGTTGTTACCCGCAAAAAAAAGATTAAGTTGTTGCGTCAACCGCCCAAATGATTCCAACGGCCACATGACGTTAAAATATTGCCGTATGCATAGTCCTTTGCTGGTATGCGGGAATTGGATGCGGTATGTGATATCTCAATCTCAGGGGGTGTTCGGTTACATGGACTAGACTAGAAAAAATCCCTTTTAGTCCCTATTATACCTGGCCACACCTCGGGCCGGGCCGGGCTTCAGGCCGGGCCTAGCCAAGCCCGACAAAAAAACCCTGGCCCGGCCCGGCCCGACCATCGGGCCTGCGTTTCTAGGCCCGAGCCCAGCCCGAGCACGTAAAAGCCCGTCGGGCTTCGGGCTGGCCCGGCTCGACCTTCAGAAAAATGCAAAAACGACGGGCCCAGGCCCAGCCCGGACGGCCTTCGAGCTCAAAAACTAGGCCCGAGCCCGGCCCGGGGGCAGCGTCGGGCCAGGCCGGGTCGGGCGGGGCTTCCCATGGCCAGGACTAGTCCCTATGTAACCAAACAGGAGGGACTTTTTCTTAATGGACTAAAAAAACTTTATTGGAGGGTCTTTTTTCTTTAGTTCCTGGGACTATAAAAAGTCTAGTCCTTGCAACCAAACGAAAAAGGGTTTCCCCCCACTGTATATACTCCCTCCGTCCCAAAATAACTATCTCAAGCTTAGTATAAATTTGTACTAAAGCTAATACAAAGTTGAGACACTTATTTTGAGACGGAGAGAGTATAACGCAGAACCGCCAAGCATCCAACAACAAAGGGTAGCATAGTGCAAAGTACAGAAAGCAAAGCAAATAAAGGAGGCCCGGCTGGGGGCACAGCCAAAACAAGCCCCAAGTACAAGGAATGGAACTCTAGTCAGGCTTCGGCGGCGGTGGTGGAGACGGCAGGGACATCGCGGCAGCCGTAGAACGAAGACCGGCGACGATGGAGTCGATGTAGCCACGGTCGCGCCACTTGCTAAGCGGTCTCCAGAGCTGTAGAAATCCACACATTTTAAAGATGGTGTCAGTGACATGGCAAGGAATGATGTGCTCGATCACTAATTTGTTGCGGCAATTCCAGAGGGTCCACGCCAGGGTGCCTACTGCGACCCAAAGAGACGGCCTACTAATAGGCGGGGAATCTAAGACCTCCATAAATAGGTCAGGGAGGTCATCATGGCACCAAGATCCACCCACGACATCCCGAAAGCAACTCCATAAGAAACGCGCCGACGGGCATCGAAAGAAGATGTGGTTAGAGTCTTCCAGGATGCCACAGAGGGGACAAAGGCCATCACCCGGGCCATTCCGCTTCTGGACCTCCGTGCCCGAGGGCAGACGGCCACGGACCCATTGCCACATGAAGATACGTATCTTCAGTGGTAGCTTGATTTCCCAAAGAACCGTAAGTTCATTTGGACCCGGAGTCGGCAATATTGCCCGATATAGGGACTTAGTCGAGAATGAACCACTCGGCTCAAGGTGCCAGGTCATGGAGTCAGGTTCGGTCGAGGCTTTGTGCAAAGCTATGCATTCCAAAAGCTCGTCCCACTGCGCTCGCTCAAGATCCCCAAAGGTGCGACGAAAGGAGATGGAGCCAAGGTCCTGAAGGGTTGCTTCCACCGAGAGCTATGGGTGGGAGCAGATCGAGAATAGGGCATAGAACCTTTTCGCGAACGGTCTGGTTCCCGCCCATCGATCCAACCAGAATAAAGAATTAGAACCCGTGCCCACAGGAATTGTTGTGCCTATCTGGAGGACCGGTAGCAATTGAATAATTGACTGCCAGAACTGGGACCCCCCACCCTGGGGGCGAAGGCGAGTGGTTGCCCATGCAAATACTTTGCGCGGATTATATCCAACCATAGCCCAGCGACACCGGTCTCAATGCGCCACAGCCACTTGGCGAGAAGGGCGATATTCATGCGCTTCGAGAAATCACACCAAGGCCACCTTGATCCTTGGGTTTGCAGATCTCAAACCACTTGACCATGTGGTATTTCTGCTTATTGTTTTCTCCCGTCCAAAAAAACCGGGAGAGGTTTTGGCAATCTCCTGGTGAAGGGATTCATGAAGAATATAGAATCCCATCATATACATGAGAAGGCTAATAAGGGATGAGTTCATGAGAACCACCCAAGCTGCCTTGGAGAGCCACCGCCCTTGCCACGGCTCCGCCCAAAATTGTAGCTTGGAGACCGTAGGGCGGAGGTCTTTCTCCTGGAGGCGAACATCACTAATCGGCATGCCGAGGTAGGTCGTCGGGAAGGATCCCAAGCGACATTTAAGGCGGTTAGCGATACTAGTTGCCTCCTCCATGGAGTATCCAAGCACCATTACCTCACTCTTTGCAAAATTTATCGTAAGTCCCGACATTTCGTGGAAGCACAGGAGCAAGAACTTGAGGTGTCGGATGTCCTCATCCGATCCCTCCACCATCAAGATCGTATCATCCGCATACTGCAAGTGAGTAAGCCCCCCATCCCTGGTGAGATGGGGACAAATACCTCTAATGTGGCCAGCCCACCTGGCCAAGTCCAGGATAGTAGCCAAGGCATCGACCACCAAATTAAAGAGGAAGGGAGAGAGGGGGTCGCCCTGGTGTACCCCCTGACCAATGGGAAAGTAGGATCCCACCTCTTCATTAATATTGATCGCCGTGCATCCACTGGTCACTAATTGCATCGCACGTGTGACCCAATGAGGGGTGAATCCGCGCTTCAGCATCACCTCCCAAAGGAAGGACCAGTGGAGTGAATCATACGCCTTGTGAAAGTCGGTCTTGAAGAAGACCGCCCGGAGGCGTTTATGCCTAACTTCATGCAGGATTTCATGAAGGACTAGGATACCATCTAAGATAAAACTTCCTTTGGTGAAGGCCGATTGGTTGGGGTGACGGATCCTAGGCGCAAGAAGGGCCTCCCTAGTGGTGTATCCTTTCTCCAAAATCCAGAAGATTACGTTGAGGACTGTAATCGGTCAGAATTGCCTAATATCCGAGGCTCCTCGGATTTTAGGGATCAGGGAGATTATCCCATAGTTTAGATGGGTGACATTGATACGTCTCCAACGTATCTATAATTTTTATTGTTCCATGCTATTATATTACCTGTTTTGGATGTTTATGGGCTTTACTTTTGTAGGACCTTGAGAAGAGGTGTCTAGAGGGGGGTGATTAGACACTTTGTACCAAAGTTGCAGTTTTTAAGTTTCTTTAAGTTTAAGTGAAGTTTAGGCACAATTTCAACATTCACAATACATATCAAGCAAGCATGCAAAGAGTATATGAGCAGCGGAAAGTAAAGCATGCAACTTGCAAGAAAGTAAAGGGAAGGGTTTGGAGGATTCAAACGCAATTGGAGACACGGATGTTTTTGGCGTGGTTCCGATAGGTGGTGCTATCGTACATCCATGTTGATGGAGACTTCAACCCACGAAGGGTAACGGTTGCGCGAGTCCACAGAGGGCTCCACCCACGAAGGGTCCACGAAGAAGCAACCTTGTCTATCCCACCATGGCTGTCGCCCACGAAGGACTTGCCTCACTAGCGGTAGATCTTCACGAGGTAGGCGATCTCCTTGCCCTTACAAACTCCTTGGTTCAACTCCACAATCTTGTCGGAGGCTCCCAAGTGACACCTAGCCAATCTAGGAGACACCACTCTCCAAGAAGTAACAAATGGTGCATTGATGATGAACTCCTTGCTCTTGTGCTTCAAATGATAGTCTCCCCAACACTCAACTCTCTCTCATAGGTTTTGGATCTGGTGGAAAGAAGATTTGAGTGGAAAGCAACTTGGGGAAGGCTAGAGATCAAGATTCATATGGTAGGAATGGAATATCTTGGCCTCAACACATGAGTAGGTGGTTCTCTCTCAGAAATGGTAAGTTCGAAGTGTAGGTTCGGTCTGATGGCTCTCTCCACGAATGAAGAGGAGGTGGAAGGGTATATATAGCCTCCACACAAAATGTAACTGTTACACACATTTTACCAAACTCGGTGGGACCGATTCAACAGACTCGGTCGGACCGATTTAGTAAACCTAGTGACCGTTAGTGATTTTCGGTGGGACCGAAATACAACTCGGTAAGACCGATATGGTTAGGGTTAGGGCATGACGTAATCTCGGTAAGACCGATTACACAAACTCGGTGAGACCGATTTTGGTAATAAGCTTTCCAGAGAGTTGGTCAGGCAAACTTGGTGGTACCGATTACTCAAACTCGGTGGGACTGATTTTGGTAATAAGTTGTCCAGAGAGTTTGCATTGTAATCTCGCTAGTACCCATTGCTCAAACTCGGTGAGACCGATTTTGATAATGGACATAAACAGAGAGATTACAATCCCATCTCGGTGAGACCGAGATCCCTATCAGTAGAACCGATTTGCTTAGAGTTTGTGGCAGTGGCTAAGACATATGGAATCGGTGGCGCCGGATAGGAAGAATCGGTGTGACCGATTTTGGCTTTAGGTTTAGGTCATTTGTGGAAGTGGGAAAGTAGTTGAGGGTTTTGGAGCATATCACTAAGCACATGAAGCAAGAGGTTCATTAAGCAACACCTCATCCCTCCTTTATAGTATTGGCTTTTCCTAAAGACTCAATGTGATCTTGGATCACTAAAATGTAAAATGAAGAGTCTTGAGCTTGAGGCTTGAGCCAATCCTTTGTCCTTAGCATTTTGAAGGAGTTCCCACATCCTTTAGTCCATGCCACTCCATTGTTGAACTTCTGAAACATACTAGATAAAGGTGTTAGTCCAACAAGAGATATGTTGACATTAATTACCAAAACCACCTAGGGAGCACTTGTGCTTTCAATCTCCCCCTTTTTGGTAATTGATGGCAACATACATCAAAGCTTTATATAAAGATATAAGGAATAGCAGCAAGAATTCCTCATACATATGATTGTGATGCATATACTTACCTTGCAGTCTTGAGTTGGCTTGGGTGGGATGAACCTGCGTAGGCAAGGTTAGATAACACAGATACATCTACTAGCCAGAGCAAACAGAAGAAACCACAAGAATACCAAGACTGGGATGACATGTAAAGAGTGAGTACTAAGTACCACATTGGATTAGACATGTCCCCAGGAGTAAAGATATGCAATGAATTTAAATGATTTATTTCCCTTAGATGTCTTGCTCCCCCTGAATCTAACATGGGATACTGGGAGAAGATAGGGAAACAGAAAATCAGAGCTGAAAAATATACATGCTGAACAGAGCTAATGTATGCTAATGCAAATACGCACAACAAATCATATGAACATGTCTCTCCCCTCAAGAAGACATGTGGGCATCTCTCCTCTTGAACACCAAGCATCTGGGATCCTTGAGAAAATATTTTCTACTTAAGTATTCTCTCCCCCTGGAATCTCTCTCCCTTTTGAGGGTCTCTCTCCCCCTTTAAGTTAAGAAGGTGATAAACTCTTTCTTTGATGTGATCTCTCTCTAAATGATAAGCTTTGATGTTCTCTCTCTCCCCTTTGACATCAATTTCCAAGAAGGGTCTTCTGGAATCTGTCGAATGGCTTTGGTCCTTGAGACACAACACAAAGCAAAGATAAAAATGGGATGCTTGTAGAGGACAAGATTCATTGAGTGGAGCTGGATAAAAAGACACATAGTATATGTGGCAAAACTGTTTTCCTGATGTGAAATCGGTGGCACCAAGTGATATGCTTCGGTTGTACCGAAAGGATTCGGTTGGACCGAAAATAACAAGTCAGTGAAACCGAGTTCATCTCAGAGAAAACACTTGTCACCTCAGCTCACTTAGACTGATAAGATCTCACAAAGATTTGCAAGAAATTTACTGAAAGATGTGCAATGAATTTGAATGCAGAAAATGCAGAGCAAACAGAAAGAAAATCTAGATGAAGTTTTTTTTGAAAGGGGAAACAAATATGCATGTGACAAATGCAAAATCACAGAAAAGAACATAAGAGAACTTCATCTAGAGATGGTCGGCGACAAAGTCACCTATGTTAGAGTATATTGACTTAGGAGTCAAGTGAGAGCACTTGATCATAGGTCATACTCATCGTTTAAGCTCAAAATGGGGTTGCCATTTTTCGTTTAAGCATCTTGATGTATTCACCTCTTGTCGAGTTGCTTTAGCTCATTACTTGGAGTAAAGCTTCTCTAAGATGGAATGACATACCTTGGTTGGTGGTGTTGTCCATGTAGTTGAACTTGTGTGGGTTGCTCAAGGTTGATGTAGTTTATCAAGAATTTGGAGCTTCACTTGGAATTTGAGTCCATCTACCTACATGGGTCAGTTTTCGCAAGGAGAAGCACTTGTGTATCCAAAAATGACAATCATGAAGCTTAACATAGAATTCGTCAAAGGATATGTTTGAGTGGTTTCGTGCTTCCTTGTCTTCAACCACCATAGTGTAGAGACTTGGTGAAGTAGAGATTGCTCAAGATGTGAGTAGATTACAATCTCATGGAGTTTGATTCCACCAAGTACCTACATGGGTTAGATAGCATGCAAGATACAAATATTTCCAAGACATAAGATTTTCATCATAAGAGAAATATCAAGGATTAGTCATAAGCTCATGTCTTGCATGTATCCAATGGAGTTTCTACTCCAAGTTTGAAGCATCAATGATGTTCAATTCTCCTCTTAACCTGCAAAACACTTTATCATCAAGAAGTTTAGTGAATATATCCGCTAATTGTTTTTCGATGCGAACATGCTTAAGATCAATGTCACCCTTAGCAACATGATCTCGAATGAAATGATGACGAACTTCAATATGCTTAGTTCGAGAATGTTGCATAGGATTATGACCAATTTTGATAGCACTTTCATTGTCACAAAGCAATGGAACATGTCTCACATATATCCCATAATCTTTAAGAGTTTGGGTCATCCAAAGTAATTGAGCACAACATGAACCAGCGGCAATATATTCAGCTTCGGTGGTGGATAAGGATACTGAGTTTTGTTTCTTGGAGGACCAAGACACAAGAGATCTACCAAGAAATTGACAAGTTCCCGAAGTGGACTTTCTATCAACCTTGTCTCCGGCATAGTCCGAGTCGGAATAGCCAACAAGATCGAAAAAGGCCCTCTTAGGATACCAAATGCCAAAGTTTGGTGTATGGATTAAGTATCTCACTACTTTTCACGGCCTTAAGATGACATTCTTTAGGAGCGGATTGATATCGTGCACACATGCACACACTTAGCATGATATCGGGAAGTGAAGCACAGAGATATAACAATGAACCAATCATAGAGCGATAAACCTTTTGATCAACTGGTTCACCGTCTTTGGTCAAGTCATTATGTCCACTAGTAGGCATGGGTGTAGACATACCTTTGCATTCTTGCATATTGAACTTCTTGAATAATTCCTTGGTGTACTTCGTTTGAGAAACAAAGGTTCCTTCCTTAGTTTGCTTGATTTTCAACCCAAGAAAGAATTTGAGTTCACTCATCATAGACATCTCAAACTTCTCCGACATTAGCTTCTCAAACTTTTCACTAAAATGAGGGTTAGTTGAACCAAATATAATATCATCAACATAGATTTGGCACACAAATAGTTCTCCATTAACCCTTTTAGTAAAAAGAGTAGAATCAATTTTCCCAATTTCAAAGCCTTTTTCAATAAGGAACTTGGTCAAGCATTTATACCATGCTCTAGGAGCTTGTTTAAGACCATAAAGAGCTTTGTGAAGTTTGTAAACATGATTGGGTTTCTTAGAATTGACAAATCCGGGAGGTTGCTTAACATAAACTTCCTCCTCTATTTCACCATTTAGAAAAGCACTTTTAATGTCCATTTGGTACAAGGTGATATCATGATGATTAGCATAGGCAAGTAAGATGCGAATGGACTCAAGTCTAGCAACGGGAGCGTAAGTCTCACCATAGTCCATACCTTCGACTTGTGTGTAGCCTTGGGCGGCATTTAGGCGTGCTTTGTTGCGAACTACTTGTCCATCTTCATCTTGCTTGTTGCGAAACACCCATTTGGTACCGATGACGTTGTGGTTGTTGTCGGGCTTCTCAACGAATGTCCAAACTTGGTTCCTCTCAAAGTTATGTAGCTCTTCATGCATAGCATTTATCCAATCCGGATCTTCCAACGCTTCTTCAACCTTCATAGGTTCAATGCTAGAGATGAAAAAATAGTTCTCACAAAAGTTAGCTAAACGAGTTTTAGAGTGAGTGATTCTCCCGGTTTGAATGTCATTGTAGATTTGCTCGACGGGATGATCTTTAGCAACTCTTGCTCGAACTCGTGAAAGCTTTTGCTTGGGTCTTCGTTGAACATCTTCTTCATCTTGTTCTTCTTCTTCTTGGCCTTCTTCATTGTTGGTGTTTTCGTTCTCTTGTCGTGGTGGAGAAGGAGGTTGTTGTCGTTCATCTTGATGCACTTCCTCGTTTTCTTCATTTTGGTGTGTCCCACTTGTGGATGCTTCCGTATCAATTCTTGGTTCACCTTGTTGTGAAGTAGAAGCTTCCACTTGGATGGACGAGGTACTCTCCTTCACCTCCATTGGACAAACCTAACCAATAGCCAAGTCTTGAATTGCTTCCGAAGGATCTTTGTCACCTACATCAATTGGCAATTTCTCTATTTGCGAGCCGTTAGATTCATCAAACTTCACATCTACCGTCTCTTCAACTTTTCGGGTGAAATTGTTGCAGACACAGTAAGTGTGAGAGTTTGAGCCATAACCTAGTAGGAAACCTTCATGAGATTTAGGAGCAAATTTAGAGTGACGATGCTTATCAAGAATGTAGCACTTTGAGCTGAATACTCGAAAGTGCTTCGACGTCTTGTACTCATCAAGCATCGTTCTCGCCATTTTGATGAGCGTTCGGTTCTTCCTCTCAACAACTCCGTTTTGTTGAGGTGTGTACGTAGCCGAGAACTCGTGTGAAATCCCTTCTTCGTCAAGAAAGGTGTCCACATTTGCGTTCTTGAACTCTGTTCCATTGTCGCTGCGAACCTTCTTGATCTTCACTTCAAATTGATTTTGGGCCTTCCTAGCGAAGTTTTTGAAGATCTTTTGGACCTGTGATTTATCATAGAGAAAGAACACCCACGTAAATCTTGAAAAATCATCAACTATAACTAGACCAAAAGAATTTCCACCGAGACTCTTATAAGAGTTGGGACCAAAGAGATCCATGTGAAGTAGCTCGAGTGGCCTCCTTGTGGTCATGATGTTCTTCACGGGATGTCTTCCTCCAACCTGTTTACCTGCTTGACAAGCACTGCAAAGTCTATCCTTATCAAATATGACATCGTTAACTCCAAGGATATGATTTCCTTTAATAAGCTTGTCAAGGTTTCGCATACCAACATCACCTAGTCGTATATGCCATAACCAACCTTTTGAGGATTTAGCAATGAAGCATGTTTTAGGTTGAGCCTTTTTAGTGAAATCAACAATGTATAGATCACCTCTACGCACACCGGTAAAGACCATTTTATGATTGTCTCGACGAAACACTTGGCAATCTACTTCAGTAAATAGAACATTGAAACCGAAATCAGCAAGTCTAGATACTGACAGTAAGTTGTATCCAAGAGATTCAACGAGCATGACATTTTGTATGGAGCTATCATGTGATATGGCCACCTTACCGAGGCCAACCACCTTACCCTTTGAGTTGTCACCGAAAGTGACATACTTTTGAGGACTATCATTATCAGCAAGCTCACGAAACATGTCTTTATCTCCGGTCATGTGATCGGTACATCCACTATCAAGAACCCATTCCTTTCCTCCTGACATATATCCCCGAAGATTTGCCATAAGACCAAAATGTCTCATTGCATCATCAAGATCGAAGTCACTATCATCATCCTCATCATAGTATCCATGTTCAACATCGTCATGTGGTGGATCAAGTCCTAGAGAGGGTGATTCATTAGAATGAGTTTGACAATAATCTTGCTTATGAATTTTTATAGCTTCGGAAATAATATCACTAATAATACCAACATTTGCTTTGGCACGCATAAGGTTTGTAAGCTCAAATAGACGACCACCAAACGTAGGATCACTAGTATTCATCTTACTCAAAGCAATAGACTTATGGAGAATTTCATCAAGATTTTTCAAGGAATAATCTGGAAATCGTTCCTCAAGAAATTTCCATATGGTGTAGGCACACTTTAAAGTAGGAAAACATCCAATCAAGTTTCTAGGCAATCCTCTAATGATAAGTTCGGCAGTTCTAAGATTCCTAATCATGTCAATTGACTCATCATGGGTAGGATGCATAGGATCAACATAAGGTGCACAAGGGCTAGCAATGTACTTGTTCAAATGATATTGATTGAAGATAACAAGCATCTCATTTTTTCACTCATGAAAATAATCTCCATCAAGAATAGGCACTCTATGTCTAAGACTCCCAATAGTAGACTCATCCATCTTCCTCCAATGGTGATTAAACCAAAGCAATGGAGACGAAAGCTCTGATACCACTTGTAGGACCTTGAGAAGAGGTGTCTAGAGGGGGGGGTGATAGACACTTCATATCAAAGTTGCAGTTTTTAAGTTTCTTTAAGTTTAAGTGAAGTTTAGGCACAATTTCAACATTCACAATACATATCAAGCAAGCATGCAAAGAGTATATGAGCAGCGGAAAGTAAAGCATGCAACTTGCAAGAAAAAGTGAAGGGAAGAGTTTGGAGGATTCAAACGCAATTGGAGACACGGATGTTTTTGGCGTGGTTCCGATAGGTGGTGCTATCGTACATCCACGTTGATGGAGACTTCAACCCACGAAGGGTAACAGTTGCGCGAGTCCACGGAGGGCTCCACCCACGAAGGGTCCACAAAGAAGCAACCTTGTCTATCCCACCATGGCCGTCGCCCACGAAGGACTTGCCTCACTAGCGGTAGATCTTCACGAAGTAGGCGATCTCCTTGCCCTTACAAACTCCTTGGTTCAACTCCACAATCTTGTCGGAGGCTCCCAAGTGACACCTAGCCAATCTAGGAGACACCACTCTCCAAGAAGTAACAAATGGTGCGTTGATGATGAACTCCTTGCTCTTGTGCTTCAAATGATAGTCTCCCAACACTCAACTCTCTCTCATAGGTTTTGGATTTGGTGGAAAGAAGATTTGAGTGGAAAGCAACTTGGGGAAGGCTAGAGATCAAGATTCATATGGTAGGAATGGAATATCTTGGCCTCAACACATGAGTAGGTGGTTCTCTCTCAGAAATGGTAAGTTGGAAGTGTAGGTTCGTTCTGATGGCTCTCTCCACGAATGAAGAGGAGGTGGAAGGGTATATATAGCCTCCAAACAAAATCTAACCATTACACAAAATTTACCAAACTCGGTGGGACCGATTCAACAGACTTGATCGGACCGATTTAGTAAACCTAGTGACCGTTAGTGATTTTCGGTGGGACCGAAATACAACTCGGTAAGACCGATATGGTTAGGGTTAGGGCATGACGTAATCTCGGTAAGACCGATTACACAAACTCGGTGAGACCGATTTTGGTAATAAGCTTTCCAGAGAGTTGGTCAGGCAAACTCGGTGGTACCGATTACTCAAACTCGGTGGGACCGATTTTGGTAATAAGTTGTCCAGAGAGTTTGCATTGTAATCTCGGTAGTACCGATTGCTCAAACTCGGTGAGACCGATTTTGATAATGGACATACACAGAGAGATTACAATCCCATCTCGGTGAGACCGAGATCCCTATCAGTAGAACCGATTTGCTTAGGGTTCGTGGCAGTGGCTAAGACATATGGAATCAGTGGCGCTGGATGGGAAGAATCGGTGTGACCGATTTTGGCTTTAGGTTTAGGTCATTTGTGAAAGTGGGAAAGTAGTTGAGGGTTTTGGAGCATATCACTAAGCACATAAAGCAAGAGGCTCATTAAGCAACACCTCATCCCTCCTTGATAGTATTGGCTTTTCCTAAAGACTCAATGTGATCTTGGATCACTAAAATGTAAAATGAAGAGTCTTGAGCTTGAGGCTTGAGCCAATCCTTTGTCCTTAGCATTTTGAAGGTTCCCACATCCTTTAGTCCATGCCACTCCATTGTTGAACTTCTGAAACATACTAGATAAAGGTGTTAGTCCAACAAGAGATATGTTGACATTAATTACCAAAACCACCTAGGGAGCACTTGTGCTTTCAACTTTACACTTTTATATCATTTTGGGGACTAACCTACTAGCCGGAGGCCCAACCCAAATTGCTGTTTTTTTGCCTATTTCAGTGTTTCGAAGAAAAGGAATATCAAACGGAGTCCAAACGGAATGAAACCTTTGGGAGCGATGTTTTTGGAACAAACGCAATCCAGGAGACCTGGAGTGGACGTCAAAAAGCAGCCGAGGCGGCCACAAGGCAGGAGGGCGCGCCCTAGGGGGGTGGGCGCGCCCCCACCCTCATGGGCCCCTCGTGGCTCCACCGACCTACTTCTTCCTCCTATATATATCTACGTACCCCGAAAACATCCAGGAGCACCACGAAACCCTATTTCCAATGCCGCAACCTTCTGTACCCGTGAGATCCAATCTTGGGGCTTTTCCGGCGCTCCGCCAGAGGGGGAATCGATCACGGAGGGCCTCTACATCATCACCAAGGCCTCTCCTATGAGTTTTGAGTAGTTTACCACAGACGTTCAGGTCCATACTTATTAGCTAGATGGCTTCTTCTCTCTCTTTGAATCTCAATACAAAGTTCTCCTCGATCTTCTTGGAGATATATTCGATGTAACTCTTTTTGTGGTGTGTTTGTGGAGATTCGATGAATTGTGGGTTTATGATCAAGTTCATCTATGAGAAATATTTGAATCTCCTCTGAATTCTTTTATGTATGATTGGTTATCTTTGCAAGTCTCTTCGAATTATCAGTTTGGTTTGGCCTACTAGATTGATCTTTCTTGCAATAGGAGAAGTGCTTAGCTTTGGGTTCAATCTTGCGGTGTCCTTTCCCAGTGGCAGCAGGGGCAGCAAGGCACGTATTGTATTGTTGCCATCGAGGATAAAAAGATGGGGTTTATATCATATTGCTTGAGTTTATCCCTCTACATCATGTCATCTTGCCTAATGCATTACTCTGTTCTTATGAACTTAATACTCTAGATGCATGTTGGATAGCGGTCGATGTGTGGAGTAATAGTAGTAGATGCAGAATCGTTTCGATCTACTTGTCACGGACGTGATGCCTATATACATGATCATGCCTAGATAATCTCATAACTATGCACTTTTCTATCAATTGCTCGACAGTAATTTGTTCACCCACCATAATACTTATGCTATCTTGAGAGAAGCCACTAGTGAAACCTATGGCCCCGGGTCTATCTTCCATCATATAAGTTTTCAATCTACTTTATTTTGCAATCTTTAATTTTTTATCTATATTATAAAAATACCAAAAATATTTATCTTATCTTATTATCTCTATCAGATCTCACTTTCGCAAGTGGTCGTGAAGGGATTGACAACCGCTTTATCGCGTTGGTTGCGAGGTTCTTGTTTGTTTGTGTAGGTACGACGGACTTGTGTGAAGCCTCCTACTGGATTGATACCTTGGTTCTCAAAAACTGAGGGAAATACTTATGCTACTTTGCTACATAATCCTTTCCTCTTCAAGGGAAAACCAACGCAGTGCTCAAGAGGTAGCAAGAAGTATTACATTATTTGCCATTGTTGGGGAGGTCTTCGCACAAGTCAAGATATACCAAGTACCCATCACAAACTCATCTCCCTCGCATTACATTATTTGCCATTTGCCTCTCGTTTTCCTCTCCCCCACTTCACTCTTGCCATTTTATTTGCCCTCTCTTTTCCGTTCGCCTCTCTTTTTTCACTTGCCTCTTGTGTGCTCGTGTTTTATATCATTTATCATGTCTAGTCCTCCTATCATCGTTAGTACTCCCGATCATGAAGTTCTTAGTTTTAAACAAAGGGAGAGAGAAAATCTAAAAGATGATTGGCATAGAATTTGCAATGCTCAAAATAGATCTACTAGGAAGCAATCTACTTCCGTTCTTCTTCGCAATTTTTATGTAGGCATTATTCCTTGGAATAGATGCATTCTTGATGCCATTACTGGAGGGAATTTCTTGGGTAGCCATACTTTTGATGCTTATAATGCTATGTTAGATTTGTTTGGTCCACCACCTCTTTTGGTTAATGGAATTGTTTTAACTTTGGAACATGTGATGCAAAGGCTTGAAATTATTGAAAATAAAGTTGCCACTGTTGAGTTAATTGAAAATTTGGAGAAAAAGATCCACAACAAAATTTCCCAATATGGATCTAAGGTTGGAGTCACTCTGAAAAAATTTAAAGAGAAGGAACCTATAGTTAATGAAAGAATAGATCAAGATTCTACAAGAATCGGTAAACTTGAGGATATTATTACTAACTTAGGGTCTGCCTTTTCATCCATGAAAAATACTCCAACCCCTCCTACCAAATTAGCCAAATTAATGTATGTTCCTAAAAATAAGGGTGAATCTTCTAGTAAGGAAAATGCGGATCTCAAATCCATAAGAGTTCATCCCAGCTTTTTCGCTATCATTAAGGAACCTTTTGCTACAAACTAATCTCTTGATTTCTTGCTTAGGAGTTTAACAATTACTAAAAAGAAAGAAACTCCTAAGGGTTATAAGTGTTCTATTGAAGAATTGAATACCAAAGATGGCAATACTTAGATATATTCTCGCTTTTATGCCTAGCTAGGGGCGTTAAACGGTAGCGCTGGTTGGGAGGCAACCCAATTTTATTTTTGTTCCTTGATTTTTGTTCCTGTTTAGTAATAAATAATTCATCTAGCTTCCGTTTAGATGTGGTTTTATGTTTTAATTAGTGTTTGTGCCAAGTAGAACCTATAGGATAACCTACAGTGATGGTTAATTTGATCTTGCTAAAAAACAGAAACTTTTGCGTGCACGAGAATAATTTTAATAAATCACAGAAACGTGATTTTTAGTTGCTTCTTCTTGAAGTAGAGCATTAGATAAATTGCCTACGACTTCCTATTTTTGTAGGATTTTTAGGGTTCCAGAAGTATTCGAAAGTTACAGATTGCTACAGACTGTTCTGTTTTTGACAGATTCTGTCTTTCGTGTGTTGTTTGCTTATTTTGATGAATCTATGGCTAGTATCGGTGGGTATGAACCATAGACAAGTTGGAATACAGTAGGTTTAACACCAATATAAATAAAGAATGATTTCATTACATTACCTTAAGTGGTGATTTTTCTTTCTTGCACTAACGGAGCTTATGAGATTTCCTGTTGAGTTTTGTGTTGTGGAGTTTTCAAGTTTTGGGTAAAGATTTGATGGACTATGGAATAAGGAGTGACAAGAGCCTAAGCTTGGGGATGCCCATGGCACCCCAAGATAATTCAAGGACAACCAAAAGCCTAAGCTTGGGGATGCCCCGGAAGGCATCCCCTCTTTCGTCTTCGTTTATCGGTAACTTTACTTGGAGCTATATTTTTATTTACCACATGATATGTGTTTTGCTTGGGGCCTCTTTCGAAAAGGGAAAAAACGCTCTCCCGGTTCATTTTTTCGTCCGGTTTTCTGCGTGAAAAAAAGGTTCATCAAAACCTAGGGATCTAGTTTTGAAGATCTCGACGTGAGGATCCAACGGTGAAAATGATTCGAGATTTGGACGCACGGTTTAAGAGATAAAACGTTTTGAATAAACAGATCTACGAAAAAAGGAAACTCCCAGGTTGCAAAAGTGGTTGCAGCGGGCCACTTATCACAACCTGGAGAGACATGAGTGATCTTTGCGAAGAGTACTCCTCAATTAGTGATTTCGGTCGTGAGAGCTATTTATATGGTCTATAACACACAGAGGGAAGTTCACCTTAGTGGGCCGACCCATATAATTGTTTTGGGGAAGGTTCCGTAGACCGGTCCGGTCTAGTTTAGAACCTTCCATGTGGTTTTCTCCTTTTCTATTTTTCGCATTTCTTTCTTTTGTTTTCCCTATTTTTTCTTTTTCCTTTTTCATTTTTCTACTTATTTCTTTCTGTGTTCTTTCTTTATGGTTTTTCTTCATTTTTTATTTCTTTAATACATGTCTACTTTTTTCTACACACAATGTATATTTTTGTTATACATCTGAAAGATTTTTTTGGTACACGTTCAACAATTTTCAAATAAATGATAAAACATTTGCACAAATACATTTTGTGAACATGTTTTAAAAATTCAAATACACATTAAAATATTATTTTGAATCATATGGAACATTTTTCTAAACTACATAGACATTTTTATACATCATATAAATATTTTTTAATGACACATAACTATTTTTGAACACGTGAACAATCTTTAAAATGTGCCGTGTTGTTTTTGAGTGGAACAAAACGTTTTTTAGATTGTATATTTTTTAAAATGTCAAGAAGATTTTGTGGAATGCGTAATTGTTTTTAAAATATCACGAGTATTTTTTAACTACAAATTTTTGTTGTTGAATTACACAAATATTTTCTTATATTGTATAATTATTTTATAAAAATGTGAGAAACATTTCTTTGAAACGTTTGAACATTTTTAAAACGTCACATCAATTTTTTAATGTTATCAACTTATTTTTGAATGGGCAATGAACTTCGTTTTAGATTTAAAAAATATTTTCCCATTTTAGAAATATAAGTTAAAGTAATAAAGAAAACAAACGCGTGTGCTGGAGAGCCAACACTTGTCCTGCACTGGGCCGTCCCATTTAGGGAGCCTGAGGAGAGCACCACGTACAGCTAATATGGTGAAATCACTAGTTGGGGAGTACTCGTTGCAAAGATCACTCCAATCTCCCCAGGTTAAGATCAGTGGTGTGCTACATGTGCGCTACTTGTCGCAACCTGGGAGTTTTCCCTTATTTTGTTGATTGGTTTATTTAAAACGTTTTATCTCTTAAACCGTGCGTCCATATCTCGTAGCGTTTTCATCGTAGGATTCCTCCCGTCAACATCTTCAAAACTAGATCCCATGTTGATAGGTTTTGATAAAACCTTTTTTAATGAAAAAAACAGGTCGAAAAAACCCAGAGGAAAAAACTGAATCGGGAGCACGGATTTTTTCCCTTTCCGAAAGAGGCACGCCCGTACCTCTCGCGAAAGCAAAACCGTGCCTTTCACCAAAGGAAAAAAATAATAAAAAACACATTTTTTCCGTTTCCGTGGAGGCACAGCCGTGCCTCTCGCGAAAGCACAACCATGCCTCCCGCCGAAGCAAAACCGTGCCTCTCGCAAAAGAAAAAAATGCATTGTTTTCATTTGCGAGAGGCACGGCCGTACCTCTCGCAAAGCAAAACCGTACCTCTCGCGGAAGCAAAACTGTGCCTCTCGCGAAAGAAAAAAAACACAAAGCACCTATTTTTTTTGTTTCCGAGAGGCAGGACCGTGCCTCTCGTGAAAGTACAACTGTGCCTGTTGCGGAAGCAAAACCGTGCCTCTCGCGGAAGGAAAAAAACTAAAACACGTTTTTTTCGTTTCTGAGAGGCACGGCCGTGACTCTCGCGAAAACAAAACCGTGTCTCTCGCATAAGCAAAAACCATGACTCTCGCGAAAGAAGAAAAACGCGTTTTCGCGCAAAAATTAAACTGAGACGTAAAGAAAAATACCGAAAAAGAACGTTCAAAAAGCCGAAACGTGTGCAGAAAAATAAAAAAAATAAAATCCGAAGTGAGCGTTCAAAGTGCGACACATGGCAGGCGGATGAGGGCGCGCCAAGTGGCTCTAATCGTTGCGAGGCTCCCGAAGGAGCGCTCGTCAACTAGTTGTTCTCCTAATATGGTGGACACAAAGTCACCATTGATGAACAGTAAAGGTAAAAAAACATACTCTAAACATGTGTCATGGAATTTGCACTTTTTCTGTTGTCTTGAATTATTCACATGCACCTGACATCTTTTTGATGTTGTTGAGATATTATTATTTATTTTACCACCTTACCAAGTCTCTTTTGATCAGAATATACCATCATCAAGTACAAATGAATTGTACAACTCTTGTTTTTCTTTTAACAGAACATATCTGGGCTTGGGCCCTGTGGTCGTGGTTTTAATATAAAGTATGGCATCAGTGAGAGCAACTAATTAACGAGCACTCCTTCGGGAGCCTAGCAACAATCAGCGCCACTTGGCGCGCTCTCAGCGATTCGCCACGTGTCGCGCTCTGAGCGCTTCCTTCGAATTTTGTCCTTTTATTTTTGTGCATGTGTTTTCGGCTTTTTAAGCGGGTTCTTTTTCTATGTTTTGGTTTTCCACAGGTCTTTCGTAGCTTTTCGACCGAATAAAAAATTTGGAATTTTTTTTTTGCGCAAAAAACGCGTTTTCTTTATTTTCCTTTCGCGAGAGGCACGATTTTGCTTCGCGAGAGGCACGGCCGTGCCTCTCGAAAATGTAAAAAAAACGTGTTTCCTGTTTTTTTTTTCCTTTCGCGAGAGTCAGGGTTTTGCTCCCACGAGAGGCACGGTTGTGCTTTCGCGAGAGTCACGGCCGTGCCTCTCGAAAAAAAAACGCGTTTTCTGTTTTTTTTTTCTTTCGCGAGAGTCACGGTTTTGCTTCCTCGAAAGGCACGGTTGTGCTTTTACGAGAGTCACGGCCGTGCCTCCTTAGGAACGGGAAAAAACGTGTTTTCTATTTTTTTTTGCGAGAGTCATGGTTTTTCTAGTTTAGTTTTTCTCTCCGAGATGTAAAAGGAAAGGATCTAGCGTATTAGTTTGGGTCAGGTCGGTTAGAGTATTTTAGGGCTTACGGCCGGTGGAGTCCCGAAAATAAAAGGAGCGCTCGTCATGTATCCGAGAGGAGATTGAATTTTGAGTTTTTATACACCTACAATGAAGCAGCCCTCTGGGTGTTCGTTTTATGTATCTTGAAAATTTTCTGATTGAAGATTTCACTTGGCGAGAGACTTCTTGTGCGTGCACATAGACTTTTCTAGCTATTGGCTTGAGGTCTATCGTCATCGGCGGATTGCGTGCTGGTTATGGCTACTACAACGGAAGGTTCCTTGTGTGTCGAGGGATTGTTCGTTGTTCGTCGATACCCCAACTTCAGGTTACATCGTATCGCTCGTGTAACTTGGAGTATTTATTTTATCAGTGAAATTTTGGAGTTTGTTGCATCGTAAAAGATCGGGCTAAACCATCGGCACGTCTGAGTTAGTGCGTATATCAAGTGGTATCAGATTACTGGGTTTATTACGGTGCAAATTTTCTGTATAATTTGTTCACACAGATTCTATAACTGCCATGGGGACAGAATATTATTTTGATGGTGAGATGTCCCAATGTGAGAAGGATCAGTCACGAGCCCTCTCATGGTTTGAAATCTATACAAGAGTGGAGGTGGGGCCAACTACTTGTGCTGCAATGTTTGATCGTTCTTCAAGCATAAATTTTGTGAGTAAATCATTGGTTGATGGGCTACAGTTACCAACGACCAAACATCCAAAACGTATAGACTTTTGTGGCAAGGGAAATTTGTGACTATAAAAGATCAAGTACATGTGTGTTTCAGATTTTGTGGCCATACTCATCTCGTATTGTGTGATGTTCTTCCTCACCATATGTATGTGTGCACCTTGATACTTGGTCAACCTTGGACAAAAAAGAAGGGGTTACAGATTGATAAATCTGACACTTTTTTTTTGGAGGAAATTTAAGTTTGTTTGTCAAGGTCAATGGGCTTATTTTGAAGCATACTCCTCCGAACAATATTTAGAGGATCGTAAGAGGCGAGACGAAGATGGTATTGTTAGAAAATACAAAGGCTGAGGGTGGTGCCGTTGTCACTGAAAATATGCCTGCACATGAAGAGAAAAAAGAGAATGTGGTAGTACCAACAAGTGGGTTAAATGTACAACTTAAGAGGGTAGATGGCGGAGATAGCATGGCAGTGTGCGGAGGTCAACGCACGAGTTTATTTCAGACTTAGTGTGATATTAAGGGTGCATCGTGCAAGTTAATAATTGATTGCGGTAGCTGCACTAAGAGATGATGATTTGACCGCAAGTGCAAGAGATACTCTCCGAAACATGTTACAAATTGACTCTTTTAGCTTCGAGGTGCCGCCAACTGAACCGAAGAAGGATACAATGAAGCCAAACTCCAGAACCCCTCCAAACTGAAGTAATATTGGTACTATTTTCATGTTCGGTGGAGTAGTTCCAATCGTACAAGCAAAGTTGTTTTTTTATTTTAAATTATGTGATCAACGTGGCCATATTGATTAACGGAAATACTAACGCCCACACGTGTGGGCGTCTGGCAACTTACCCACACACATGGATCCTCGTCCAACCAATTCTGCATGAATCTTGGCGTGTTCTAGTAGTTTTTGTGTGCCACGTAGGACTAGGTTGGTGTGTGGGCATTCATCCGGTCGCCCACACGTCCTTTTCACCACACGGGGGGCTGGTGTGTGGGCGTTTAGCAATTCGCCCACACACCAGTTTTCACGCACGCAGAGAGGCTGGTGTGTGGGCGTTTATCACTTCGCCCACACGCCCGTCTCCTCGCCCACACCCAAAGCTGTCAGTTGCCATGTGTTTCTACAGGGTACATGGCAACTGCCCTAGCTTTGCTTGTAAGCAGATAACAACTCTCTTTTACCCGAGTTGCCATGTGTTTTTGCATGGTACATTGCAACTGCCCTAGCGTACACGTAAGCAGATGGCAACTCTTTCTTTTACATGGCAACTACCCTAGCGTGCTTGTGAGCACATGGCAACTCTCTCTTTTACCCGAACATTTTTTTTGCCATGCCTTTTTTGTAGTGCTACATGGCAACTGCCTAGTGTTAGTAGGTGGCAACTCCTAAAGTTTTGAAATCATGGCAACTGCAGTAGACCAGATCATACATGGCAACTGCCTAGTGTTAGTAGGTGACAACTCCTAAAGTTTTGAAATCATGGCAACTGCAGTAGACCGGACTATACATGACAACTGCAGTTGAGCAATCATGGCAACTGTAGTTGTCCGACATGGCAATTGTAGTTCAGCGACATGGCAACTGCAGTTAAACGAACATTGAAGAGGGTCCGAACCATGGCAACTGCGGGGACGCGTGGTGACTGTCACGCGGGTCGTGCGGGACCGTGAGGTTGGTAGCTAAGAGAGGTCGTGTGTGCGTTATCCATTTTGCCCACACGTAGGCGTGTGAGAGTGACCGGGGGGAAAAAAATACATATGGGCGCTAGCTGTTTTGTTCACATGTAGGCGTGTGGGCTGATTCTCTTAGACACCAAACAAAATGTGTGGCCAGACCCCTTAACACCCACACGTGTGAGCGTTATCTGCGTCCTTGATTAGTTAGCATTCTAATTAAAAGAGCACTACCCATGATAGAGGTCCTCGTACAAGTTTTTTATTAGCTAGTTTAGTTTTTCTCTCCGACATGTAAAAGGAGAGGATCTAGCATATTAGTTTGGGTTAGGTCAGTTAGTGTATTTTAGGGCTTACGGCCGGTGGAGTCCTGAATATAAAAGGAGCGCTTGTCATGTATCCGAGGGGAGATTGAATTTTGAGTTTTTATACACCTAGAATGAAGCGACCCTCTGGGTGTTCGTTTTATGTATCTTGAAAATTTTCTGATTGAAGATTTCACTTGGCAAGAGACTTCTTGTGCGTGCACGTAGAATTTTCTAGCTATTGGCTTGAGGTCCGTCGTCATCGGCGTATTGCGTGCTGGTTACGGCTACTACAACGGAAGGTTTTTCATGTGTCGAGGGATTGTTCATTGTTCGTCGATACCCCAACTTCAGATTACGCGTATCGCTCGTGTAATTGGGAGTATTTATTTTACTTTTGGAGTTTGTTGCATCGTAAAAGATCGGGCCAAACCATCGGCACGTCTGAGTTCGTGCTTATATCATAAACCAAGTACGGGCATATCTGTCAAACAAGTGCATGCATGGAAGAAGCCGATGGGTGATCAGCTAAAGATTAATTTTGGCGGGGCCTTTTCGACGACAGATGGAGCAGAAGGTTGGGGCTTCGTGGTTCGTGACCAGTCTGGGGATGTCGGAGGATCCGGTGCAGGCCGGTTGCCTCATGTGGCGAGCGCACTGCGGGCGGAGGCGGAGGCTTGTCTCGCAACTCTACATGCTGCATCGGACTGGGAAATGACAAATGTGGAGGTTGAATCAGACTGTCAGGTTCTGTTAAAGGCGCTTCGAGGTACTGAATCGGACCGTGCACCTGAAGGTTTGCTATTTAACGAGATCCGTCAGTTCTCCTATCTAAATCTTACTAGTATTTCTTTCGCTTTTTCCCCACGGACATGTAATAATCTTGCGCACGCTCTAGCGGCCTACGGTGCTAGTCACCATCTCCCATGTCAAATCAAAAAAGAGAGGTGAAAGATACAATAACAATGTGTATCAGGCTGCCTGTTTCCTTGTAGTTGGATCTCCCACTTTTTGAAATGTTCCAAATTCCACTTGAGCATCCAAATCTGGATCAATACCAGCAAAAACATCTCGGAACAATGTTCTAGCGCCATGCCAAATGTGTCCAAAAAAGAAGAGCAAAGCAAAGGTAGCATGACCAAAAGTGAACCAACCCCTTGGACTGCTGCGAAAAACACCATCAGATTTCAAAGTAGCCCGGTCTAATTCAAAAATTTCCCCTAATTGAGAACGCCTCGCATATTTTTTTACAGTCTCGCATGTGTGGTATGAAGACCTACCTGACGATGTAAGTGTTCGACGGGCCAACATCTTAGCTGAGCCAGTTTAAGTATGGAATCGATGTGTTTCATTTCAAAACAGAAAAAGGATTGTGAAGTGTGGATTCAGGGCATCAAAACGACACCCTATGAGCTTTCTCAGCTACTCCCTCCGTTCCATATTACTTGTCGCTCAAACGGCGGCCGTTTGAGCGACAAGTAATATGGAACGGGGGGAGTAGATGCTAAGAACTTATCTTGAAAGGAATGGCTGAAAGATATTTCTATTAGTAAAATTATTCACTACTTAATTACTAACAAACAAATACCTTATTTGCTAATTTATATAAATTTACCATTAAAATTGACAAGCGCGGCAACATGAGTCATCATGATCTTTTTTTTTAACATCAGTACAGACACAAGCGCTCATATACATGCGCATACATTCACCCCTATGAACGCACACACGCACACCCTACTCCTATGAGCACCTCCGAAAGATTGAGCCGGCATATCATCTTGAAATTTACGAAGTAACCGTAGGCACCTCGTCGTCGACGGGAACGTCTCCTCCCACTGAATGCGCATCGCCGAAAATCCTAAAATAAAGCCAGGAATAAATGCGAGCACCAGGATTTGAACCCTGGTGTGCTGGGGATACCACAGTCTCTCTAACCATCCAGTAGGCTAGTAAAAGACATACTGTGTGTAGCACATATATAAATTAGTCACGTGTCAAGAAACATGGCGGAAACTATTTGATAAACTAAATTTGATCCATAGCGAAACAAACTCCATGCATTTTATACTTACACAATTAATTCTAGTTCCGTACAACTTTGTAGCCTATTCTTATGTATGGTGTGACACCTTTATATAATAACGTGGGTGACGATGAAGGTGTAGACTACATCCATTTATAAATAGACGTGTCCCCCAAAACCAGAAACTTACTTGCCTCGCACAACGTTACATCTTTACAGTCCAAAAGCAAAACTATGTCTAAATGATCATATTTTTACTATACAACTAGAGAACTCCTAGAACATGAGTTGCTTCACAAACATACGAAATACCAATCTAAAGAAGTAGATATGCACACCACTCATCAAAGCACTCATGGGCATTTGGTTATCCCCTAACAAATCCATCTCAGACATTGATCATCTAAAGCTAGGTGTGTTCTGCATGCACATGCCCATCGTGCATAACAATCTAGTGCATTGGGTCAGCCTCTACATCCCCATCATTTTCTCTACTTCCGTGGATGCCCAGGGAATCATCAGTGATAGCTTCACGGATGTGTTGTTGACTAGGGTTGGGGTTATTTTCCATGTCATTTTGTAACGTACCCTCATCCACAAAATCATAGTTAATGATTTCCATGTTCGCCTTTCCCAACTTGATGCATCTGGCATAGACCAATCTCACAATGCTTATTAGCAACATGAGAGTTGAAATGGATCCTGTGATGACAAAGAGACCAGAAAAGTTTTGTAGTGTGAGAGGTGCAGAATCAGCATCGAGGACTGCACCAACACCCATTGATGGTGAAGTTGTGCCGAACCATATCTCTTCAATTTGTGAGCCCTCATCCCCTCCCTCAAGGTTCAAGATGGCAGTTGAAATGTTACGCACTAGTGGAGAACCTAGACGGAATGCCTGAGGATAAAAACATGATGTTAATTATCAACTTAATTTTTCCCTCATGATGCAGTGTAGCACTGCAGGAAAAAAAAATCAGAAATAGACCAAAGCATTAGGTTGAGTCACTTACAAAACCAAATCCAGGAGTCTTGTATATGCACCCGAGCATCTTAAAGTTATTTTTGTACCGACGATCAGAGAGGAAAGAGGTTAAATAGGGGATCTCATCAACGATAGCTGACACACCTCCATTCATGGACCCCTTTCTCAAAGCAGCAGCATAATCTTCTTTTTTCTTGTAGTTCCTTAGCTTACTTTCACTGATATTATGCTTCATCAAGAAGGATCGCACAAATGAGCCATCTTGGTATCCTACAAAATCACCATTACGCCGGAGTTGCTCCAGATCTGTTACCCAAGGACGGAGCCTCTTTGCAGTAAGAATAGATGACAAACTTGCTGTGTAGCTCTGTACTAGAATCAACACTACAAAGCACCATATCACCACAACAACTTTTGACAAGGGGCTTCTAATACTTTGACCTGTGGATGGAATGACAAATATGTTATATTACCTTAGATATATGGTGGAAACTAATCAGGATAGGCATCAGATGTGATCACGAAGTTTAAGGTTGAGGTGTTGACCATGAGAAAACGTCAAAGTGGAGAAAACGAAGTAGAGGGCAGTGCTACACTGTCTCAAACTTGACCCTTGGTACTCTTGATTCCTGGGCAATTCAATCATCCACACAACAAATCCGGTATAGAGGAAGAATACCATGGTTGCTAACCAAAGCTTCCCACTTAGTGGCTTTACAAATGTCCAACGGATTGTTTCTGGCTCATCCTCGGAGAGCACAAGCATAGACACACCAGATTGTGTGTATGGCATTGTAAAGTCCGTTCTAGTGACTCGCTCCGCGGTTATCGTCACATCTCCCACTGCACCATCATACACCTATTCATCACTCAAAATTTAGTTGAGATTAAAATTTTATCTAGGTTTAGGAAACTAAAATATTAACAAATGAATACTCAAAAAAATTTGGGATGCGGGTGAGCAAGAGTAAGCCTCACCCCCGAAGACACGTTGCCTACTAGCTCATCGTAGGTACCATTGAAAACAATAAATTTATAGCATGGGAGAGGATGTAAACGTCTCAGAGCAGCCTCAAAAATATCAATGCTGTAGCCAGTGATGTTTTGTTTATTGGAAATAGAACCAATAACATTCACAAAAACTTGAAAACCTTCTTTTTGCGGCACGGCGATCTTGAGCTTTGTCTGACCTTTGCATATCTTCTTTGTTTTTCTTGTATATAGTTTTCTGGCATTTCTTGTATTGGTATTTGGACTAAGAAAGGTTATATTATCACTTCCAAGTGTAAAGCCAATCTTGTCATGGTCTCCGAAAGCCACATCATGGTTTTCTAGCCAGAAAGCGCACATTGTTGTGGAAATACCGGAGAAGGTGAGAACTGGAATGTGGTTCTTGTGGCATAGATGAGCGATGTGATCTACTTTAGTTAGTGTCTGAGGACCCCAGATGATGGTTTGCACTCGGGCATTCTTGATCAAGTCCTCGGCTGCAAAACTCATAGACATGAAAAAATTAGCCAAGCAGTTGTTAGAAATCTAACAATAATTAGCCATGAAAATAGGTGTAATTATTGCATTCTCCATGAGATTTCACATCAAAATTAGGGATTAGAAGTGCCATATGGTGTGCAATAGCTTCAGATATCCTTCATGATCTCCTAACTTCTGCATATTAGGAAAAATAGATATTTTTGACATTTTGTTATGTACCAAACCAGTGGAGGTGGGGTCATGCCCATGGATGTTGTGAGGGGGGATCCACAAGCCCACAAGAAAGGGTACCTTGTGAGCAAAGCCAGAGGTGTTCTAGGAGATAGTTGCGATAAAGATGGGGGCATGGCCATGATGTTGGGTCAATGGGGATATTGTTTCGTGAGGCCTTAGCCGCTGGGTACCGGGTTGTATGATGGATGAATAGTGGTGCCTAGATGTTAGGCAGAAATGTAATTCCCTCCATTGTCCATCAATTCAAAATTTTGGATGAACTGGGTTGTCACACAATTCAGTATGGTAGAAGAGCCAAGACCCGACCACATGCAATTAATTATTGTAGCCTCAACATATGTTTTTTTAAATACATTAACAACCCTTCTCCATCAATTTAGACTTTTGCGTCAATTAACTATGATGGAGTTGGCATTTCGGCACATGGAAAGTGTTGGGAAAGAAAATTGTGACTGAAAAAGCTCCAGGACATTCGAGAATGTGGTGTCTTGTAGCCTAGCGACTCGATTGGCTTTTGGTCCAACCTATCTATTTTGAAAAGGATACAAGCATTTAGTTTTGTATTTGTATGCAAAAATTAGTATCTCACTTGGTTGACACTATTAAGTTGGCACAACATTCAATATCATATTTGATTGAAACTATTTTGACGACTACAAATCAAATTTTAGAAATGATCGCCCAACAGGAGCTTCCCCTGTTTGTGGCCATCTATCCACCATAGTCTGCTCCATCATTGTCGCCTCCATCCAGACAATGCCTCTATCCTTGTTATCTCACATGCCACATAGAGCACACCGTTGTCACTCTAAATAAGAAGACAAGTCACTCCTCATACTCCCTCGCCTTCATCTTAGTTGAGACACATGTGCAGAAGTTGGCCCCATGCACCTTTCCGCCGTTGTACATTACATAGTGGAACACACCATTGGCCTTGCAGTACACTTTTGATGCAGTGTTGTAGGAGGAAGAAAACTGGTATGAGATAGTGGTGGTTGGTCAAATAGATCAGGTGGAAGTCACGAGGATTAGGGATGAGGTAGAGGAGATGGCATATGGAGGGAGGTGTGAGTGGGGGAGTGGTTGGTGATGGTAGGAATTCAACGAGTCGGGAGTTGGCGAGATACATCCAGCGGGAGAAGGGGGGACAAGGCAGTGGTGTAAATGTGCTGGTTAAGGTTTCTTTGTTTTTTAAATGTGTTATTAATCACGCCATGGAATTGAACTTGGCACTAAGAGCTTTTTATTTGAGTGTCTCGTGTAATTTTATTGCCTTTTGGTTGTCATAACGTTGTTGTACCTTTTTTACAACTTGGTGTTGGAACAAAAGATGGATGTGTGCATCAATCAATACAGTGGTTGGGGTGCTTCTTCCTTTTTTTTCTAAAAATAAAAGGTCCTAGCAATTTTTTACAAGCAAACCAGATGTAGTTTTTTAAAATCGAGTTTTTTCACAAAACTAACTAGGATAGCTTGAATATTTCAGACTATCATTATTTCAACCATATGGGTATTATTCCTACAGTCAATTTGAAACTTATCCCCTTTTGTGGGAGGTTCAAAATTTAATCTCACTGAATTAACTTGTTGTTAAAAGAAGACATGTCCATTGGCGGCATGTGCCCACCCAAATTATGTCCACAAAATAACACATTCATGCACTCTCCCATAAGCAAAAGCAAGACTCACATAGATGGTATCAACAAATTCTCTTTAGTCGATGATCCTTTTTCACCCTTGCCTTTAATGAAAATATTTTAAATTAAATCTCAAGTCGATACGTTTCAGTAATTGTTTTGTTAGTAGTTGATAGGTTATTGTTACTTGCTTAGATGGATATATAGATAAACACATCCACTTTGTTGACATAAACACTTGGCTACGAGTAGTATTATGTCAACCCCACTCCCCTATGTAAGAATTGCCTGATAGTATATTTCTATAGTCTCATACCGCCTCTTATCCTATATTGTATAATTAAAAAGGTGACGTACTAACCTATTTATGTTAATACACCACTACATAGGAAAAGGCCCACCTCAATATGCAATTATACATGGAAAAAGGCTTTTCACTCTATTATGCTAGTTATATTCAATAAATACTTTATAACTATACAATAATCAAATACAATAAATCATATATATTTGCAGTTTTAGTCATCATATTGTTAATTCAAATATTCATGTTGCATACAACTAATCTCATTGAGGTATATTGCAGCCAATTCCCACAACAATGCAAGGTATCATCTAGTTTATTGGTAACACTTCAATAATTACATTCCGGAATTGGTAATACCTGTAAATTACTAAATTATTACTACCAAGTAACCGCAAACTATTAGGATTATAAGAGTTCAGTGTTAACATGATAGTCATGCAAATGGAGATGTTATTTTGAAGCTCTCGTAGAGGGGAACTCAAGTCAAAACACGTATCATTAATTGCATTAATGTTCTAAGCGATAAGTAACTTTAGGATTTTAAATTTAGTAATTAGTATGGTCAAAATGAGGTGGAACATGTTTTGCATATATGCACATGTCTTCTCAAGACTAGTTAGGGCACATGTCTCTATATTTTAGAAATAAAGGAACATATTTTTCTATAACTGTTTATTTAGCTTTAGACTGATTTGTTCGCTAAGGCCATATATAAGGTTCTTAGAGGGGTGCCTGTGAAAAGGAACCGGGTTTTTCTTAAGCACTGGTCACAAACACTTAGTTAGGCACCTTTCCTATAGATACTAGCTAAATACCCGTGTGTTGTAACATGGACAACATTATTTTAGTGGTACGACATATATTTTTTTTATTAGGTTGAGATTGAGATATGTTCTGGGGAGAAAATCCATAGGCAAAGGTAAGGAAAGATAATGTTGTGTGATTGAGATTGTGTACGTACAATACGTGAGTTGATTTTGCCGTTTGATTGCAAGGGATTCTTGCTATTGTGATTTATTAGATTCTTGTTGCTTGCTTTTGCAAGGGAATTCTTTCCCCAAAAATGAGGAGTTGAGGACAGTTTGAAAAAAAAAAGGATTATGGAGTGGTTTGAGAAAATAAAGCGGTGGGAGGGGTCATGTATCATCAATGATGAAAGCGAAATCAACAAACTTCCTTTTTGTAGCAGCGACAATCCTCTCTAAACCGGCCAATAAGTGACTTGTTTATGCAAAAACCGGTCAATTTTTACAAACACCTCTCTAAACACCTTGTGGATGGTACGTATTCATTAACAATGCTTGTAGTTAGCATGTCAAGTCAAATTGACTTCAAAGGAATAATAATTAAACAAACGTAAAGAGGTAATGATAAGTACAATTAACGGTTAATTATATTACCAGCATGCGCCGCAGTGGCCAGATCCCCGCTCGAGTCCATCACGCGCAGCTTGATCACCGGCGCGGCACCGTAGCTGGCGTACGGGCCAGCGTTGAAGTCGTCCAACGCCCTGGAAATGCAGGCGAGGGTCTTCCTCCCCACGTCGCTCGTCAGGTCCAGCACCACGCCCACCCCCACTGGCTCCGGCGCCGACGCCGCTGGCGACCCAACGGCGACGGCGCTGGTCCAAAGCAAGAGGTAGAGGACTACGAGCAGGCGCCTTGTTGGCCACTCCATGCGCGCGGCTGAAGTATCACTAGCTACTAAATGTTGATGAGTTGGTTTACCGTGGACCGTAAGTGACAAGTGTACATACATACATGTATATATACTCGCCGGGAATGATATATGTACATACATTATCCATGTATACGTACCGCACCGCGTTGACGTAGGGGCAGAGATCAATAATGCCTTTTTTTTGCGGGGTCGATCAACAATGTCATGTACATGTGGCGAAACTTCCTGGGCACTTCCGGCAGTCAGCCAATACTCATGCACTCTCTACGCTCTACCTCAATACCTCAAGGCATCCGTTTCTTGGGTCGTTAGGGCATCTCCAACATTGTCCATCAAAATAGACACCAAAACTATCATGGACAAGGAACAAAGGGCGGCTTCAAATAATTGAAAATAAATATCATCATTTGTCCATAATAATGTTATGTCAATATTCCAATGCAACAACAATTAATATAAACACTAGAATCTAAACATAAATTTTTCCAATAAAAATAATTTAAATTCGAATTCAACTTATTTGGACACAGTTTTTAGTTCTCACATGAAATCCCCCACAAATGCTCAACAAGATCATTTGGAAACTGCTCATGAGTTGCCAGATGGAGAATCTTTTTTTGTTTTGCGGAAGACATCAAATCAATTTTAAAAGTTCACCGGAAGTACAAAGCCTCTCAAACGTAATGAAAATTACATCGAGATACCGAAACCACCGAACAACCAATCTTGCCGCAAGAATGAGCTGCCTACACACTGCTGTCGGCGCTCCCCTACCGGAACCAGCTTGACTTTGTCGATGACAGCCGGGAAGTCTTCGTACATGTGCCCCTTGGGACCAACGCCCTGGAGTAGCAGTCGTCGTGGTTGAAACCTTGCATAGATCTGAAGCACCTGACATCAAATCTCGCCATGACAGGAAACCCTAACCTCACCACCCCAAGGAGACGGGGAATCTACGCTAGAGCTCCACCGACTGTTTATATGGACGAAGTCGAGGAGGGTCGGAGCCTAGATGACAAACTCGAAGAAGAATCGTCACCATCCACCCGGGCGCCGCACCTGCGAGGACTAAAAAACCAACTTAAACTAATAACTGGAGCGAAGGCACCGGAATTTCCCTCCCGCCACCAGCTGTTGGAGCGGCAGGCAGAGGGGAGGTCAATCCAGGGGCTCGCCAGTGAGGTTTGGAGGGAAAAGTTTTCCCTTGTAGTATACAGTTAGGGGAGGAAAACGAGAGGAACCGAAAGTGTTCGATGGCGAATCTGTTGATGCATTTGGATAAAATCCTTACATGTCATCCGATTATGCTCTGGAAGCTGGATAGGATCACCCATACGCTCAAATTTAAGACCGTGGTGAACGCTACCACTCTCATCCTTCGCAATCTTATCATATTGTGCATGATCACACAAGTTGTCATCACCTCCCACAACCTTTATAGATCCCATATTTTTGTAGGTCCTCGAACACCTGCAAAATGATCTTGGAGCACTCCAAATGCCCTCTCGACATCCTTTCTAGATCCTTCTTGTCCTTGGTCAAAGTGAGATCTTTCCTTACCCCTTAGACCATAGATGGTGTTGAAGAAGGTCGTCCACCAAGGATAGATATCATCACAAAGATAATAGCCCATGTTGTAGTCATTGATGGTATAATCGCACAGAGGAGCTTCTCCCGCACACAACTTTGCAAACAATAGAGACTGCTACAGTATGATGATGTCATTGCGGGACCCAGACATCCCGAAGAAAGAGTGCCAAATTCAAAGGTCTTGTGATACAATTGTTTCAAGAATGATGGTGTGCTTTTGCGATGGACCTGATATTGCACTTGTAGAGCATATGTGCAATTCTTCCATTGCCAGCACATGCAATCCAGGAACTCCGAGCATGCCTGGTCACCCTCTTGCTTCCGTCAGTGCAATGTCTTCTACAGTTGGTTCTTTCAAGTATTCTGGTCCAAACACCTTGACCACCGTTGTAGCAAACCTGAAGATGGCGTCAAGACATGTGGTTTCGGATATCCCAAAGTACTCATCCAACGAATCTGCCGCCATGCCATAGGCAAGCATCCTTGATACGTCTCCAACGTATCTATAATTTTTTATTATTCCATGCTGTTTTATTATCAATCTTGGATGTTTTATAATCATTATATAGTCATTTTATCTTTTTCGGTACTAACCTATTGACATAGTGCCAAGTTCCAGTTGTTGTTTTCTGCATGTTTTTTACATCGCAGGAAAACAATATCAGATGGAGTCTGAATGTCACGCCAATTAACGATGATTTTTATGGGCCAGAAAGAACACAACGGGCCTTGGTTGCACATGGGGGGAGTCCCGAGCAGGGGACAACCCAGCAGGGCGCGCCAGGAGGCCCAGGCGCACCCTGGTGGGTTGTGCCCACCTCGGCTGCCCCCTGGACTGACTTTTTGCTCTATAAATACCCCAATATTTCAGAAACCCTAGAGGAGCCGACAAAATTTTCATCTAGTCGCCACAGAGTCCAGAACCACGAGATCCAATCTAGACACCAGCACGAAGGGGTTCACCACATCCATTGGTGCCTCTCCATTGATGCGTGAGTAGTTCTTTGTAGACCTTTGGGTCCGTAGTTAGTAGCTACATGGCTTCCTCTCTCTCTCTCTCTCTCTCTCTCTCTCTCTCTTGATTATCAATACAATGGTCTCTTGGAGATCCATATGATGTAAGCCTTTTGGCGGTGTGTTTGTTGGGATCTGATGAACTTTGAGTTTATGATCAGTTATATCTTTTTATATCCATGAAAGTTATTTGAGTTTTTTGATCTCTTATATGTGTGATCTCTTATAGCCTCGTATTTCTTCTCCGATATTTGGGTTTTGTTTGGCAAACTTGATCTATTTATCTTGCAATGGGAAGAGATGCCCGGTAGTGGGTTCGATCTTACGGTGCTTGATCCCAGTGATAGAAAGGGAACCGACACGTATGTATTGTTGTTACTAAGGATAAAAAGACGGGATCCATATCTGCCGCAATAGATAAATGGATCTTGTCTACATCATGTCATCGTTCGTATTGCATTACCCCTTTTTCCATGAACTTAATACACTAGATGCATGCTGGATAGTGGTTGATGTGTGGAGTAATAGTAGTAGATGCAGGCAGGAGTCGGTCTACTAATCTTGGACGTGATGCCTATGTAATGATCATTGCCTGGATATCGTCATGATTATTTGAAGTTCTATCAATTGCCCAACAGTAATTTGTTCACCCACCGTTTGCTATTTTTCTCGAGAGAAGCCACTAGTGAAACCTACGGCCCCGGGTCTTCTTTCTCATATATTTGCCTTGCGATCTACTTTTTCCTTGCGTTTATTTTCAGATCTATTAAACCAAAAAATACAAAATACCTTGCTGCAATTTATTTGTTCTGCGATCTATTTATCCCTTCTACAAATTTACCTCACGTCTGTTGCCTATCTTGAGGCGCCGTACCCCGAAAGGGATTGACAACCCCTTTAACATGTCGGGTTGTGAGGTATTGTTATTTGTATGCAGGGGATGTTTACGTTGTGTTGCTTGGTTCTCCTACTGGTTCGATAACCTTGGTTTCATATCTGAAGGAAATACCTACTACCGCTATGCTGCATCATCCCTTCCTCTTTGGGGGAATACCGACATAGCTTCAACTGACATCAATCCTCAACGCAATTGTGCACTTCTAGTAGTCAGAGAATCCAACGTTTGCAACGACATTCTTCTTATCAAGATGAAGTAGTCATTATAGGCACAAACACCAGCGTAGAGGTGATCGAGCACAATTCAGCTCATCTGGAACCGACAGCAAAAAAAAGACTCGAATAACGCATCAGGGACAAAGTAGTCGTCCATTAGCATCATATGTACCCTACCCCAATTCAACAATCAATGTCCCTTGATTGATCCCTTTAAATTGAGAAGATGCTTCTCCGCACATTCCACATATTCAATAACCGCTTGCATCATCACATTTCATCCTCATCTAAGGACCGTCGAAGGTTCGACGAGACCTAGGCGGCGGAGTGGGTGGTACAGCGGCGATTAGTCCCATACTACGCGGATGTAGAGCAAGGGCGGAGGCGCAGAGTGAGAAATGTGGAACTCTGACTGGGGGTTTTGTCCGGGCCGGGGGTGTCAGACGCCTACGTGGCGGCTATCCAGACGTCTGCAAACCTCTCCTAGCTTTGCTTCCGTTTTGCGAGAATTTGGACGTGCGTACCGGTCCACGGACGTTTGATGCATGGCTTTGGATGACATAAAGTGTTCAAATCATATTGTCCGGGGCGATGTTTTGATGGACGGCGTTGGAGATGTCCTTAGATGGATAACTTGCTTAGGTCAATAGTCTAAGTCTGTTGCTTCAACGGATGTACAAATAACCACATGGTGTATGCGGTAAGTAACGTTAAAACAAACAATGTAAAATAAAACATTTCTTCAAGGTTAGCAAATTAGTATAGCCGCGCGTGGCACGTGACATACACGATGGTTCAAAGTTCAAACGATGGTTGCATGCATGCAGTGGCTAGACTCTCAGAGACACAGCTACGTATGCAGACTACTGGGCCAGATCGATCTTAGTTAGATTTGCCAACGTCGCTCGCTAGCTACATTTCTATTAAATGAATTACTCACGTCGTACGCGAGTGCTTGCATGCGAGCTTCGGCTGTCCCGGTCTCGTCGTGTCAGGTAGAATGTTGCTGGCGTGAAGCAGAGAGGGACCAAAACTACAAGAAAATAAGGAGAGCATTGACCAATAATGGTTTTTGATATGCCTTGATGACATGAATGAGCGAAGGAGGTAAGCGCTTGCGCATGCATGGGCATCACGGCGATCCTATGTAAATGTTCCCAGTCATTTTGCTGCGCACAACTGCACATGACGTAACTCTACAGGGTCTGGACCAACGGCGAAGGTTGAGATAAGAGACTTCGGCAGTGATGTACTAGCTGGACAGAACAAAACTGCTAGATGATCTATCGCCGCAGGTGGATCGATGGCTGGCAATCCACGACCCTGCGGGGCTGGGCGTGGATTTCATGGAAGCACTCCTCTCACAATGAGCTTCATTTCTGTACCACTTTAGCTACATTTCAGTTAGCAGAAATTTCATTTTTGGGTCAGTCGAATTTGTGGTCATTAGATTTTTCTGTAAGATTCGTTCTGTGTGGCTTTTACCTGTGTTGTCTGTTGTGTCGGATTTTTTTTTTATTGACCCCTTATTTGAGTCAGTCGATTTCTTTAAGGGCCAAAGCCCATTAATTGTGCAATCCAGCCCTCCTCTTTCTCCCTTGATTTTTCAAAACTTTTTTGTTTTTTATGTGCTTTTGCTTTTATTTTTTTATTCTCTTTGTTAGCGGTTCTATTTCTATTTTGTAGATTTTCTGATTTATTTTTGTTTTCTGTTTCTATGGAATTTTCTTTTCCCCATTTTCTTTCCTCTATTGGTTATTTTTGTTTTCTGTCGGTTTTTGACTAAGTGTAATTATATACAAAAAATGCTACATAATATGTGTCAAAATTTCATGATTATATGTACACTAAAAATGCGCAACTTCTATGCAAATTGTTTGCAAAATATTTTATTATTTGTTTTATTATTTTCAGTTTCTTTCTTCTAATGGGAAACCAATGACACTAATTCATTGTTTCTTAGAAAACTTCACTATTTTAAATTTGTTTAAGTTTTTAGTTAATTTTCTTTAATCTTTAAGGGTAATACCAATACTTCTAATTCATTCCTACTTAGGATTTTTTTTGTGAAATTTCACTATTTGTGCTTATTTTTGCATATTATTATAAAGCACAATTTCTATTCAAACCGTGTGCAAATGTTATAATTATTGTTTATGTATTTTTCTTTCTTCTTAAACGGTAATACAGATACCACTAATTCATTATTTTGATCCGGAGAAGTAGAGACACCATGGGTGAAATACCAATGCCACTAATTCATTCTTTCTTTAGATAATTTTGTTTTTGCAAAAAACCTCACTATTATGTGTTTATTCTTGCATATTATAACAAAGCGCAATTTATGTGCAGATTGTGTCCAAATTTTTTCATTATTTTGTTTTAGTTGTTTATATCATTTTCTTTCTTTTTAAGGGAATTCTTGCTTCACTTTTTTATTTCCGTTTTCTGTTTCTATGGGTTTTTCTTTTTCCCATTTTCTTTCCTTTATTGGTTATTATTGTTTTCTCATAGGTTTTTGGCTAAGTGTAATTATATACAAACAAACACTATATAATATGTACCAAAATTTCATGATTATATGATTATTTTTCCATAATACGGTAAAGTGCAATTTCGGTCCAAAGTTATGCGTAAGTTTTTTTAGTTGTGTTTCTTATTAAAGGAAATTATAACTGAATGCAAAAAATGCACTATTATATGCTTATTCTTTGCATATTTCAAAAAGTTTAATATCAGTGCAAATTGTGTGCAAGTTTTGAAAGTTTTTTCATTTTCATTTTCATTTTCTTTCTTTTAAAGGGTTTCATTCTTTCCTAGAAAATTTAATTATTTTGATTTTGTTTTAGTCGTTTCTTCTGAAAGTCTAATGCCAAGGCTAGGTGTTTAGTCATCGTAGCCTGTTTTCCCGCCGGCTGTGACATCTTTTTATCTTTACTGTTCTTGTGCTCCTTTTGTGAGCTAGTCCGAGACCTCATACTCTGTTTACGTACTTCTGGTTAATAAATTGGCTGCATGCATTATTCTGATGCAAAGGTCGGGGGCTTTCCTCATTTCCAAAAATATATATGCAATTTTCCGTCATCGTTTGTTTTATGCATTCTTACGTTTTTTTCTTTTGTGCAATGCAATATCATGCCACTAACCATGGCCAGCCAGCTCACGCACTGACAAAGCCGGAGCTAGCAAGCTCACGCGCGACACAGAGCTAACTAGCGACGCAGCTGGAGCTAGCTAGCTCATGCGCCACGGCCAGCCGAAGCTAGGTAGTTCGCCCGCGCACGCACACGACACACCACACCACAGGTTCTATGGTGTAAAAAGAAGTGTCTGACGCATTTCACAAATTCAGTCAACTGACTGGTAGTCAGTCCCTTTCTGTACTACTACTGCAACGTATTCCACGACCTGCTGGGCTGGGCATGGACTTTCATGGAAGTGCATAGCCGAAGAGGGTTTATCCATTGATTGATCGTTCTTGGAGGGAGCGGCTGTGTCTCGCTCGCAGCTAGACACAAGCTCGTCTTGCCTTAGGCGTTGCTTCTAATGTGGCGTCCAATTAGCTTCATATAGATTAATTCATTTTCCTTCTTTGTTTTTTATTTGTTTGTTTTTTATATTCTTTTTGTTTTCTTCATCTTTTTAAAAAATGTTATAAATACACGTTTTAAAAAACTTAAATTCACATAAAAAATAAAACAAATCCAATTTGAAAAATCTGAATGCAGTATAAACAATGTTAGCATGATTTGCAAAAATATTGACAGCATTTAAAAATTGTGACATTTCAAAAAAGTTGACGCATTCAAAAAGTATGTTATGTTTTAAAAAATAAAATAATATAAATAAATATTCCTGTGATTAAAAGTTCTTTTGTACCAATAAACAAATGTATGGTACATTCAAAAATGTTCAGACGTTTCAAAAATATGGATGTAACATATTCAAATAATATTTATGCAATGTACAAATAATGTATATATGATGTAAAAAATGCTCATCTAGTTTAGAAAAATGTTGTATCATTAAAAATTGATTCCACGTGTTTTTGAAAACAATTCAACATGGATTAGTAAAATGTTCCGAACATGTATATGACAAAAAATTAATCAAGTGTCTAAAAATGTTAAACATTTATGAAAGTAATGCTTCAGATGTATACGAAAAATATAAAAAGTGTGTGGAAAATTATACATCAAAGATACGGGAAAAATGTTAATCATGTACTTATAATATTTTAAACGTGTGTAAAAATAATGTTGCAAATGTATACTGGAAATGTACAACATTTATGAAAAAAGTAGACATATGTTTTTAAAAGGAAAAAGGCAATAAACTTCAAATAAAACTGTGAAAACAGACATAGAAAAACGAAAAAATGAAAAAGAAACAACCTGCAAGGGAAACAAGGAAAATCAAACAGGAAAAAGAAAGTAACATGGCCCGGCCCAGCGAGGAGAAAGGGGGTGTGCGTCCCGTACGGTTAAGCCTGTAACGGGCGCTACGGGCGCAGTTTAGGAAATGCCACCGTTAAACCTGTAACGGGCGCTACGGGCGCCGTTTAGGAAATGCCAGCAACCGCACAAGGGCACGACAACTTGGGCCGTCCTATCAACAACAATTCACATCGCTTGGCAGTTCCAATTCTGCGACACTCCTAGAAGGTTTCCAGCTGGTTTTGGAACCATCTAGAAGGTTCCTCATACAGTTTTCTCTTTTCTTTTGTGTTTATTTTTTTTCATTTTTTCAATTTTTTCTTTCTTCTTTGTTTTTGTTTTTCTTTTATCCAAAAAATGAGGGCATTTGAAAAAATTGTTCACAAATCCTTAAAACGTTTCCGAAATTAAGAAAATGTTTGCATTTTAAGATAATTATTCATAAAATATGAAAAATTTACCGAATTTCAAAAATATCCTTGTTTCCAAAATTACTTCACAAAGAAAAAACTATTTCTGAATTTCAAGAAATGTTCCCATTTCGGAAATTTCTTCACAAATTCAAAAAATCTTCGGGAATTTCAAAATATGTACCAATCTTTCAGAGATTGTTCGTGTTTAAAAAAATGTTCTCACTTTTCAGAAATTGTTCACCGAATCAGAAAAATATAGTGTATTCAAAAAATGCTTCTTACATTTCGAAAAATATTCATGTTTTCAACAAATGTTCAGAGTTTCAATTTTTTGTCCAGTTTCAATAAATTTTCACAATTAAAAAAAGTGTTCAAGTTCTCAAAAAGTTCAGAGTTTTATAAATTGTTGGTGTTTTGAAAATATGTTCGGAATATTTATTTATTATCTCGTTTTTCACAATTTGTTTAGAATTTCAAAATGTGTTCTAATGTTTGAAAGATTGTTAGTGTTTCCAATAAAGAAAATTCTCATTTTTAAGAAACTGTTGATAGATCAGAAGATGTTCACAGATTCAAAAGATGGCCTTGTATTAAAAAATGTTCGCGGATTTAAGTATATGTTGCTATTTTCTAATTTTATTTAGAATTCTCCGAAATTTTTTTTAGTCATTCAAAAAATGTTCGCACATTTTCAAAATTTACACTTAAATAAAGTACACTTACGTTCAGTATGCTCAATAATTCGGGTCTGGTTCTGGTTCACTACAGTACTCCAATCGGGTCTGGTTCTTTAAGATGTTGGCCGCTTTACAGACGACAGTAGTTCTTTTTTGAGATGATACAGACGACAGTACTAGCGTAGTGGGA
Organism: Aegilops speltoides; assembly: GCA_021437245.1. Taxonomy (NCBI): domain Eukaryota; kingdom Viridiplantae; phylum Streptophyta; class Magnoliopsida; order Poales; family Poaceae; genus Aegilops; species Aegilops speltoides. The sequence continues at coordinate 104,277,379 of CM038147.1, forward strand.
TGGCAATGAGTACAGGAATGCAAGCAGTAGACCCCCCCCCTCCCCGGGTCAAAACCTCTCATTGCTTCGGCCCCTCTTTTTTTCTGCTATCTTTTTCGTGAGCGGTACAACTCGATGGGCCGGCGCAGTCGGCCTGTCTCCTGTGCGTTGGAGCACCGCCAATTTGATGCTTTGCATCAAATAGGGGCTCCCCCTACCATAGCTCTTGTTAAATGTTTTACCACCACACTGTAGCTACTAGGCTAACCCGATTTCATCTTTTTTTCCTTCGCTGGGTTTTGTTTCTTTTTCGCTTAGTTCACTGGTTCTGGTTCTTGTTTTTTTTCTTTTTTTCTTTTTTGCTTTTTATCATTTTTCTTTGTTTCTTTTCTTTTTTTATTTTTCTATTTCCTAAGTTTTTCTTCGTTTCGTTGAGCGGTCTTCACCAGTTTTCCAGCTTTCTTCATTTCTTCTATATTTCTTCAATTTTATTGAATTTTTATTTTGTTTCTTTATTACTTTAGTTTTCTTTTTTTTGTTTCTTGGTCTTTGTTGGGTTTTCTATGGTTTTCATTGTTTTTTTCAAGGTTTCCTTTGTTTCTATTCTTTTCAATTGGTTTTTTTGGGTTTTATTATTTATTTGTCTTGTTTTTCATCGATTTTCTATTTGGCTTGTATTGAGTATTCTTCATTTTTTTGTCTTTTTAATCGCCCTCTTTTTGGTTCAGCACAAGTTACCTTTTTAAATAACACATTCAACTTTTTTGTATATATCTAGAAATTTTTTATATACATGGTATACATTTTTGAAATACCTGAATAAAATTTTCTGAGAACATATTTTTATGCCTACTTTTTCCCATACACAGTGTACATTATTGGTATATATCAAATACATCTTTCTAATACAAGTTTAACATTATTCAAATATAAGTTTAATTTTTTTACTGCACGGTCAACATTTTTCAATACGCATTTTAAACATTTTTAAAATGCTTGATTAACATTTTTGAAATCCAAGATTAATATTTATTGAATGCATAGTCAACATGTTTTCTATACACATTTGAGCATTTTTCAATTGCTTGATTAACACTTTCAAAATATGAGATTAATAATTTGGAATACATGGCCAACATTTTTTTTCGATACACAAACAACATTTTCAAATTCTTTATAAACATTTTTTCAAATCCAAGATTAAAAGCTTTCTGAATACATGTTCAACATTTTTCTATACACTTTTAATATTTTTCAAATGGTTGACTAATATTTTTCAAATAGATGTTTAGTGTATTTTCAAATACTTGATTAAAAAAATTAATTACATGATCAACATTTTTCACAAACATTGCATATTTTTTTCATATACATGAGAAACATTTTCACTACACATATTTTACATTTTTTAACGCTTGGTTAACACTTTTTTTCAAAATATTTTATGTAAAGCTTTTTGTAATATATTTTATTTAAATATTTTGAAGTACAAAAAAAAGTAAAATAAATGAGACTTTGGCCTCCGGCGCGACTGTGCCGGCGCAAGTCGCGCTTCCCTTCACGCGCAGGTTCCCTTTGTCTAACTGTAAGGGAGACATAGGGCGCCCAATAGATCGGCACATTTTGCCAATTATCTATTCCGGCTTTTTAGTTTGTTTTTTCTGTCCCGGCTGGTATTGTTCTTTCTGGGTTTCCTCCATGTTTTCTCCTTTTCCTTTCTGTTTATTTTACTACAAAATATTATTTTTATTTTGTGTGTATACAAGACATTTTTTCTTAAATACACGACGGGCATTTTCTTATACATGGTGCATATTTTTTTGACTACACGATAAACTTTTTGATCAAGGTCCACACATTCTTAAAACAAATGTTCATGCAAATAAGAAAAGTGTTTATATACTAGGAAAAAATATTCATGTTTTTTGAAATATCTTCATGTAATTAAATAAAGTACTCATATAATTACTATATGATCATACTCGTGTAATTAGAAAGTGTCCCATAATTTTACAAGTATTTTTATATTTAGATATGTTAATGTTTTTAAAAATATTAATTTAAAAAGAGATTAATTTAGTTTACAAAATGTTCATATTTTTATTGAGAAAAGAAAGGAAATGGTTGAAAATCAAAGAAACCTAAAAAATTGCTAGAAAAATTGGAGGAAAGGTGCACCCGATAAAACGATGCCGACGAGGCAGGCCCATAAAGACATGACCTTGTGCATTTGGTCGAAATACTGCCGCATGGAGCGACCAATAGGAAGCCTAATGAACCTAGCCTACAAGTGAGCGTGGCTCGATGCACGGGCCAGTACTTAACCTTGCAGTGACATAGCATGTTCATGTTCACCAAGATTCTGTCCTTGGGAAAGAAAGGGAGATGATTAACAAATCACTGGAAAATTAATGTATCACATTATCATATGAATTCTTGTTAAAACATGATCTTGAGAAAAACTAAAGGGTTACCATTTTTCATTGAAGAACGAAACCACATGGCAAGGATCATGTTAGAAGATATAAGAAAAATGTCATCCTCCCGACATCTAAAACCCTCAAGATCAAGTTGGCATACAACATTCCAAAGACCAACACCAAAAAGACGCCACTACTATCAGCGTATGATTTTCTTTTCCTTTTTGTTAAGGGCATGGCCAATGCATAGCCTCATGATGATGCCCCTTTGTGCCATGTAGGTTTAGATAGAGAAGCGGGATTGATTGCTTGTATCTGCGTTGGTATTTCCCCGAAGAGGAGAGGGTGATGCAGCAAAACAACGGTAAGTATTTCCCTCAGTTATGAAACCAAGGTTATCAATCCAGTAGGAGAACCAAGCAACACTATGTAAACAAAACCTGCACACAAATAACAAATATTTGCAACCCAACGCGTAAGAGGGGTTGTCAATCCCTCCTCGGTATTAAGATAGAGAAAATTGCATGAGATCTGACAAAAACACAAAATGAAATAAATAAATAAAAAGTGCAACAAGGTATTTTGGGGTTTTTGGAATAATAGATCTGAAAATAATATGATAGGAAATAGACCCGGGGGTCGTAGATTTCACTAGTGGCTTCTCTCGATAAAATAGCATACGGTGGGTAAACCAATTACTGTTAGGCAATTGATCGAAGAGCAAATAATTATGACAATATCCAAGGCAATGATCATGTATATAGACAACATGTCCAAGATTAGTAGACCGATTCCTTCCTGCATCTACTACTATTACTCCACACATCGACCGTTATCTAGCATGCATCTAGTGTATTAAGTTCATGGAAAAATGGAGTAATGCAATAAGAATGATGACATGATATAGGCAAGATCTATTCATGTAGGAATAGACCCCATCTTTTTATCCTTAATGGCAATGATACATGCGTGTCATGTCTCCTTCTGTCACTGAACATAAGCACCTCAAGGTCGAACCCATCACAAAACACATCTTCCATTGCAAGAAAAATCAATCTAGTTGACCAAGCCAAACCAAAATTTCGAAGAAGAAATACGAGGCTATAAAGATCATGCATAAAATAGTTCAAGGAAGACTCAAATACTAAGAATACTAGGCCCGTAAGGTTTCGAATTTTCTGGGTTTTCCGGATTTTTTTACCACCCCTGAGAAAATGACGCGTGTTACTGGGACTTTCCTTGCCGTTCCTACTTCTTAGCTACCTAGCATCTTGCAGGGATTTTTTACCACGTCTTTCTTTCTATTGAATACCCATGAAGAGTCACGTCAGTTTCCTTTCATGTCACGTCAGTTTCCTTTCATGTGTTTTTATTGTACGTGTCCATAGCTGGTTCCTTCATTTGCCAATTTACAATTTTTACATCAGTTTCAGTTTCTTTTTACTATGGAAGATGGGTCCGGTCGGGACACGTACTTCTCTCTAGAAAACTCCAGTTCAATCTCATGTCTCCTCCACTGGTGTTGTAGATCTGTAAATTTTCCTACGCTGTTTGAGCGACACGTTATCTCTGTATGTGCAGTACATCCTACAACGACCTTCCTTTATTTTCTCTTTAATATTTGTTTGGTTGCGCGATGCATGCATATGTCTTGGTCCAGTTCACGTGAGCTTTTCTGGTGGTCTTCTAGATTTCCCGCGATTGCTGCATGGGCCATGCATGTCGCCACGTTTGCCAGTTTACCCATGGACACGTTGCCTTCTAGGGTTTTCCGGTGGGCTTCATCTTTGTTTTTCTTTGCTTTTGGCTGCCTATAAGTAATTGGCCTGGTGTTGGTTCACCGTCTCTACAAGAAATCATCCAACCCTCTATCCCAACTCAGCACTACGCCACTGCTGCCCCCTCTCCTCTGTCTCTGTACGGGCGCGCAGCCTCATCCTCCCCCAACCTGGTCACCGGCAGCCCCTGTGCCAGGCCCTCCGTTTCCACCAGCGAGGCCGAGATGGTAGCGCGGCGCGCAGCCCCATCCTCCCCAGCCTGATCGCCGGCCAGCCCCTAGCGCTAGGCCCTCCGTTTATCGGTGGCGGTGTTGGCGTTGAAGAATGGGGCGACGATACCGTCGGACTCTTGGAAAAGCAACGCGGGCAGAGGAAGAGCACGCGCCCCGGCGTCGGAGGAGGCTTGGCAGGAGATGGTTGTTCTGCTGCAGGTACGTGAATGGGGTGGCTAGGTTGACAAGCTGGCCTCCTCCGGCATCCTCTCTTCGCCCCGTTCCAGCTCCAGCCCCTCGCTTGCCGCCTCCTGCGACGCCGGTGTTGAGCTCGCTTGCGAGGTGTTCTACCAATTGACCAAACTAAGCCAAGTCTGTACGGACGATGGTCATGTACTTTCCTTCTTCAAGTACTCCTCCTCCTCGGCGTTCTCCTCCGCAGGCGAGTTCCGCCCCAGCCAGGAGTTCGTCAAGCGCGGCCTCCCCCAATGGGGAGTTCTACATCTGGCAGTGGCGCGTCGACGTGCCGCACGGCGCTAGGATGTACTTGTGGATGGACGGGTGGATGTACGAGGGGGAGTGGCGGCACAGGCCGGGGCAAGTTCTCCTGGCCGTCGGGCCGGGAGTCACCTTAGAGGGCGAGTTCAAGGACGACTTCATGGATGGCGACGACACCTACACCGGCGCCGCCGGGGACAGGTACAAGGGCTCCTGGTCCATGAACCTTAAGCATGGCAACGACAGGAAGAGCTACGTCAACGGCGACCAGTAAGACGGCGAGTGGCACTCCGGGTTGCAAGACGGTGCCGGCCGCTACATCTTGTGCTCAGCCCTGCAGGCTACAGCACAGAGAATTCTCTTGTGTATTCAGTTCGGTTAGATTCAGTTAAGTTGAGTTGAGTGAAGGCATGCATCTGTTGTCGGCAGGCCTTGTTCTTCTTGTTCTCGTCCCACGCCTTCACCATCGACAGCTTCTGATTCATCTCCACCTTCACAAGCACCACATCCGTACGCGAGTTCATTCATTTCATGTGTTTTTGTATTCATACCAAACAAATTAAAACTGAAAACCTGCAAACCAAATTCACCGAAACTTGAAGCAGAGGATGGATTACATGATGTACGTAGCTCTGTCAGTTTCTGAACCTGGAGCTGTTGTTGGCACTGGGGCTCCATCAGCAGCAGCAAGACGGATCGATCGATTAGAGTTAGCAACTTAGCATAGCACCAAACTGATGCCAGAGTGATATATCCATGCATGAACATTTGTAAACACTGCCACTACCGTTCCAGAGTCACCCTGGTGGACGACGCGCGTAGGAGCGTGAGGACGGCGGGGAGAGCGGGGCGCTTCTGCCGCCGCCGTCCCCGACGCCGCACATCGCCAAGTGGGTGTCCCCGCGGCAGGCCAAGCAGCAGGAGGAGACCATCGTAATTGACGCAAGCACTAGGAGCTCCTGCTCAACTTGCAGCTTGGGATCAGGTGGGTTGCTTCGGTCATCTCCCTTCGTCAGCGAGTCTGAACTATGATGTGTTCAAGGAATATAGTCAAGACTAAAATATTTGCATTTGCTTTCAGTACCTTTGCTCCATGCAGAGTTATAGGAATATAGTAAAGACTAAAATATGTGTTCATTTGGAAGCCTATATAGACGCTAAACAATATTTTAGTGTGTCATCACCTGCATAGACTTTTCTCCCGTAATAGTGTGCTTCCAGTTTGTTGGTTCATGGACGGTCAGATGGTTGCAGTGTACCGCTTGCTTCGGTGGATCGACTTGAATAGATTGGCTGTTGATGATATGTCTTTTAGGACCAGCAGTAGAGGTTTGATTCAGATGTAAATATCACTATCACTACATCAGGGTCAATATCTTAGGTCTAAGAAGAGAAGCAAAGCTTCGTACTTCCATTACCCACTATCACTATATAAAGTAGATCACTTATGCAGGTATCAGTTAGATTATCTTTTTTTTGGTATGAACTACTTTACCACGAATTGAGTCTTGGAACGACTTACCAAATATAAAAAAAAACTAAATAGCTTATCAATTCTTTTGGCACGGCGTGCCGCCGCGCACTATTCGCTAGTAATATTCATAGATAGAACTGATCATAAACTCGCAATTCATCGGATCCCAACAAACACACCGCAAAAAGTCATTACATCAAATAGATATCCAAAAACATCGAGGAGAACATTGTATTGAGGATCACAAAAAGAGAAGAAGCCATCTAGCTACTGCCTACGGACCCGTAGGTCTGTGGTAAACTACTCATGCATCATCGGAGGGGCACCAATGAGGATGATGAACCCCTCCGTGATCGTTTCCACCTCCCAAGGTGCTAGAAAAGGGATCTAGATTGGATCTCGTGGTTCTGGAATTTGCGGCGGCTGGAATTGTGTTTCGTCAACTCCCCTAGGGTTTCTGGAATATCCGAGTATTATAGAGCTGAGAGGCGGTGTAAAAGATCAACATGGGCCCCACAAGGCACCAGAGCTCGCCTGGGGCCTCTGGCGCGCCCTGGTGTCTTGTGGGCCCCATGGGCCTCCTTTGGTACACCTCCTGGGCTCCCTGGGTCTCTTATGGGCAGAAAAAATCTCCAATTCTTTTTGCTGCATTTGGATTTTGTTTGATATGGATGTTCTGCAAGTAAAAAACAAGCAAAAAATAGCAACTGGCACTAGGCACTATGTCAATAGGTTAGTCCCAAAAAATGATATAAAATTGCTAGTAAATGAATGTAAAACATCCAAGATTGATAATATAACATCATAGAACAATCAAAAATTATAGATACGTTGGAGACATATCATGGATCCTGTGCAAGAGGCTGGTGCTTGGGGAGGAAAGGCATGATCTAGTGTAAAAAGATGAAAAAGAAGAAGTGAAGAGTAGAGATGCATATGTATTAAAGTTTCTATCACTACAAAAAAAGACACATCCGTGACATTTTGGGCCGAACGTATTTTTTTTCTATCATACATATGACACTTCTATGACGATAATTGTGACAAAACCCGGTATCATCATAGATGTGGTGGGCTCCTACTTCTATGAGAAAAAATCATGACAGAAAATGGGCGTTCCGTCCTGGGCGGGCCGGAGACGCAGCTGCATGAAATTCTTTGGGCAGTCCATGACGGAAAAAACCGTGGTAGAAGCGATGGTGAGGAAAATTTTGGGGAGTTCCCGTTTACGGTGGGTGGTCGGGGGCCGAACGATGCGCGTTTCTCTCGTACACGTACGCGCGTGTGTACGAGGGGTTGGCTCTAACTGAACCCAAGCGAGGCATTAGGCTCTAACTGAACCCGAGCGATTGCACTGCAGGCTACGCGTTACTGAACCCGAGCGATCGATCGAGGGCTGTTAACTGAACACGATCGGCGATTCGCTTCTCATCGCGCTAATCGAAGCCGATCGATGCTGCCTCTCTGGATGAACGATGGCGTTGCGGGGAGGGGTTGGATGAGCGATGGCGGTGGCGTTGCCTCTGGATGAACAGGACCCCGTGGTGTGGAGGGCTGGATGAACAGGACGACCTCGTAGAGGGCTGGATGAATAGTAGACGACGGAGGGGTGCCCGTGGAGGGGTGGTTGAACAGTAGCCAGTGGAGTGGCGCGTGGTGGAGGCTGGATGAACAGGAGCCCGTGTAGGCTGGAGGAGGTCGACGGTAGCCCGTGGAGGCTGGAGGAGGTCGACGGTGGAGATGAACAGAATCCCGTGGAGTCCCGTTTTGCGGTACGCCACACCCCTCCCGATCAACAGGACCCCCGTTTCGACCGTAGCGCTCCAACACAAGTCCGTTCCATCTGATTTGCGGTATGCCACACCCCTCCCGATCAACAGGACCCCTGTTTCGACCGTAGGAGGTCCGTTTCCACCGTTTTGCATACGCCAGACCCCTCCCAATGAACAGGATCCCGTTTCGAACATGGCGGGTCGAACACAAGGCCGTTTCCTCCGTTCTGCGGTACGCCAGGCCTCGTTTCCATCGATTGTTCCGTCCAAGCCTCCCGATGAACACGACGACGCATTCCTTTCCGACCCAGTCGGTTGGCTCCCCATGAACACGACGACGATGCTGTTTCTCCATTTCAACCCAGCCATGTACATGAGCCCTGGCCGTACTTATGCGCGAGTAGGCGTTCGAGACCCCGCCCGTATGTACACATACGTGGCCGTATTTTCTTTCTTGCACACTGGCCGCTGTACGTATGTGCACATGCTACGTGCGCGCCTCTACTACGACACGTATGCTCCTCTACTACGACACGTGCGCGCCTCTACATCGACCAGTATATATGTACGTACACGTTTGCGGCCAGAATGACAATGCTATGTACGCTTCGACCAGGTGGGTCCCGACTGTCAGGCACTTCCTTGCGTGCGAAGATTTAGCTGGTGGGTCCCAACAGTCAGGGGGGCGAATGGTTTTTTTCGGACGCACTTCCATGCGTGCGAAGATTTAGCTGGTGGGTCCCAACAGTCAGGGGGGAAACGTTTTTTTCGCGAAATACAGTGGCCCGTTCGGTGGGTCCCTGCTGTCAGGTGGAGGTATCATTATTTTCCGTGTAATAAGGAGGCACTTCCTTGCTACGGCCGTGGACCCATCTGTCAGCCTCTCCACGTATAGTCCACGTCCGATGGAAGTCGTTCCTTGACCATGTTGACCACGCCGCGCCAAGAGCACCAGGGCGGTGGACGACGGCGAGGCCTAGGAAGGGGACAACGCGGAGCCGGGGAAGACGCGGCAGTGGATGCCCACGTGGAGAGGAGTATGAGGGTTCACTCGTTCAACAGCGGTGTGAGGCTGCCGTCGCCGCAGGGCCTGGCCAGTGGTGGGAATAGTAGGGGGCGGTGAGGCCTCCGCGGCAGCACAGCCGGCCATGTGAGGCAGGAGCAGGCGGCACGATCGGCACTGCTTTGGGCGGCTGGAGCAAGAAGACCAGAGGTTGAAGAAGTACTACGGCCGTTGGATGGACATCGTACGGTCACTAGATCTAGAATCTTTCATATTGACTAAGTTGACAAAGCCCTCCGTCCCCGTCAACTTAGTAGGCCCACAAGTCAGCCTCCCACCAAGGTGGGTCCCAGCTAGCAGGGGAGTATTCATTTTTTTTGTGTGTAATAAGGAGGCATTTCTGGTGGGTCCGAGCTGACAGCGGGGGAACAGTTTTTTCGCAAAATACGGTGGCCCGTCCAGTGGGTCCCAGCAGTTAGGGGGGAAACATTTTTTTCGCGAAATAAGGTGGCCTGTCCGGTGGCTCCCTGCTGTCAGGTGGAGGAACAATTATTTTGCGCGTAATAAGGAGGCACTTCCTTGCGGCCGCAGTGGACCCAGCTGTCCGCCTCTCCATGTACAGTACTCTTCCGATGGTAGGCGGTCATTGACCACGCTGACCACACCGCGCCGAGAGCACCAGGGCGGTGGAAATCGGCGAGGCCTCGGAAGGGGACGATGCAGGGCCGGGGACAACGCAGTAGTGGAAGCCCGCGTGGAGAGGAGTATGAGGGTTCACTGGTTCGGTTGCGGTGTGAGGCTACCGTCGCTGCAGAATAACAGGGGGTGTGGGTGAGTGGAGGGATGGCCTGGCCAGCGTTGGGAGTAGTATGACGGCGGTGAGGCCTTCGCGGCAGCACAGCCGGCCACGAGAGGCAGGAGCTGGCGGCACGACCGGCGCTGCTTTGGGCGGCTGGAGCAAGAAGACCAGAGGTTGAAGAAGCACTACGGCCGTTGGATGGACATCGTACGGTCACTGAAGCTAGAATCATTTATATTGACTAAGTTGACAAATCCCTTGGTACGCTCCAACTTAGTAGGCCCATACGTCGACCTCCAAGCAGTGCGCCCGGATGTCGTGGGAGGAATCATTTTTTGGGCGGCCGAAGCTAAGAATATCCGAGATTGAAGAAGAAGCACGACATCCGTTGGATAGACATCCAACGGCTACTGCTGCTAGAACCGTGTATTGACTATAATAAGTTGACAAAGCCCTGCATATGCGTCAACTTATTTTTTTTAGGGGACGCGTCAACTTAGTAGGCCCACAAGTGTGTGGCAGAGAACTTATAGCCCATTTGCGATTTGTAAGAATGTACAACCCATTTTTGAATTCTAACGGAATTTACTACAACCCATTTACAGTCTAAAAGTACAACCCATTTTCTAGCTAGGACAATGATTAATAACTTGAACCAACTGTTGAAGATAGAATTCAATAAAGTTTCCCACATTTTGATGGGATCCGAAATATTTTTGTCCCGAAATTTCTAGTCAGTTAAATATAAATTTGTATCACGTAAAAATCCAACGAAACATTGCGCGCGCAACAATGAAAATTTAAGATTTTCAAAATCCATAAATAATATTTTGTAAACTAATTTCGTGTTTGGTGCATTTTTTTATAGTTACTGCCCAGTTTTTATAATTACATCCCATTTATTATTTTTTAAAGCCCATTTTCCTGTTAAGCCTAATGCATCCCTCCTAGGAAAGATTTGCAGCCCAGCGGGGCGGAGAATAACAAGTTGACCTTGCCTGGATATTTCTCAAAAATACGTATAGCTGGGCTAGCCATTTTCATCTTGAAAAAAATTAGTATCTGGGCTGGATATCTTGCCTGGGCTAGACAGGCCACAGCCCGCCCAGTTAATACCCTGCTCTCCTCTGAACAACAACGAAATCATCGCCAAGAAAAACTCTGAAGTGCTCACGCCTCAAAAACACAAATACTGCTCGACCTGCTTGGTCCCAGCTGTCGGCCGCACCTTGTGCAATTCTCTCATTTATATTGACTACATAGGTTGACAATGGTATGGGACCGTGATGTCAGGAAACCAGGAGGAGGCAAAAAAAATATAGTTGTACATAATAAGGAGGCACTTGTGTACGTACGGCTATGTCCCTAGTGGGTCCCTAGTGTCATCCAGTCAAAATAAAGTCATCTCCTGAATCCTCATGTTCGTTGACGATGTTAACAATGCTCGGCGCCACGACGAGTGCAACAACTCGAAGGACGACGAAGAGGGCCTCGCGGGCCCTACGGATGGTCTGATACAACGCCCGCTGCTCATTCAGGAAGCCAGGATCATCGGACACCTATGAGCACCTTCGAGAAACTGAGACGGCATGAAACGGTAAGGCTGCGCTTGGGAGCTCTGGTTTATTTCAAACCTGTATTAACATACAAGTGTAATTTACTCGTCATCAAAAACAACGCGTAAAATACATGCGTAATGAAACCGAGGGCCCGAGGTCTGTAAGTAAAACTGACGGGTTACGCGTGTAATTTGAGAGACCAGTGTATATTTTACAAGCAATGCTATATGGACGACATTACCAAACGGTACATGCACGACGTGCGTATCATGCCATCCATGGGCAAGGCTGAAACAACAGCTAACGGCTGGATTAGCAATCGTCCGAGTGTCGTTCAACGTTTTTATCATGTGTGAAGTACTTCCGATATTTTACTAGTCGAAATCGACCAACCAAGCGCTTCGCCCGAGACCATCTGCTTTTATTTACAAGCGTCAGTTTTACAAGCGGTTTTGGTTACAAAACGACGATCCAATCACGGCCTAATATCATGAGTTGGTCGGAAGATCATATGGTTTCACGTCTAACCTACCCGACTTGTCGTATAGGCTATGAATGAAATATAAGATGATGAACTTCTTAAGCACGGAAACAACAGAAGAGGATGATCTTCTTAACAAGCAAATCACTAGCATTAGATCGACATGCAAAACAATACGAAGCATTATTCTCAGGAGGCACGGTGAACAGCTCGTGATGCCGCATGCCACAACATTCCAAGCTCAACTTTGCAATCAAACACAAGGCCTGGCATTACATAGAAAATATTCAGAACAAACTCTTAACACAGGAATGTCTCAGCAGAGTAACTATATACTTCTAAACTGAACACAGGAATAGGAAGAAACAATCGACGCTGCTCACAGCAAGGGCGACCCACTCAAAAATATCAAATGCATGTCTTCTGGCTAATATCAATGAGCAAATTTTGACAAGGTTTTTCAATTCCAATATATTAAACTAACGTCTTCTTGCTAACATCAATGATTAAACTTTGACAAGCTTTTCCCATTCAAAATATGTAATGCCTATGATCGTGGAGTCCTGTCGTAGCTTCTTGTACTTGTTTGGGCACTTTTTGCCTAGTGCACTCCACGTGTTGTTAAATTGCCAATGCTCTCTGCAGACTAGTCATGTCACCAGTGTCTAATAATACTCTGTAAAGCTTCTCGGCTATTCCTTCTGTAATGTAGCGCAAAAAAGGATCGCTTCTTTACGCAAAGTGGAGCGACCAAGCTGGACCCGAGAATGCAGCAGTTTGCCTTGGACACATTGGCTCCTTTTGTGCGATTCAACTGAAATCGAAGTCGGAATAAAACCGAGCTTTAATTTTGATATCCCTGTAAGCAACAATAGGTATAAGGGAAACAACTACTGAGAAATAATGGTTGATGACGTGTACTCCCAGAAGAAAAGCATCTACTGATCTACTTTATCTTAATGGGAAACAAAGCGGAGAGTAGCAATTCTCCATCGATGTGATTCATTCATATTGGTGAGACATTATCTTAACAATGCCTTGTTTCAACATGTATAAAGAACGACAAAGCAGAAAAGTATCATTCCTAAAACAATGCAACTGATTCATTTTAACAGAGACATTATCTTAACAATACCTTGGTTAAACATGTAGAAAGAACTACAAAGCAGGATAGTACCATTCCTAACAAGTGTTACAGTTTTGAACTAAGATTCAGTAGTTAATTAATTCTGAGAGTGGCATTGCTTAATTTTACCAGCGGCATTAGATTAACGAAAAGCATAAACAATTCCAGGGGAGAGTGGGCACAACAACAATATGTGCTTCCATCTACTTATAAAGGGGGTGATGCAGAGTTTGTTGTAACAAAGCAACAAGCATCATGTCTGGGTTGGTCCCATTTTTGTTCACTACTTAATGGGAAAAGACAGCAATACAATAGATTCAATTCAAAATTTATTTAAAACAATACCAATACAAGTAGCACAACATCTCAAAGCACACTGCACAATCATGTGGAAGAAAGCCTATACTGACCTTCCATGAGAAGACCAGGATAAAATACGAATCTGCCAACACGAATAGGAAATCCAATCTCGTTTGTGCAGTTGCACTGAAATCAAGCAAAGTGTTTCGCGTAGTGAAGCAAAATGTCGCAATAGCAACAAGTTGAATAGATATCCCTGTTTAAACAGAGGCAAAAAAGGAATCAATTACTGGCTAATAAAGGAGGATGAAACATGCGGCCACAAAAATGGTAATCCCTGCAATCCCTAACAAGTGTTGCAGTTTTGAAATAAAATTCAGTAGTTAATTCTGAGAGTGGCATCAATTACTGGCTTATAAAGGGGGTGATGTTGAATTTGTTGTAACAAAGCAACAAGCATCATGTCTGGGTTGGTCCCATTTTTGTTCACTACTTAATGGGAAAAGACAGCAATACAATAGCTTCATTTCAACATTTATTTAAAACAGTACCAAAACAAGTAGCACAACATCTCAAAGCACATTGCACATCATGTGGATGAGACCAAGATTTGAAACAAACGGTGACAGAAAGAAGCATCTAACTTATCTTGGATGGAAAACAAAGTAGGATAGTAGCATTTCTAAAACAGTTGCATTGATTCATACTAACAGAGACAATTCTCTTGAAACAACATTCGTTAAAAAATGTAATTTACTTTTAACAGTGGCATTGCTTCAATTTTCCGGCGGCATTCTTAGATTAACAACAGCAAAATTGCTATATGGGACATGCCAGCACCATGTGCGTCCACACGTATAAACGGGTGCTGCAGAGTATGTAGCCAAGCAGCATATATGCGTTGGTCCAATATTTGTTCTCTTTGAACCTTTTTCCTATGTGAGGGCAACAAATCTAGTCCTGCACAAACTATCCAACCCCCCAAGTTTCTTTACCTTTTCAACAAAGAGATCGGTTCCTTACAGATGTGTGTACTGGGTTACCCCCTTTTTCCTTTTTCGACCAACAAAGCGGCTGGATAGCCAGTCTATACTACTCTCCGTCCCTCCTTTCCTCATTGAACCACGTCCTAGATTCTTGCTCCAGCCCACCTCACCCTTCTTTCCTCTTTGAACCAAGACCTAGATTCGACTACAGATCGAAAAAGATCCACTTGCAGCTAGAGCAACGATGGTTTCAAAGAAACTTATACCTTAGGGTCATCGGGATGTGGCAAGGCACGGCGGAAGGCCGGATCTGCCCACACTACATACAGCGAGGAAGAAGGGGTCGGTGGCCCTCCCGCACAAGCGCTGGGTGAAAGAGAATAGCACAGCCGGCAGTGGATTGCCTCCCTCACTGAATGCGATAGAGTGAACGCTGCACCTCCTCCCCTGCCCAGTGCGACGGGATACGGACGCCTCCTTCACCAGCTGTGAGGGGGGAGAGAGAGACAAGAGGCCAACACAGTCTTGTTTAGATCTGGTGAAGAAAGGGTGAGAGACTGTGAATATAGCAAAACCTAGCAAATGAACACTGAGCCTCCAATGTGTATACATATATGTAGTGCGGCAAGAGTGTGGAGAGTGCAAACCCTAGTGAACAAGCGCTGAGGCTCCACCTTATATATATACTACTGTAGTACGGACTGAGCTACGGTGCCTTCATTGCACCTGCTTTTGGCTATATGACAGGTGAGCCAGCCACATTTTGGGCCACCTATCATAAACCCAAAGGCAGGTGCACTAAGTCAATGAAGCTGCATCCATATAGTACTCTCATGTATACGACTAATATATAGTGGAGTGGTTTTCTTATTCTCTCCATAACAATCATTTTAAATTGTGTAAGTACGAAACGAAACTCTTTATTTAACGTACAGTGAAGAAAACTACTACTCCCTCCGTCTAGGTGAGTAAGTCATCTTAGGCTGTGCACCGTGACCAAGGAGGAGGGGAAAACGAGAAATGTTAATGTTTATTTGCTAATAAATAGTATTGCATGCAATGAACTAACCACTGCATGTCGTGTTTGATAGTCTCAAGTCATTAAAAGCATGCACACTCTTTATCTCTTATTGGTTGAAATGTCAAGAAACAAAAAACGAGGTAGAAGTTAATGCACCGTGCCTAAGTGTTTTGGAATTATTTGGTTTTTGTAAGATGACTTACTACACACCTAGACGGAGGGAGTACTACTTCCGATGAACTAACGATCCACGCCCACGCGTCCTGGTCGCACTTACTGTCCTTCATGTGCGATACACTACCCTCCCTTAAGTGAACAACCACACATGCGCCAAATTATCGGAAACGTGTGAGAGTGTGTACAAATAAAGAATTTTAATTTCAATTATCGGAAAGGTTTGAGAGTATTACAAGGTTTGACTTCAGTCAAATCTAATATGCGAAGTAAATAAAAATGGAGGGCTACTACGTCCATCCGGGTCTGGAGACAAAGTTAATAGCTGGACAAATAAAATTATAGCGGAGCTGGAGACAAAGTTGTGAGAAGGCTTAGAAATCAATACAAAACTTATGCTCTTAGTACCAACGTCGATCCTTCTTCGAGGAAACATTTGGTTCATAGCCAGTTGTGTGATAAAATTGCACCAACGTGAAAGACGACTGCGTCTCCAACGCAACCAAGGTGAACTGACGAAGGATATCATCTTTTGTGCGTAGCACTGATGGAAGACAACTTGTTTTTCATTGAAAATCAATCAGCTTCACCAGTCGATGCAACCATGAGGCGCAACCATGAGCATCGATAGGTCATCATGGTGATGCATCATCCATTTGGCATCAAGTTTGGGTGAGGCACCTATGAAGTTCGACAAATCCTCATTGTGGTCTGTTTCTTCTCAGTAGTCAATCTCGAGGAAGAAAGAACCACGTGGCAGAGGACAGTGAGGCGGAACAAGAATGGCCATCCAATTTTGTGCAGTTCCACTAAAATTAAGGAAGACATGCCCGGGTATGGAATACACATCGCTGTTTCTAAAAAATATAAAAAGGGATATAGTGTTGTTACTTTGTTTTACAAGATTAGCAACGACATCTCATTTGTCAATAAGAATTAATGAAAAGTACACCAACAAACAGAAGCATCATAATTATCTTGATGGGAGCTAAACCAGGATACCCGAGAATAAAACCATTTCTTCATTTAAGCAGTGATAGTACTACCACCATATGGACAATGACCGCACAACCACCATGTACTTTTTGTCGAAACAACATGTATACCTCCACCAAGGCATAAATCAGGACAACTTTTCGAGTGGCATTTCCTCTGTAATAGTACTAGTAGGTGATGTTGGACCAGCCGACAAACCCTAGCTACTATACATGGGGAGCTGGGCAGTAGTCGCATAGAAGAAAACCCGCACGCAGCAACCTGGGGAGCTGGACCAGTATAAGAAGTTATACCTCAGGTGGGCGAGATGTCGTTTAGGCGGGCGGGCGGGATCTGCCCACACGATGGCAGCGAACAAGGGCGCGGAGGATCTTCGTCCGCGCCAGCGCCGGCTCCAAGAGGACGGTGCGCATCGGCTTCCTCCGTCGCCGACGGCGACAATGTCAACGCTGCACCTCCTCACCTCCCGCAGCAGACGGGATTCGGCCGGATCTGTGACCACCGATGAGGAGAGAGATAGAGTGGACACTGTCATCTTGTTTTGACTCAGAGAGGGTGAGAGAGCGAGACGCGAGAAACTCTATCAAACAAGAGGCTATAATGGAATAAAAAAAATCTCTCCATAGCAGTGTTTTTAAATAGAATACGCGCGTTCCCGGAAAAAAGAAACAAAAACTGGCGAACAATTTTTTAAGGGTCTGTCTAGGACACATCTAGATGTGACATAGTTATGTCACATCTAAGTTGATGTCCACTCTGCTTGTGGTCTATTTTTTTGTCCTAGTTTTTTTTGTTTATGTCACATCTAAGTTGATGTCCACTCTGTTTGTGGTCTATTTTTTTGTCCTAGTTTTTTGTTTCTTGTTGCTACATTATATACTTGGAGGAGCTTAGATGTGATATACTTAAATAACATCTAGATGTGAATTAGACAAACTGATTTTTTAACGTACCAAGAAAGAAAACTCGATCAAAAACACGCCTCCGCTTCCAGGTCGCGAGAGTCGTCGCGCACACACACATAGACATAGACATGCATATCCGTGTTTACGTAAAGTTCCATTTCCATCTCCATATCTAATCATATTTGTCCAATTGGCACATTATTTACGTTGTTAATTATATACGCAGCAATATTAACGTACATCGTCTCTTGTTTGCGGACGTCCGGACCGCTGCCACGGACGGTCCTGACCAACCCGAACCCTCTTCATCACCCGCGCGTGCTTCCCGCTCGAAGCGGTCAGTGCCGCATTCATGCCCGGCCAGAGTGGACGCGACCTCTCACCAGCGCCGGCATTGAAGCGGCGCGCCGGCCGAGAGAGCGTCGCCCGCGCCGCTTCCGGGTGCACGCGGCTGCTCCGCGTTCAAAGGTCGCAATAGTCGGCTACAACATGCATGTAAAAAGTTTTTGGGAGTCCGTGCTATAGCTAGCTGTCCTCCCCCAACTCGTCAATCTCTTCCAGTAGTGCTAGTACTCCATGGTGCGATCCATCGACAAGCAGGCGGGAAAATTATCGCATACTCGGTTTGCGGTGAGTGGCATGCCGAGCGACCGTGTGGGGTCGAGCCATGGAGGAGGGTGAGACACGAAAATGACATACGTGATTTAAACGTTGGTTTTGCTCGATGGCGCGATCCAACGAAACGAAACGTTGGTTTCTCTCCGTTTCCATTTTTTCTCCAGAAAAAAGGAAACTTTCCACTCCATTTTCATTCCTATTCTATGGTTTCCCCGTTACAACATTCCATCAAATACAAAGGAAAACTAACACGCATGCTGATGCATCTCAATGATTCACAGATCATAGCCAATATTTACTTCACAACTAAAGAAAAAAGTTGTGAGAGCGTATATATAGTGGTTTTCTTTTTCTCTCCATATCAACCATTTTATATTGCGTACATGTCATTGAAGAGTGAAATGATGGTTGCTTCTTCCGACTAACTTACTGTGTGATTTCACTGCTCCTTAGTGCCCCCTACACGTACTCCCCCTACGTGTATGCAACAGTCACACGTACACATGGACGCAAAAATGCGCGACGCCCTAATGCATGCATGTCCGAGCACACGGCGGAACACACACGGTCACGCTCAAGTGCTCAACCTACATGTGCATGAACACACATACTCAGTCAAGGTGAGCTAGTGACCATATAAACACCGGAAAATATATATATTGAGTGCAATGAGCGTATTATGAAGTCCACTGACCGTATTTTTACAAATATACAGTGACACACAGTATATTTATCTCGTTTGAAATTAAGCCATATTAACCGGAGAGGAGGCACTATGGACTAGCATTACTTTGCTGTGTCCCATCAACTTGCCGAACGAGGAGAAGGTTGCAGGACGGGAGAAGCTTGCGCGCGGTGGCTCGTAGGACAAGGAGAAACTTTTGACTAATGCAAGCTCTCCCTCGCTCAGGCGGTGAACGTGCAACAGTTAATTTGGTGTCAGATTGCCAGAAGCATACACTATAGTACTAGTGCTATTATTGTTCGACTTCCCGAATAGGCGAACAGCCAAGCGCAAAGTTTACTAGTAGTACTAGTACTACTACTATAGTCTATAAAGGTATGTACTATACTAGTAGTAGCAACCGGATGGAGGAGCGTCTGCACTCTTATTATAATTTTAAAATGTGATAAAGCAATCTTCAACACATTTGGTTCTCTTCGA
Organism: Aegilops speltoides; assembly: GCA_021437245.1. Taxonomy (NCBI): domain Eukaryota; kingdom Viridiplantae; phylum Streptophyta; class Magnoliopsida; order Poales; family Poaceae; genus Aegilops; species Aegilops speltoides. The sequence goes on from CM038147.1 coordinate 104,296,645, forward strand.
GGGTTCTCGCATGTGATAATGGAAGTTGATTGCATGGAACACTAGCCATAATTCTTGCTTAATTCTGGCTCATATCCTGTTACAAATAGGAGCGCTCGGTAATATTTCCTCTTTTTTTTGTTATTTATCATGTAAACAGGTCAGCAAACCTTGCGGCGCATCTTCTTGCGAACTGTGCTTGCTGCACTTTGAATGTGGCCGAGAGCTGGCTTGATGAAACACCTCGCTTCCTACTTCTTTTTTGCGGGGTACCTCGCTTCCTAGTGACCAATGTCTTGGCTGATCGTCCTAAGAATGCTTATATATGAATAAAGCTCTCTCATTTACCCGCAAAAAAGATTAAGCCATATTAACCGGAAAGGAGGGAGTATGGACTAGCACTACTTTTTGGTGTGTCCCGTCAACTCACAGAACGAGGAGAAGCTTGCAGGACAAGGTGAAGCTCGCTTACGCCTTTTGACTAATGCAACCTACCCTCGGTGGACATGCATCAGTCCATTCGGTGTCAGATTGTCAGAGACACACACTATAGTACCCAACATGCGGAGTACCACATTGTTTGACTTCACGAAGAGGCGAAGAGACAAGCGCAGTAGTACGAATAGTACTACTACTAGAACCGCATGGTGGAGCATCTGTACTCTTATTTTTTTTATCTCTGATCAAGTACACTTTATTCCGGTTGTTTTCCATCACATGTTCAGATTCCAAGGTGCATTAAATCATTGCATGCAAGTATTAAGAGAAAATTGACCAATGCATGTACTTTACGCATGCATGCATTGCAATTAATGCATTGATAAACATAAGTTTTTTGAGGATAACAAGAGCATTAATTAGGTGCTTTTGCAAAACTACAAAAAGTATTCCACCACTCGCCATCTACCTTGATTGGTGAGATTTTGAATTAAGCACTATAAACCAAAAAGGAGGGAGTACTACTACGGAGTGGAGTAAGTGCATGCATGTGTGTACCTGGGGTGGAAGCACTGCATGCATGTGTGTACGCATTATTCCCTCTAGTAATAGACGTCGTGCTATAACTACCAATGCTATATTTCAGGCCGATCGCTAGTCGCCTTGGTCCCACAGATATTTTTTTTCTTTTTTCTAAAGTGCGCTCTATAAACAGTGACGGATGGAGTAGTATGAGCGGATTGAAAGAAGATCGTATTGATGGTTGCTTCTTCCGAGCAACTTACAGTGGAAAAGGTGGGGCTTATGATTTGACTACTCATTACTCACTATTAATGCGGCGCAACGACTAGGCTGAGTCTCCCATGTGGTTGTGCACTACCCCCTCGGTTCTTAAATATACTCCAGAGTATTTGTCTTTCTAGAGATTTCAACGAGTGAGTACTCAAATATTTGTCTTTTTAGAGATTCAAATGGACTACCACATACAGATGAATATAGACATATTTTAGAGTGTAGATTCACTCATTTTGCTCCATATGTAGTCACTTGTTGAAATCTCTAGAAAGATGAATAGAGTATTTAGGAACGGAGGGAGTACACATACGAAGCAAAATGAGTGAATCTACACTCCAAAATATGCCCATTTGAAATTTGTAAAAAGACAAATATTTAGGAACGAAGGAGTATAATTGAAGGAAATATGCCCTAGAGGCAATAATAAAGTTATTATTTATTTCCTCATATCATGATAAATGTTTATTATTCATGCTAGAATTGTATTAACCGGAAACATAATACATGTGTGAATACATAGACAAACACAACGTCACTAATATGCCTCTACTTGACTAGCTTATTAATCAAAGATGGTTATGTTTCCTAACCATAGACATGTGTTGTCATTTGATTAATGGGATCACATCATTAGGAGAATGATGTGATTGACATGACCCATTCCGTTAGCCTAGCACTTGATCGTTTAGTATATTGCTATTGATTTCTTCATGACTTATACATGTTCCTGTAACTATGAGATTATGCAACTCCCGTTTACCGGAGGAACACTTTGGGTGCTACCAAACGTCACAACGTAACTGGGTGATTATAAAGGAGTACTACAGGTGTCTCCAAAGGTACATGTTGGGTTGGCGTATTTCGAGATTAGGTTTTGTCACTCCGATTGTCGGAGAGGTATCTCTGGTCCCTCTCGGTAATGCACATCAATATAAGCCTTGCAAGCAATGTAGCTAATGATTTAGTTACGGAATGATGCATTATGTAATGAGTAAAGAGACTTGCCGATAACAAGATTGAACTAGGTATTGGATACCGACGATTGAATCTCGGGCAAGTAACATACCGATGACAAAGGGAACAACGTATGTTGTTATGCGGTTTGACCGATTAAGATCTTCATAGAATGTGTAGGAACCAATATGGTCATCCAGGTTCCGCTATTGGTTATTGACCGAGAATAGTTCTAGGTCATGTCTACATAGTTCTCGAACCCGTAGGGTCCGCACGCTTAACGTTACGATGACAGTTTTATTATGAGTTTATAAGTTTTGATGTACCGAAGTTTGTTCGGAGCCCCGGATGTGATCACGGACATGACAAGGAGTCTCAAAATGGTTGAGACATAAAGATTGATATATTGGAAGCCTATGTTTGGACATCGGAAGTGTTCCGGGTGAAATCGGCATTTTACCGGAGTACCGGGAGGTTACCGGAACCCCCCGGTGACCTAATGGGCCTTAGTGGGCCTAGTGGAGAAAGAGGAGAAGGGGACAAGGGGCAGCCGCGCGCCCCTCCCCCCCAAAGTCCGAATAGGACTAGGAGGGGGGGCGCCCCCTTCCCCCTCCTCCTTCCCCCCAAGTCCTAGTCCAACTAGGGAAGGGGGGGTCCTACTCCCGGTGGGAGTAGGACTCCTCCGGTGCGCCTCCTCCTAGGGCCGGCCGCACCCTCCTTGCTCCTTTATATACGGAGGCAGGGGGGCACCCTAGAACACACAAGTTGATCTACGGATTGTTCCTTAGCTGTGTGCGATGCCCCCCTCCACCATATTCCACCTCGGTCATATCGTCGTGGGGTTTAGGCGAAGCCCTGCGCCGGTAGAGCATCATCATCGTCACCACACCGTCGTGCTGACGGAACTCATCCCCGACGCTTTGCTGGATCGGAGCCCGGGGATCGTCATCGAGCTGAACGTGTGCTGAACTCGGAGGTGCCGTACGTTCGGTACTTGGATCGGTCGGATCGTAAAGACGTACGACTACATCAACCGCGTAGTCATAACGCTTCCACTTACGGTCTACGAGGGTACGTGGACAATACTCTTCCCTCTCGTTGCTATGCCATCACCATGATCTTGCATGTGCGTCGGAATTTTTTTGAAATTACTATGTTAACCAACAGTGGCATCCGAGCCTAGGTTTTATGTGTTGATGTTATATGCACGAGTAGAACACAAGTGAGTTGTGGGCGATACAAGTCATACTGGTTACCAGCATGTCATACTTTGGTTCGGCGGTATTGTGAGATGAAGCGGCCCGGACCGACATTACGCGTACGCTTACGCGAGACTGGTTTCACCGTTACGAGCACTCGTGCTTAAAGGTGGCTGGCGGGTGTCTGTCTCTCTCACTTTAGCTGAATCGAGTGTGGCTACGCCCGGTCCTTGCGAAGGTTAAAACAGCACTAACTTGATGAACTATCGTTGTGGTTTTGGTGCGTAGGTAAGAACGGTTCTTGCTAAGCCCGTAGCAGCCACGTAAAATTTGCAACAACAAAGTAGAGGACGTCTAACTTGTTTTTGCAGGGCATGTTGTGATGTGATATGGTCAAGACGTGATGCTATATTTTATTCTATGAGATGATCATGTTTTGTAACCGAAGTTATCGGCAACTGGCAGGAGCCATATGGTTGTCGCTTTATTGTATGAAATGCAACGCATACTGTAATTGCTTTACTTTATCACTAAGCGGTAGCGATAGTCGTAGAAGCAATAGATGGCGTAACGACAACGGTGCTACGATGGAGATCTAGGTGTCGCGCCGGTGACGATGGTGATCATGATGGTGCTTCGGAGATGGAGATCACAAGCACAAGATGATGATGGCCATATCATATCACTTATATTGATTGCATGTGATGTTTATCCTTTATGCATCTTATCTTGCTTTGATTGACGGTAGCATTTTAAGATGATCTCTCACTAGTTATCAAGAAGTGTTCTCCCTGAGTATGCACCGTTGCGAAAGTTCTTCGTGCTGAGACACCACGTGATGATCGGGTGTGATAGGCTCTACGTTCAAATACAACGGGTGCAAAACAGTTGCACACACGGAATACTCAGGTTAAACTTGACGAGCCTAGCATATACAAATATGGCCTCGGAACACGGAGACCGAAAGGTCGAACGTGAATCATATAGTAGATATGATCAACATAGTGATGTTCACCATTGAAACTACTCCATCTCATGTGATGACCGGACATGGTTTAGTTGATTTGGATCACGTAATCACTTAGATGACTAGAGAGATGTCTGTCTAAGTGGGAGTTCTTAAGTAATATGATTAATTGAACTTAAATTTGTCATGAACTTAGTACCTGATAGTATTTTGCTTGTCTATGTTTGTTGTAGATAGATGGCTCGTCTTTGTTATTCCGTTGAATTTTAATGCGTTCCTTGAAAGCAAAGTTGAAAGATGATGGTAGCAATTACAAGGATGGGTCCGTAACTCGAGGATTATCCTCATTGCTGCACGGAAGAATTACGTCTGGAAGCACCGCTGGGTGCCAAGCCTCGCCGCTGATTGAACCGACGACGTTAAGAACGTCTGGCGAGCAAAGTGATGACTACTCGATAGTTCGATTGTGCCATGCTTTACGGCTGAGAACCGGGTCTTCAACGACGTTTTGAGCGTCATGGAGCATATGAGATGTTCCAGGAGTTGAAGTTAATATTTCAAGCAAATGCCCGGATTGAGAGATATGAAGTCTCCAATAAGTTCTATAGCTGCAAGATGGAGGAGAATAGTTACGTCGGTGAACACATACTCAAAATGTGCGGGTATAATAATCACTTGATTCAACGGGAGTTAATCTTCCGATGATAGTGTCATTGATGAATTCTTCAATCACGCCACCAAGCTACAAGTGCTTCGTGATGAACTATAATATGCAAGGGATGGACAAGACTATTCGAGCTCTTCGCAATGCTAAAAGCAGCGGAGGTAGAAATCAGAAGGAGCATCAAGTGTTGATGGTTAACAAGACCACCAGTTTCAAGAAAAAGGGCAAAGGGAAGAAGAAGGGAACTTCAAGAAGAACAGCAAACAAGTTGCTGCTCAAGAGAAGAAACCCAAGTCTGGACCTAAGCACGAGATCGAGTGCTTCTCCGCAAGCGGTGGACCGAAGCGGAACTGCCCCAAGTATTTGGCGGATAAGAAGGATGGCAAAGTGAACAAATGTATATGTGATATACATGTTATTGATGTGTACCTTACTAATGCTCGCATAGTACAGGTATTTGATACTGGTTACATTGCTAATGTTTGCAACTCAAAATAGGGACTACGGATTAAGCGAAGATTGGCTAAGGATGAGGTGACGATGCGCGTGGGAAATGGTTCCAAAGTCGATGTGATCGCGGTCGGCACACTACTTCTACATCTACCATCGGGATTAGTTTTAGACCTAAATAATTGTTATTTGGTGCCAGCATTGAGCATGAACATTATATGTGGTTCTTGTTTGATGCGAGATGGTTATTAATTTAAATCAGAGAATAATGGTTGTTCTATTTATATGAGTAATATCTTTTATGGTCATGCACCCTTGAAGAGTGGTATATTTTTATTAAATCTCGATAGTAGTGATACACATATTCATAGTGTTGAAACCAAAAGATGCAGAGTTGATAATGATAGTGCAACTTATTTGTGGCACTGCCATTTAGGTCATATCGGTGTAAAGCGCATGAAGAAACTCCATACTGATGGGCTTTTGGAATCACTTGATTATGAATCACTTGGTACTTGCGAACCGTGCCTCATGGGCAAGATGACTAAAACACTCGTTCTCCGGAACTATGGGCGAGCAACTGATTTGTTGGAAATCATACATCCGATGTTTGTGGTCCAATGAATGTTGAGGCTCATGGCGGTATCGTTATTTTCTCACCTTCACAGATGATTTGAGCAGATATGGGTATATCTACTTAATGAAACACAAGTCTGAAACATTTGAAAAGTTCAAAGAATTTCAGAGTGAAGTGGAAAATCATTGTAACAAGAAAATAAAGTTTCTACAATCTGATCATGGAGGAGAATATTTGAGTTACGAGTTTGGTTTACATTTGAAACAATGCGGAATAGTTTCGCAACTCACGCCACCCGGAACACCACAACGAAATGGTGTGTCCGAACGTCGTAATCATACTTTACTAGATATGGTGCGATCTATGATGTCTCTTACTGATTTACTGCTATCGTTCTGGGGTTATGCTTTAGAGACGGATGCATTCACGTTGAATAGGGCACCATCAAAATCCGTTGAGACGACGCCTTATGAATTGTGGTTTGGCAAGAAACCAAAGTTGTCATTTCTTAAAGTTTGGGGCTGCGATGCTTATGTGAAGAAACTTCAACCAGATAAGCTCGAACCTAAATCGGAGAAATGCATCTTCATAGGATACCCAAAAGAGACTATTGGGTACACCTTCTATCACAGATCTGAGGGCAAGATTTTCATTGCTAAAATCGGATCCTTTCTAGAGAAGGAGTTTCTCTCGAAAGAAGTGAGTGGGAGGAAAGTAGAACTTGATGAGATAACTGTACTGCTCCCTTATTGGAAAGTAGTTCATCACAAGAACCGGTTCTGTGACAACTACACCAATTAGTGAGGAAGCTAATGATATTGATCATGAAACTCGGATCAAGTTTTCTTGAACCTCATAGGTCTACCAGAGTAAGATCCGCACTGAGTGGTGCGGTAATCCTATTCGGAAGTCATGTTACTTGACCATGATGAACCTACGAACTATGAGGAAGCGATGATGAGCCCAGATTCATAAAATGGCTAGAGGCCATGAAATCTGAGATGGGATCCATGTATGAGAACAAAGTATGGACTTTGGTTGACTTGCCCGATGATCGGCAAGCCATTGAGAATAAATGGATCTTTAAGAAGAAGACTGAAGCTGATGGTAATGTAACTGTCTATAAAGCTCGACTTGTTGCGAAAGGTTTTCGACAAGTTCAAGGGGTTGACTACGATGAGACTTTCCCACCCGTAGTGATGCTTAAGTCTGTCCAAATCATGTTAGCTATTGCTGCATTTTATGATTATGAAATTTGGCAAATGGATGTCAAAACTGCATTCTTGAATGGATTTCTTGAAGAAGAGTTGTATATGATGCAGCCAGAAGGTTTTGTTGATCCAAAAGGTGCTAACAAAGTGTGCAAGCTCCAGCGATCCATTTATGGACTGGTGCAAGCATCTCGGAGTTGGAATAAGCGCTTTGATAGTGTGATCAAAGCATATGGTTTTATACAGACTTTTGGAAAAGCCTGTATTTACAAGAAAGTGAGTGGGAGCTCTGTAGCATTTCTGATATTATATGTAGATGACATATTATTAATTGGAAATGATATAGAATTTCTGGATAGCATAAAGGGATACTTGAATAAAAGTTTTTCAATGAAAGACCTCGGTGAAGCTGCTTACATATTGGGCATCAAGATTTATAGAGATAGATCAAGATGCTAAATAGGACTTTCACAAAACACATACCTTGATAAAATTTTGAAAAAGTTAAAAATGGATCAGGCAAAGAAAGGGTTCGTGCCCGTGCTACAAGGTGTGAAGTTGAGCCAGACTCAATGCCCAACCACAACAGAAGATAGAGAAAAAATGAAAGATGTTCCCTATGCTTCAGCCATAGGCTCTATCATGTATGCAATGCTGTGTACCAGACCTGACGTATGCTTAGCAATAAGCTTGGCGGGAAGGTACCAAAGTAATCCAGAGTGGATCATGGACAGCGGTCAAGAACATCCTGAAATACCTGAAAAGGACTAAGGATATGTTTCTCGTATATGGAGGTGACAAAGAGCTAGCCGTAAATGGTTACGTCGATGCAAGCTTTAACACTGATCCAGACGATTCTAAATCGCAAACCGGATACGTATTTTTATTAAACGGTGGAGCTGTAAGTTGGTGCAGTTCTAAACAAAGCGTCGTGGCGGGATCTACATGTGAAGCGGAGTACATAGCTGCTTTAGAAGCAACAAATGAAGGAGTCTGGATGAAGGAGTTCATTTCCGATCCTGGTGTCATACCTAGTGCATCGGGACTAATGAAGATCTTCTGTGACAATACTGGTGCAATTGCCTTGGCAAAGGAATCCAGATTTCACAAGAGGACCAAGCACATCAAGAGACGCTTCAATTCCATCCGGGACCAAGTCCAAGTGGGAGACATAGAAATTTGCAAGATACATACGGATCTGAATGTTGCAGACCCGTTGACTAAGTCTCTCTCACGAGCAAAACATGATCAGGACCAAGACTCCATGGGTGTTAGAATCATTACTATGTAATCTAGATTATTGACTCTAGTGCAAGTGGGAGACTGAAGGAAATATGCCCTAGAGGCAATACTAAAGTTATTATTTATTTCCTCATATCATGATAAATGTTTATTATTCATGCTAGAATTGTATTAACCGGAAACATAATACATGTGTGAATAGATAGACAAACACAACGTCACTAGTATGCCTCTACTTGACTAGCTTATTAATCAAAGATTGTTATGTTTCCTAACCATAGACTTGTGTTGCCAATTGATTAATGGGATCACATCATTAGGAGAATGATGTGATTGACATGACTCATTCCGTTAGCCTAGCAATTGATCGTTTAGTATATTGCTATTGCTTTCTTCATGACTTACACATGTTCATGTAACTATGAGATTATGCAGCTCCCGTTTACCGGAGGAACACTTTGGGTGCTACCAAACGTCACAACGTAACTGGGTGATTATAAAGGAGTACTACAGGTGTCTCCAAAGGTACATGTTGGGTTGGCGATTTCGAGATTAGGTTTTGTCACTCCGATTGTCGGAGAGGTATCTCTGGGCCCTCTCGGTAATGCACATCACTATAAGCCTTGCAAGCAATGTAGCTAATGAGTTAGTTACGGAATGATGCATTATGTAACGAGTAAAGAGACTTGCCATAACGAGATTGAACTAGGTATTGGATACAGACGATCGAATCTCGGGCAAGTAACATACCCATGACAAAGGGAACAACGTATGTTGTTATGCGGTTTGACCGATTAAGATCTTCGTAGAATGTGTAGGAACCAATATGGTCATCCAGGTTCCGCTATTGGTTATTGACCGAGAATAGTTCTAAGTCATGTCTACATAGTTCTCAAACTTGTAGGGTCCGCACACTTAACGTTACGATGACAGTTTTATTATGAGTTTATAAGTTTTGATGTACCGAAGTTTGTTAGGAGTCCCGGATGTGATCACGGACATGACGAGGAGTCTCTAAATGGCCGAGACATAAAGATTGATATATTGGAAGCCTATGTTTGGACATCGGAAGTGTTCCGGGTGAAATCGGCATTTCTAGAGAGTAGGGAGGTTACGGAACCCCGGTGACCTAATGGGCCTTAGTGGGCCTAGTGGAGAAAGAGGAGAAGGGGCCAAGGGGCAGCAATGCGCCCCTCCCCCCCAAAGTCCGAATAGGACAAGGAGGGGGGGCGGCGCGCCCCCTTTCCTTTCCCCCTCTCCTCCTTCCCCCCAAGTCCTAGTCCAACTAGGGAAGGGGGGAGTCCTACTCCCGGTGGGAGTAGGACTCCTCCGGTGCGCCTCCTCCTAGGGCCGGCCGCACCCCCCTTGCTCCTTTATATACGGGGGAAGGGGGGCACCCTAGAACACACAAGTTGATCTACGGATCGTTCCTTAGCCGTGTGCGGTGCCCCCCTCCACCATATTCCACCTCGGTCATATCGTCACGGAGTTTAGGCGAAGCCCTGCGCCGGTAGAGCATCATCATCGTTACCATGCCGTCGTGCTGACGAAACTCATCCCCGACGCTTTGCTGGATCGGAGCCCGGGGATCGTCTTCGAGCTAAACGTGTGCTGAACTCGCAGGTGCCGTACGTTCGGTACTTGGATCGGTCGGATCGTAAAGACGTACGACTACATCAACCGCGTTGTCATAACGCTTCCACTTACGGTCTACGAGGGTATGTGGACAGTACTCTTCCCTCTCGTTGCTATGCCATCACCATGATCTTGCGTGTGCGTAGGAAATTTTTTAAATTACTACGTTCCCCAACAATAATTTTGTGCATGGCACATGGACCCAGATGATGAAGAGGCTTCTGGCAATGCTATCAAGCTTCCATCATTTGTTTACATAATTGATGTACTATACAAATAATTTTCCAGCGACATGAAATTGTACAATGGTGTGAGCTTTCAGCTTTTGTTTCGTGTGCTTGCCATCAATGCTCTTTTGGAAACAATAAAAAACTAACTTCCTTGCTAATGCATGTCAATTATTATCAGATCAGAGCTAATAATTACATCACAACTAAAGACAGAGTTGTGAGAAGGTGTTAAATTAAAATTGATCCATGCTTTCATTGGCAGCAATGTCCCCCCCCGGCTCTGTCTAAATCAGCAAGGCATGTTGGGAAAAAAGTAGCTATCTGGAGCATGCAACATTCCGATCATTTTGTGAAGTTCCACTAAAATAGAGCTGAGCGTCCCTGTTCCAAAGATATTAAGTGTGATTACGATAATAGAGGACTGCTTATGAAACAATAAACACACACATAGAAGCCGGTCACCTTTGCAGTCTCTCTTAAGACTAACTAGTTGGAGAAGATTAGGCTCGGAGTTGGATGAGGAGGATGAGAAAACCAGTCTCCCTTTGTGCAGTCGCACTGAAATGTAGAGATGTTGCCCATGTGACATTTTAGTACAACTGCACAAAACACTCTTAAGAAAAAAGTGATTTGTGCAGTTCACCAAAAGGTCGCAATAGCAACGAGGTGAAATGGTTAGCCCCGTTTGCAAAAAAGAGGTAGAAAGGAAACAATTACTGGCCAATAATAGTTGATGACACATGCGACGACAAAAAAGAAGCATATTCCTTGTCCTAAGGGAAGATAACAACACGGTTGTGTTTGTCTAAAACGGTGTGAGGACAAGATTGCAATATGGAAAGTATGCCAGACAAGCTACGTTTTGGGCAAAGAACTATGGAAGATCCACATGCAGCGACGTGGGAAGACGGGCAGTAGAGAAAGGCCGGAGGGGATACCTGGAGGTCGTCGGGATGTAACTAGGTGAGCGGCGGCGGGCAGAATCTGCGAGCAGGTGGCGTAGGCCCTGCCGCACCGGAGCTTGGTCAGAGAGAACGACGTGTACCGCAGATCAGGACGTGCTGCCTCGGCGCCGTCGAACGGAGAAATGATGCACTTCCTCCCTTTCCCCCGGCGGACGGGATGCGGCCGGATCAGTGACCAACGGTGAGAGAGAGAGAGGCCGCCGCACTTCCTTTCCCCCGGCGGACGGGATGCGGCCGGATCAGTGACCAACGGTGAGAGAGAGAGAGAGAGGCCACCGCAGCCTTGTGTGAGATACTCTGAAGAGCGACAAACTAGGCAGGCAGGCTCCATTGTATATAGTTGAGCGGACTACCTTTTTCTCCATAAAAATCATTTTATATTCTGTGCACGTGCCATTGAGCGCTATAACTTTATTTAAAAATAACGTGGCAACGCGTCAAGTCGAACTTTGTTTCGTGCACGCATGGTACACAACCTCACTAGGTAAACAGCGCTACAGGCGTTCAAATTAGCACGTGGGCTGCGATTTCATAAAGAAATGAGCTCCACCGTGTACCCGCGCGGGTGTGGCTGGGCACGAAGCGTGAGTACGTGCATGGTTCACCTATTCTCTTCTTGTATACGTACACCACCTACGTGGGGTTGTGTGAGAGAGATACAAACCTAGAGAGATATAGTGTGTGGGTTCTTGAGAGTTTTTTTGGGGGGGGGGTCAATCAAAAAATGTAACATATGCAATGTGTGTGAAATAGAGTCCTGGATATAACATATATATAGAGGGGCGATCCACGAGAAGAGAGTGGAGGTATCATCGGCTTGAGGTGTCCATAGAATAGAAGAGAGGGATGATGTGTGTGTGTGTGTGCGCGCGATCAATAAAGAGTGCCATCGAATTTGTGTGTGCCCTTGTCAAAGATATAGAGTGGCTGGCCTACTGGAACATGAGAGGGGACATGTGCAGTTTATCTCTATGGCATGGATACCTACCTGCAGCGCTCGACTATTGGTGTGTGGTGGGGGAAGAGGGAGGCCCAATTAACTATAGAGGTACAATGGCTGGTATATGTGTGGAGGAGGAGAGAGGCCTAACTCATGTATTAAGGAGATCGATCTGCCTCATGTATTAGGGGAGATCGATCGGCATCCATGCATATGTGCAAGAGAGGAATAAGGTTGGGAGAGAGACAGAGCTAGAATGTTGGAGGGGGTGGTAGTGGAGTTGCTTCTAACAACTGGTGGGATAGGCTTGCTAGACAAAAAGATGGCACGCCCACAATATCAATAAGAGAGGAGACGGCTGGTTGTTGTCTGTGCACATGCGTGTGAGAGACGGGTCAGGAGGCATGCACGAATGATAAGGGGGGACGATATGGCTGTGGTAAGCAGACATAACGACATAGGAAGATCAATCGCCCTTTGTTAGAGAAAGGAGAGACATAACTTGTGAGGTACATCGATCGATGGGGCGGTAGTTAAAGTCGATCTAGGTATATGTTGGGAGATCAATCGGTATACATGCATGTGTGTGTTAGAAGCAAATGAGTCATGAGGAGAAGGATAGAGAGAGAGGGATGCATCTAGGAGGTGGTACGAGAGGCATACTATATCGAGGGGGAAGGAGTGTGCGAGTACGAGATTGATGAAAGGAGTGGTGGGAGTGAGGCATGGACGATGACAAGAGAAGAGGGAAAGCTTGTGTTTGTGCTAGGCACACCTGGCTAGAGAGGCATATCGATCGATGTGTGCCGTAAAGAAGGATCTGGGGGGCCTACAAACACCGTGGGTGAATGACCTTAAGTGAAAAGACGAATTTGCGCGGTGGAGCTAGAGATTGATGAGGGAGGGTGAGAGGTATGCGGGCGTGTGCATGTACGAGAGAAAGTTAGCACTAGCTACAAAGATAAGAGGCTTGTTTGGATGTAAAAGATGAATAGAGATCATATATACTTCATTATAAAAAGCGAATTCGGATATTTGAAGAATTTATCATAGTGTTTTAAACCGACGCATGTGTGAATATATATAATGGTGATACACATGGTGTGGTTATGAACATGTTATACTACATATAATATATTTCATCTCTACTCTTATAAAAAACGGAGTTGTTGATGATGTTGTGCCTGCCATCCTGCAATATAGGCCGGCCGATTTATATCTGGCGGATAGCAAGTAAACTATGATGGTTGAAGTTGGCAACAATCATGATTGTAGATTCTTATTGAAATAGAGAAATGAATTCAAATTTAGTTCGAATTGCAGCGGTAGTATAGACATTTGGAATGCACTAAAATTTCGGTATGAGTAGGTTACATGCATTATACAGCAAGCAAAAAAATTTAATCGGACATAACATGGATTCATACTCCTCCCTTCCATCTATATAGGGCATAATGCGATTTTTAAGACCGCCTTTGACTATTGACAAGATTAATAGTACATGACATACACAATGTGAAAATTATATCATTGAAAGAACCTTTCACAGACGAATTTAACGGTGTGCTTTGTGTAAGTTGCATGTGAAATATTATTGCTCTAATATTTGGTCAAAGTTAGCATCGAAAAACGCATTAGGCCCTATATAGATGGAAGGAGGGAGTAGCTTTGAATAGCATTTGTATAGTAAAATGGGGCAAGACTCTCTCTTTGTGTGGTGTTAATAGTTTTATTTTTTTTGTTTTCTTTTTGGTTGAGGGAAGTGCGAATTGATTTGGTACGTACAAGTACAATATTACTACACGTTAGGCTTGTCCCTAAAATTCAACCCGCGTCTTGTTATATCCTGAAAATTCAGATATCGTGCTCCCAAAACTGGCGCCTTCACAACCCGCACCTTGCTATCCCGAAATTACAACGCGCGTGAAAACTCCCTCCAGCTGCCAAATCCCGACATGCGAAATTCCCCTTCTAACCATGAGCCGAAAGGGCCGCCAGTTCAAATCGGTGGGGGGGTACTTTTGTATCACACCCTACATTTTGGACAAGCGCGTCCCTAAGCCATGCTTCACCCCCTCCCATCGCCCCCTTTTCGCCATTCGAAATCCCAGGCCACCATAACCTCTCCGCTCCAGCCGTGAAACTCCACCCTCCTCCGTCCGCCACGTCACCACTGCCCAACCGGAGCCTCTTCCCTGACGACGTTGTCCACCGCAACAGCTCGACGTCCCTCGTCCACCTCCCTGGATGAGGATCCGTCGTCCATCTCGCTGTCCCGCCGGTTCAGCCGCCCCGTCCTCCACCTCCAAGGAGCTGCTCCGACGATCGCCTCGTCTATCGCGGCTGCTCCACTACTAGGAAAAGGCCTGCTAGTGGCGCACCTGTTTTCGTTACTAATGGTGCACTACAGGTGCGCCACTAGCATCACGCCATTAGTAATTAATACTAATAGCAGATACTAATGGCGCACCAGGGAGTGCGCCATTAGTATATCACACGGTGCACCATTACTATCTGACTTAGTAATGGCGCACCACATAGAAGTGCGATATTACTAACATTTTTTTTCAATTTTTTTTCAGAATTTTTTTTCTATTTTTTTTCAAATATTTTTCCTTTTTTTCTTAATCTCGGGTCACTATGGCCATAACCTCTCCGCTCCAGCCGTGAAACCCCGCTCTCCTCCGTCCGCCACGTCACCACTTCCCAACCGGAGCCTTTTCCCTGACGACGTCGTCCACCGCAACAGCTCGACGTCCCTCGTCCACCTCCCTGGATGAGGATCCGTCGTCCATCTCGCTGTCCCACCGGTTCAGCCGCCCCGTCCTCCACCTCCAAGGAGCTGCTCCGACGATCGCCTCGTCTATCGCGGCTGCTCCACTACTAGGAAAAGGCCTGCTAGTGGCGCACCTGTTTTGGTTACTAATGGTGCACTACAGGTGCGCCACTAGCATCACGCCATTAGTAATTAATACTAATAGCAGATACTAATGGCGCACCAGGGAGTGCGCCATTAGTATATCACACGGTGCACCATTACTATCTGACTTAGTAATGGCGCACCACATAGAAGTGCACCATTACTAACAATTTTTTTCAATTTTTTTTCAGAATTTTTTTTCAATTTTTTTCAAATATTTTTCGTTTTTTTCTTAATCTCGGGTCACTATGGCTTAATCTCGGGTCAATATGCTTAATTTCAAGTCAAATCACACTAAGTGGTCAAACTTTCTGGAAGGTCACCCATCCTCACACTACTCCAGCCCGAGCACGCTTACTTTGTAGTTCTATCCAACCCCATCACCACCTCACTTAACAGGCACTTGTTGATATATCTATCATATCAATCCTATTAAACCTTGTTGATGTCTAGGACTTTGTTCATGTTCATGAGTATGATGAAATTTTGAAAAATATTTCAAACTTCCCGGTCATATTACGTATCAATTTTTGAAAAAAAAATCCCCCCAAAAAAATTCGAAACCAATTTTTTTTTTCTGTTACTAGTGGCGCACCTAGCAAATGGTGCGCCACTAGTAAGTTTGAAGTTTTTCCACCCCCTCTAGATCTTAAAAACCCCGTATCTTTTATTCTGTTAGGTTTTGGGGGATTCTGAAAATCTTGAACGGGGTTTCCCCGATTCAATTCGAATGTAACTTTTCGATTAGAAGATTTTTCATATAAAAAACTTCTTAATCCGAGTTCTTATGCAAAAGTTATGCCCATTTTACAAATCCCAAAGAGATTTTGCAAATAAAGTCGAAATTCATATTTGTAAATTTTCCCGACAAGTAGACGGCATATCACATGGGAAACTTATTTTCTTTTATTTTTTTTTGACATTTCCATCATTTTCTTTTATCTTTTTAAAACTGAAAAGGCGGTCCACGCGGGAGCGCGCGCGAGGGGGGGGGGGTGGTGCACCGTGGGAGCGGTGCACCATTATTAGTTAAACTAGTAATGGCGCACCACACCCACGGTGCGCCATTACTAGTTTCGAAAAAAGATAAAAAATAGAAAAAAATTGAAAAAAATAGTAGTGGCGCACCGAGGGTGTGGTGCGCCATTACTAGTTTAACTAGTAATGGCGCACTATCCCCTGGTGCGCCATTACTAGTTTTGAAAAAAAGTTGTTAGTAGTGGCGCACCGTGGATGTGGTGCGCCATTAGTATTTAGAGTTTAGTGGTGCACGAACACATGGTGCGCCACTGCTATATAGTAGTGGCGCACCACATGTGTGGTGTGCCATTAATGTCCGTATTATCTATAGCCCTTTTCCTAGTTATGCTCCACCCCCACAGCGCCGCCTTAACCTGCTCCACCGGAACCGCAACATCCTCACCGACTCCTCAGACGAAGCCGAGGCCTACTCGGTGCCACCGAAGAGGTTGTACACTCATCGCATCGCACCTTATCCTTAACTCGACCTCCCGGCGCCGATAGTGCTCCATCCCGCACCCCCATGGAGCGGCTACCTTGAAGCCGGTGCCACGGGCGACATCTCCACGGCGGCTCTCCCCCAGTGCCAGGCCCCTTCGGCGACGGCGTCCATACCAGCCGGATGTGCTGCTGCTGCTCCGGCTCTCGCTCGCTCGCTCAAGCTGCTGCTGCTCCGGCTGTCGCTCGATCGCTTGCTCGCCCAGCTGCTGCTGCTGCTCTCCCCCTCGCTTGTGCTGCTGCTCTGCTCCGATTAAGCCACACTTTAGTCGACTGAATCGACTTTTGGGTCAGTCGATTTTTACGGGTTGGGGGGGCTTGCCGGAGTTAAGGAAGAACCACCCGCAGCGGGGACGGAGGCTCGCCGGAGAGGTACCCCACTATCTATATTAGGGTTCAGGGTGGGGGGGCGAGGGGCCTAGAGGGCTGGCCGGGGCAGAGGTGGGGAGTTGTTTCGGGGCGGTCAGGTGGCGCTAGGGCCGGCGGTTTGGCCGGTGGTGGCTGGTGGCTTAGGGGGGTGCAGGTTGAAGATGAACTGCAGGCCCTCCCTAAACTACATGTCAAGTGCCTCTCTGCTACCATTGCGTTCAAGTTCGATAGTAGCATTCAGATTCCTGAAGAAATTTCAGTTTAACGATTAAGTTCAGAGTCAACAGTTTTACCTCATCTTTTGTAGTCAGGTGGTTTTTGGTGATGTAAATTTTACATCCATTTTACATCATCTATTGGAGATGCTATTAGAATCTCACTTGAGATTGACGATGTTTGTCTTGTGCTGCTTCAGCCTTGACATCTTACGGCTCACCGAAGCTGCTCCAACGACAGAACGATCCATCACAATAGAGCAGTGCCCTGGACGCCATCTACAGATTCCTCAGATCTTCCTCCACACCTCCGACAACCACCTCTGCCTCAACTGCTTCATCGACCAACCCAATTATTCATGCATTTTGTTGAAAGGAATGAAGCAAAACATCCACCTGGACCTAATTTTCAAAATCCTATGCATGAAAACAAGACCAAGTGCATTAGTGCCAGAATAACATTCTAACTGTACACGCTTTCATATGGTTTCACCTTATCTTGGCCATATTTCTTTGCAGTCCTCTGCTCTTCCAATTCCCGTAAACCAAACACCCAAGTTGACAGAAATCCTGTGTTTACAAATGCTCTATTTACCATGTGCATTTTCCTATCCTATTCCGGTGTTTTTCCTATCTCTGGTTTTAAGAATCATGCAAGCCAAATGAGCCCTTATATAATTACTTCAGTTACAGGTACGTGTCAAAGGGAACTTTGTGTGGTTTGTCCTGCTCCTGCAGCGATGTCGTCCACCTCACTTGAGCTGCTCCATCGACAGAAGCATCCACCAAACCAGACATCCCGACTCCTGACCGTCTTTCGCCGCCTCAGATCTCCTTCCCAGCCACCGGCACCCACCGCAATGGCATCACCATCATCGACTCAGCAGATGAACCTGAGGAGTACACAGGTCCACAAGAGAGGTCACACTCTTTTGTTTCTGCTTATATTATGCATTTCTTAAACTTACCTGCTACTTTATCGTCCTATTCAACTCTTGGACTCCCAAGTCAGGTCCTAATTAATGTTCAAACTTGAGTTCTAAATTAGTTGTGGGGCACATATCAAGGCAGCAATGAATAGTATGTCTGTCTAATATCTGGTTCACCTAGGGTATGCCTATGTTGTTCATCTTGGGTGGGAAACAAATAGTAAAGCAATCATCATCTGTCTTTTTTATTAATTTAAAGCAATCATCAGCCTGCTATCATTATTTTTGGATCCATCCACTGGTTGTTACCATCACTCTAAATTTCTGCATGCTCTCCTTACATAATCTCACCATATTTTTTTCGTATGCATGTCAGATATTGTGCACAGTCATGATGAACATGTAGAGAAAAAGAGAAGAGTTTTGCGCGGCAATACAATGTCATGCAGACATCGCTCCATGGTGGGTTCAATGGCAAACACTCCCCACCCCTCTCCAGATTGTAATCCAGAGGAACATATCTGTTCTGAGGCAAATTCAGATGCCGCTGACCACTCCTATTTACCCCTCAAGGTGTTTGCTCTACCTTGGCATGATGATGTTAGTCATATCATGCATATGTTGCCTTGCAGTGCCTACTTTTTAAATCATATATGTCATTGCTACGTCTTGAGCTTGCATATTGGTTTTCCTCGAAGAGGAGAGGGTGATGCAGCAATAGTAGCGTAAGTATTTCCCTCAGTTTTTGAGAACCAAGGTTAATCCAGTAGGAGGCTCCTCAAAAGTCCCACACACCTACACAAACAAACAAAGAACTCGCAACCAACGCAATAAAGGGGTTGTCAATCCCTTCACGGCCACTTGCGAAAGTGAGATCTAATAAAAATAGTATGATAAGATAAATATATTTTTGGTATTTTCTAATATAGATGGAAAAAGTAAAGATGCAAATAAAAGTAGATTGGAAGCAAATATGATAAGAGATAGACCCGGGGGCCATAGGTTTCACTAGTGGCTTCTCTCAAGATAGCATAAGTATTGCGGTGGGTGGACAAATTACTGTCGAGCAATTGATAGAAAAGCGAATAATTATGAGATTATCTAGGCATGATCATGTATATAGGCATCACGTCTGCAACAAGTAGACTGACTCCTGACTGCATCTACTACTATTACTCCACACATCGACCGACTCTTGCTCGCATCTAGAGTATTAAGTTCATAAGAACAGAGTAACACATTAAGCAAGATGACATGATGTAGAGGATAAACTCAAGCAATATGATATAAACCCATCTTGTTATGCTTGATGGCAACAATACAATCGTGCCTTGCAACCCTTTACATCCTTTGGTAAGGACACGCAAGATTGAACCCAAAGCTAAGCACTTCTCCCATGGCAAGAAAGATCAATCTAGTAGGCCAAACCAAATTGATAATTCGAAGAGACTTGCAAAGATAACTCAATCATACATAAAAGAATTCATACAAGATTCAAATATTATTCATATATAAACTTGATCATAAACCCACAATTCATCGGATCTCGACAAACACACCACAAAAAGAGTTTACATCGAATAGATCTCCACAAGAGAGGGGGAGAACATTGTATTGAGATCCAAAAAGAGAGAAGAAGCCATCTAGCTAATAACTATGGACCCGTAGGTCTATGGTAAACTACTCACAACTCATCGGAGGGGCCTCCGTAGTCGATTCCCCCTCCGACGGAGCACCGGCGAAGGCTTCAAGATGGGATCTCGCGGATATAGAAGGTTACGATGGTGGAAATTGTGTTTGGTCTACTCCCTGGATGTTTTTGGGGTGCGTAGGCTTATATAGGAGGAAGAAGTACGTCGGCGGACGCCTGAGGGGCCCACGAGACAGGGGGCGCGCCCTATAGGGGGGCCCTCCTATCTCGTGGGAGCCTCGACTGCTTCTTGACTTGCACTCCAAGTCCTCTCGATCACGTTCGTTCCAAAAATCATGCTCCCGAAGGTTTCATTCTGTTTGGACTCCGTTTGATAGTCCTTTTCTTCGAAATACTGAAATAGGCAAAAAAAACCCAGCAATACGGGCTGGGCCTCCGGTTAGTAGGTTAGTCCCAAAAATGATATAAATGTGTAAAATAAAGCCCATAAACATCCGAAAGGGGTAATATAATAGCATGGAACAATAAAAAATAGATACGTTGCAGACGTATCAAGCATCCCCAAGCTTAATTCCTGCTCGTCCTTGAGTAGGTAAATGATAAAAAAGAAATTTTTGATATGGAATGCTACCTAGCATAATTCGCAATGTAATTTTTCTTTATTGTGGCATGAATGTTCAGAGCCAAATGATTCAAAATAAAAGCTGATAAAACAAAAAAATAATAATTCTTCAAAGCATACTAACAAATAATCCCGTCCTATCAAAATAGCATAGCCAAAGAAAGCTTATCCCTACAAAATCATATAGTTAGGCCATGCTTCATTTTCATTGCACAAAATACTCCTATCATGCACAACCCCGATGATGAGCCGAGCAATTGTTTCATACTTTTTAACGCGCTTCAGCTTTTTCAACTCTTACGCAATACATGAGCGCAAGCCATGGACATAGCACTATGGTGGTATATGATGGTGGTTGTGAGGACAAAAAGGGAGAAGATAGTCTCACATCAACTAGGCGTATTAACGGGCTATGGAGATGCCCATTAATAGATATCAATGTGAGTGAGTAGGGATTGCCATGCAATGGATGCACTAGAGCTATAAATATATGAAATCTCAACAAAAGAAACTAAGTGGGTGTGCATCCAACTCGCTTGCTCACGAAGACCTAGGGCATTTTGAGGAAGCCCATCATTGGAATATACAAGCCAAGTTCTATAATGAAAAATTCCCACTTAGTATATGAAAGTGACAACATAGGAGACTCTCTATTATGAAGATCATGGTGCTATTTTGAAGAACAAGTGTGGAAAAAGAGATAGTAGCATTGTCTCTTCTCTCTTTTTCTCTCATTTTATTTTTTTTTCTTTTTTTTCTTTTCTTCTTCTTTTTTTCTTTGGCCTTTCTTCTTTTTTTGGCCTTTCTCTTTTTTTCCTTTTTTTGTAAAGTCTGAAGTCTCATCCCGACTTGTGGGGGAATCATAGTCTTCATCATCCTTTCCTCACTGAGACAATGCTCTAATAATGAAGATCATCACACTTCTATTGATTTACAACTCAAAAATTACAACTCAAAGCTAGAACAAGATATGACTCTACATGAATGCCTCCGGCGGTGTACCGGGATATGGAATGAATCAAGAGTGACATGTATGAAAATTATGAAAGTGGCCTTGCCACAAATACGATGCCAACTACATGATTATGCAAAGAGCAATATGACAATGATGGAACGTGTCATAATAAACGGAACGGTGGAAAGTTGCATGGCAATATATCTCGGAATGGCTATGGAAATGCCATAATAGGTAGGTATGGTGGCTGTTTTGAGGAAGGTAAATAAAGGGTTCATGATACTGGCAAAAGTTGCGTGGTAACAATAAAGGCTAGCAAAGTGGAAGGATGAGTGTGTGTATATCCATGGACTCACATTAGTCAAAAAGAACTCATATACTTATTGCAAAAGTCTACTTAGCCCTTGAAGCAAAGTACTCCTACGCATGCCCCAAGAGGGATAGATTGGTAGGAAAAGACCATCGCTCGTCCCCGACTGCCACTCATAAGGAAGACAATCAAAAGAGCACCTCATGCAACAAATTTGTCACACAACTTTTACCATACGTGCATGCTACGGGACTTGCCAACTTCAACAAAAGTATTTCTCAATTTCATAATTACCCACTAGCATGACCCTAACATTACTACATTTATATCTCAAAACAATTATCAAGCATCAAATTGATCATAGCATCCAATTCTCTTCCTATGATAGTTTTTATTATAACCAACTTGGATGCTCATCATTCTAGGACCAACTTTATAACCATAGCAAATACCATGCTGTTCTAAAAGACTCTCAAAAAGATATAAGTGAAGCATGAGAGACTAGCAATTTCTTCAAAAATAAGCCACCGCCATGCTCTAAAAGATATAAGTGAAGCACTAGAGCAAAAACTATCAAGCTCAAAAGATATAAGTGAAGCACATAGAGTATTCTAGCAAATTCTAATCAAATAGGCTTATCCCAAAAGGTGTGTACAGCAAGGATGAATATGGTAACCTAAAAAGCAAAGACTAATATAATACACGACGCTCCAAGCAAAACACATATCATGTGGCGAATAAAAATATAGCTCCAAGTAAAGTTACCAATGAACGAAGACGAAAGAGGGGATGCCTTCCCGGGGCATCCCCAAGCTTAGGATTTTGGCTATTCTTGAATATCTTGGGGTGCCTTGGACATCCCCAAGCTTAGGCTCTTGCCACTCCTTATTCCATCGTCCATAAAAGCTTTACCCAAAACTTGAAAACTTCACAACACAAAACTCAACAGGAAATCTTATAAGCTCCGTTAGTGAAAGAAAACAAAACCACCACATAAGGTACTTTAATTAACTCATTCTTTATTTATTTTGGTGTTAAAACTAATGCATTCCAACTTCTCTATGGTTTATAAACTATTTTATTGGCCATAGATGCATCAAAATAAGCAAACAACACACGAAAAACAGAATCTGTCAAAAACAGAACAGTCTGTAGCAATCTGTAACTAATGCAAACTTCTGGAACTCTAAAAATCCTACAAAAATAGGAAGTCCTGTACAATTTGTTTATTGATCAGAATCAAAAAGAATCAACGCAAAACCACGTTTCTGTGATTTAACAAAACTAAATTCATGCGCACAAAGTTTCTGTTTTTCAGCAGAATCAAATCAACTATCATCATAGGTTATCCTATAGGTTCTACTTGGCACAAACAGTAATTAAAAGATAAAAACATATCTAAACAGAAGGTATATGCAAGATTTATTACTAAACAGGAGCAAAAACAAAAAACATAAAGAAAATTGGGTTGCCTCCCAACTAGTGTTGTCGTTTAACGCCCCTAGCTAGGCATAAAAGCAAAGATAGATCTAACGAGTGCCATCTTTGGTACTAAATTCATTAGTAGAGCACTTATAATCTTTAGGGGTTTCTCCCTTATTAGCAATGATCAAACCTTTAGGCAAAAATTCAAGAAATTCATTTGTAGCAAAAGGTTCCTTAATGATTGAGAGACAATTGGGATGAACACTTATGGATTTGAGATCCGCGTCACCTTTACTAGAAGATTCCCCCTTATTTTTAGGAACATAAATAAACTTGGCAGTTTTGGTAGGGGGTTTCGGAGTGTTTTTCATGGAAGAAAACGCGGAACCTAAGTTGGTAATGGTATCCTCAAGTTTACCAATTCTTTCAGAATCTAGATCTATTTTTTCATTGACTATAGGTTCTTTTTCTTTAAGATTTTTAAAAGTAACTCCAACCCTAGATCCAAATTGGGTAATGTGATTATGAATCTTTTTATCCAAATTTTCAATCAACTCAACAGTGGCAATTTTATTTTCAATAATCTCAAGCCGTTGCATAACGTGTTCTAAAGTTAAAACAGTTCCATTGACCAAAAGAGGTGGTGGGCCAAACAAATCTAACATAGCATTATAAGCATCAAACGTATGGCTACTAATAAAATCACCTCCGGTAGCAATATCAAGAACACATCTATTCCAAGGAGTAATGCCTACATAAAAATTGCGGAGAACAACGGAAGTGGAAAGCTTCCTAGAAGATTTACATTGGGCACTACAAATTCTATGCCAAGCATCTTTTAAATTTTCTCCCTCCCTTTGCTTAAAATTGAGAATTTCTTGTTCGTGAGTGATAATAAGGATAGGAGGACTAGGCATGGTGACAAGGTAAACGAACTAACACACGGCCAATGGAAAAAGGCAAGCGAAAAAGAGAGGAGGAGATTGGAAAGAGAGGGCAAATAAAATGGCAAGGGTGAAGTGGGGGAGAGGAAAACGAGATGCAAATGGCAAATAATGTAAATGCGAGGGAGATGGGTTTGTGATGGGTACTTGGTATGTCTTGACTTGAGCGAAGACCTCCCCGGCAACGGCGCTAGAAATCCTTCTTGCTATGTCTTGATCTTGCGTTGGTTTTCCTCGAAGAGGAGAGGGTGATGCAGCAATAGTAGCGTAAGTATTTCCCTCAGTTTTTGAGAACCAAGGTATCAATCCGATGAGGAGGCTCCTCAAAAGTCCCACGCACCTACACAAACAAACAAAGAACTCGCAACCAACGCAATAAAGGGGTTGTCAATCCCTTCACGGCCACTTGCGAAAGTGAGATCTAATAAAGATAGTATGATAAGATAAATATATTTTTGTTATTTTCTAATATAGATGCAAAAAGTAAAGATGCAAATAAAAGTAGATTGGAAGCAAATATGATAAGAGATAGACCCTAGGGCCATAGGTTTCACTAGTGGCTTTTCTCAAGATAGCATAAGTATTACGGTGGGTGGACAAATTACTGTCGAGCAATTGATAGAAAAGCGAATAATTATGAGATTATCTAGGCATGATCATGTATATAGGCATCACGTCCGCAACAAGTAGACCGACTCCTGCCTGCATCTACTACTATTAGTCCACACATCGACCGACTCCTGCCTGCATCTAGAGTATTAAGTTCATAAGAACAGATTAACGCGTTAAGCAAGATGACATGATGTAGAGGGATAAACTCGAGCAATATGATATAAACCCCATCTTGTTATCCTCGATGGAAACAATACAATACGTGCCTTTCAACCCTTTCTGTCACTGGGTAAGGACACCGCAAGATTGAACCCAAAGCTAAGCACTTCTCCCATGGCAAGAAAGATCAATCTAGTAGGTCAAACCAAACCGATAATTCGAAGAGACTTGCAAAGATAACTCAATCATACGTAAAAGAATTCAGAGAAGATTCAAATATTATTCATAGATAAACTTGATCATAAAACCACCATTCATCGGATCTCAACAAACACACAGCAAAAAGAGTTTACATCGAATAGATCTTCACAAGAGAGGGGGAGAACATTGTATTGAGATCCAAAAAGAGAGAAGAAGCCATCTAGCTAATAACTATGGACCCGTAGGTCTGTGGTAAACTACTCACAACTCATCGGAGGGGCAAGGATGTTGATGTAGAAGCCCTCCGTGGTCGATTCTCCCTCCGGCGGAGCGCCAGCGAAGGCTCCAAGATGGGATCTCGCGGATACAGAAGGTTACGGCGGTGGAAATTGTGTTTCGTCTGCTCCCTAGATGTTTTCGGGGTATGTACTCTTATATAGGAGGAAGAAGTACGTCGGTGGAAACCCGAGGGGCCCATGAGACAGGGGGTGCTCCCTCCTATCTCGTGGGAACCTCGGCTGCTTCTTGACTTGCACTCCAAGTCATGTAGATCACGTCCGTTCCAAAAATCACGCTTCCGAAGGTTTCATTCTGTTTGGACTCTGTTTGATATTCCTTTTCTTCGAAATACTGAAATAGGCCAAAAAAACAGCAATACGGGGTGGGCCTCCGGTTAGTAGGTTAGTCCCAAAAATGATATAAATGTGTAGAATAAATCCCATAAACATCCAAAAGGGGCAATATAATAGCATGGAACAATCAAAAATTATAGATACGTTGGAGACGTATCAGTCATCTGCTTAGTTTAGACATGTTCTGCAATGCCACCTATTTAGTTTCTATGTCATATATGGGAATTATGCAGTCTCATCTCTTTTAGCCAGCCATAATATATGTGAAATGTGCAATGACATCCTGTTTAACTAGGCATCATATATTTGAATGATATCTTGCCATCCTTTTCTTCATCACATTTCCATTTGTCGACAATGTTTGTACATTAAACTACTCTTCCTGTGAATCAGCCATTTGGATGGGAGATGGAAAAATCTGGAGTGAAAACAAGGCCTTCAGAGCAGACAGTGCTACCTGTCGAAGCAGATCTCTTGTTGGGTCCTGATAGCTCCTCAGAGATGGATTCAGAGACAGATGACCAGTCCTATTCCCCCACCGAGGTGTATGCTCAAACTTGGCACAGTTATACTGCTCATATCATGCATATGGTGTCTTGCATTGCATAGTTTAGACATCATATACACAATATTCAACACCATGTTCTTAGTTCAGACATCATATCGAATGCCCTCTGTTTAGCATATAAGTCACATATGTGAATTAAATGATGCGATCCTGATTACTTAGATACCATGTAGGTGAATTATGTCATGCGATCCTGTTTAGTTATTCATCATATCTTTGAATTATGTTATGCTATGCTATCCAGTTTAGATAGACATCATGTTAGGACCCCGACTCAATGCCACATTGATCTAGCATGTAACACCTCATATCACTTTGCGGCCTCACGCACGGTATTCCCACGGGTGTCGCCTTACCTTTGCCCGGAACCATTTGCGCCTTTTGGCACACGTATATGATAGTGTCGCTAGCATCCATATGATAAGGAGCCTGGGCTGACATGGCTAGTCGTAAACCCAAAGTGGCACAAACTTACAGGGACAGGCATCCATGACCCGGCATTGAACGTGTCGGTCATCAGCAAGTGAATCCAGGCTGTAGCACTGGGCTAGCAGGACTCCTGTAAACCGGGCTGTAGCGGGCTAACAGGACTCCGGTATCCATGACCGAAGGGGAGAACACGAGAACGAAGAAGGACACATGCCGACCAGCCTAAGTGTTCCGGAGCAGTAGCAAGCTACCATGGCTCAGTGGAAGCACTAGGAGACATTTCCCGATAAGAGAGGCTACTAAGGATAAACAACTAGATAGTCAGTTCCCACACATACCAAGCATTTCAAACATACACACAATATGCTTGATATGTGTAAATACAACATGGCATCACAACATAACTCTATGACTCAAGTATGTATTCATTAGGCTCCGAGGAGCGAGATATTACAAACATGGGTCTCATGAACCAACATTTAGAGCATATAGATCAAGCACATGCGGAAGCTTATCATGTCTGAGTACAGACATCTATAAATGAAAAAGGCTGAAAAGCCTGACTATCTACCAGATCCTGCCGAGGGCAGAAGATCGTAGCTGAGGTAACAAGCTAAACGTCGAAGTCCACGCAGAACTACTAGTGAGACGGAAGTCTCTGCAAAAACGTAAAATAGGCAAACGTGAGTACAAATGTACCCAGCAAGACTTACATCAGAACTAACTACATATGCATCATTATCAACAAAGGGATGGTGGGGTTTAAGCTGCAGACAAGCCAGCTTTGACTCGGTGGCTATCCTAAACTATGACTGCAAGTAACTCTTTTGAGGTGGCACACACGAGTCCACATATTCACCATATCAATACACCACTATGGATCCGCTCCGTCTCCCTACGAGAATGCCATCCATAGCACTCACACTTATCTTGCGTATTTTAGAGTATCCACTTTCACTTGTCTATGAACTGTACAGGCAACCCAGAAGTCCTTTTCCGTGGACACGGCTATTCGAATAGATGATGTTAACCCTGCAGGGGTGTACTTCTTCACACACGCTCTCACCACTTACCGCCGTTTACACGACATGTACTCGGCAACCTTCAAGCGGAAGCCCAACGAGGGTGTCGGCCATGACCTACCTAAACACTCAAGTCTCTAGTCCAGGTTTATCGCCTATTCGGGTTCCATCCGCGAGGAGATCCGGCCGGGGTTTCGCTCACAACCCCAAACAATGTGTGCAGGGTTCCCGAGACACCAAACGGGCGATCGGTACACCGGGCCACGATGTATCTACCGCATCATAGCCCACCCCTAGGGTCAGCGCCACGCACGGCCTCCAACACATATCCTACAAACACCAGAAACTAGTTGCAACTCCCGGACAGAGAACAAGGGTGATTAAGAAGTCGAGAGGGTCCATTGGTTTCGGGCCCAATGCGTGGTAGTATCTGTTTCATGGATGACAAACACAGAACTCAGTTCCCGAGGACGGTTTCAGTGAGACAACCCACCATGTACTCCTACATGGCCTCTCACCGCTACCTTTACCAAATCATGTTCACACACTTAGCTCACACACATAGGACATGTTCACACACCTCTAATTCATCCCGGATGAATCAAACCTGACACAACTCTAAGCAATAGCAGGCATGACAAACAAGCATGGATGAGTAGGCACATCAGGGCTCAAACAACTCCTACTCATGCTAGTGGGTTTCATCTATTTACAGTGGCAATGACAGGTCATGCAGAGGATAAAGGGTTCAGCTACGCAGCAAGTAATGAGATGAATCGTTGTTGTCCTAATGCAGTAAAAGAGAGCAGGAGCGAGAGAGTAGGATTGTATTGGAATGAACAAGGGGGTTTTGCTTGCCTGGCACTTCTGAAGATAATATAGTTCTTCATTGGTGTCATCGATCTCATCGTCGGAGTCACGTCTATCGAGAGGGGATAAACACCGGCAAACAGAGAAGAAACATGATCAATGCAATGCACAATATGATGCATGCTATGACATGACAATATGAATGTGTTTTGTCTAATGTAAGCTAGAACAGATTGGGATGAGTCCATTTGAGCCAAAGATTCAAATGCAAACCCATTTTAAGAGGTCATAACAGTGCATTAACTTGTTTCACCTAAATAGCAAAGTTATTGTGTTCTAACATGCATGAAACCAGTACAGATGGATAGATTGGATTTTTCTGATCATTTTTCATATATAATTTATTTCATTTGGAGTTACGGTTGATTTTCTATGATTTTTAGAAGTTTAGGCAATTTTCTGGATTTTCCTGAATTAAATTAAATCCAGAAAATGACTTATTGCGTCAGCTCTGCGTCACTATGACGTCAGCTGGTCAACTGCGGTTGACCCGATCAAACCTGACCAGTGGGGCCCATTGGTCAGTGAGAGAGGGCGTGGGGACCACTGTGATTAAATAAAACCAAACAGAAATTAAACTGGTGTTAGTTAAGGGCGTGGGGCCCAGTAGTCAGTGAGAGAGGGAGTTAATTAGCCCCGTCATTAGCAGTTAACGATGTTGCCACGTCGGCTCGCCGGCGTTCAGCCGCCGGCGACCATTTGCCGCGGCGGACGTGCGTTGGGAAAGCGCTAGGGGCCGCGGTTTGTTGTGCAGAAAGCATGGGGAGAAGCCCTTGCTCGGGCGCATCCAATGGACCAGACAGGGGGTCATGGGGCTGCCGGAATTTCGCCGACGACGAGTTTTGGCGGCGGCGCAGCTACGGGTTTGCACGGGCGCGGCGTGGTGGAGCACGAGGAGCTCAACCAAGGGCATAGACGGCGTCATCGGGTCACCAGGAGCACGTCTGTGCCACTAGGGCGAGCAAGCGAAGCTCAGGGGCGCGTGGCTCAACGTCCATGGCGGTGGCGGGCTTCGGTCGTCAGTGAACTAGGAGCTACGGCGTGAAAATGGGACAACAGAGAGGGGGGTTCGAGGGAGAGGCTTACGGCGGTTGCAACGGTGCAGATGGCGAGCTCGGGGAAGGCCAGAGCTGATCGGGGCGGCGAGGTCAATCTCTGGCGGCCGAGGAGGAGAAAAGCATCGGTGGCGGCGTTGCAGCGCGTCCGGGACCTCGTGGCTCGGTGGAGAGGAAGAGGGGGTCAAGGCGGAGCCTCTGGGCGCAACGAGGAGGCGAGGCAGTGGCTGTGGCCACGGCGATGCTCGTCGGCAGCGACGGACGCGTTCGGTCCGGGCGAGAGAGAGGGAGCAGAGGAGAGAGGGACGTGGGGGAGAGTGGCGAAGCGATCGGCGGGATCGGGGCGGCACGCTGGAGTCGCCCGCGCCCACTGGAACCACTACAGGTTCCGACGTAGAGTCCGGCGCAAAGTCCGGGAGGCTGCCTTGCTGCGCCTCCGGAGCCTCCTCCTGATGGGTCCCCTTCTGGGATCCCACCTCGGCGTCCTCATCAGCGCGGGGGGTAGAGGCCGTCGGAAGTGAATCCACATCCGACGGGGCCAATGACCCGCTCGATGAAGAGGGGAGATCATCATCGGCCAGACTGCGGACAGTATGCGGCATTAGTAGGACACTATGTGACACGAGAGAAATTGCATATCAGGGATCCGGATACTTACGATCTCGCTGGAGGCCTGGCCCTTGAAGTCCACTCCTCCTCGCCAACGTTGGTGTTGGCGGAGCTGTCCGGGGGGATAGTTCTCCCCCTCTTGGACCCTTCGGGCTCCCCGGTCAGGGAAGCCTTCCTCTTCCTCTCTCCCTCCTCCGGGAGAGAGTCTTCTTCCTCCTCCTCATCTTCGGGGGAGGAGTCCGCCTCGTCGTCGGGACGCTGATTCGGAACTCTTTCGAGTCCCGGCCGCCTTCTTGGCCTTCTTCTCGGCACCACGTGCGGTGCGGAACCAACAGCCCCGCTAGGCAGGCGCCCACTTGGTCTTCGGCACGGGAGCCGGGCGGATGAGCTGCTCGGCCTCTCGCATCCATTCTGTCAAAGGAAAAGGGAGATTGAAACCCTCTTAGAACCAATCTATTTACAGCAAGTGTCCCATAAAGGGTAGAATCACTTACCTCGTCACCGGATCTGCGAGTGAAATCGCGATCTTCCGTCGCGGATCGAAACCAGCGCCCTTAAACAGCACCCTCCAGGCGCCTTCGTACATCGTGTCGAAGAGCCCGCTTAGCGCCTGGTGCCGTTCCGGATCGAACTCCCATAGATTAAATGCCCGTTATTGGCATGGGAGGATCCGGCGGACGAGCATGACTTGGACCACATCGACGAGCCTGAGCTTCTTGTTCACCAGCTTCTGGATATAGGCTCAGAGTCCCGTCAGCTCCTTCGGATTACCCCACAGCAAGCCCTTCTCTTTCCAAGAGGTGAGCTGCGTAGGGATACCAGATCTAAACTCGGGGGCCGCCGCCCATGTAGGGTCGCGCGGCTCGGTGATATAGAACCACCCCGATTGCCACCCCTTGACGGAGTCCACAAAGGCCCCTTCGAACCAGAGGACGTTGGGCATCTTGCCAAACATGGCACCTCCGCACTCCGCCTACGTGCCCTTCACTACCTTTGGCCTGACGTTGAAGGTCTTGAGGCACAAGCCGAAGTGGGGCCGGATGCAGAGGAGGGCCTCACACACAACGATGAACGCCGAGATGTTGAGGATGAAGTTCGGCGCCAGATCGTGGAAATCCAGGCCGTAATAGAACATGAGCCCCCGGACGAAAGGGTGCAGTGGAAAGCCCAGTCTGCGGAGGAAGTGGGGAAGGAAGACGACCCTCTCATGGGGCCCAGGGGTAGGGATGAGCTGCCCCTCGTCGGGCAGCCGATGCGCAATATCGCTGGAAAGGTATCCGGCATTGCGCAGCTTGGTGATGTGCTACTCCTTGACGGTGGAAGCCAACCACTTGCCTCCCCCTCCGGACATGGTCGAGGAAGGTTAAGACGAGATGCACGAGCTTGGGCGTTGGAGCTTGAGTGCGCGGAGGTGGGTAAGCAAAGGAGGAAGAAGGCGTGGGTGAAAAGGTGAATCCTTATCCCTTATATTGGCAGGGTGAAGACTATGCGCCCCCCACCAGCCTGGTAAAACTCGCTTATCTCCCAAGCGCCACCATCAATGGCGCGGTTGGGTTACCCACGTCCGTATTGATGAGAATCCGGAATAAGGGGAACACGATCCGCTTCGACAAGGCGTGCCAAGAAACCGCCGCGCTAAGCGTCGAGGTGGTATAATAAAAAACGGTTCAAGTAAAAGCCTGGTAGCGGTGTGAAGTCATGCCGCATAATATGTTAGCAGATTGGACTTGTGTACATTTTATTCTCTCTATGGTGGAATGTGGAATTTATTTTGCAGAGTCGGACACTATCCTGGTGTTCATGATCTTCTCTGGATTATTCGAGGGAGGAACCCGCCTTGCAATGCCGAACATTATGCACGCCGGACTTATCGTCATTGAAGCCTGGTTCAGGGGCTACTGAGGGAGTCCTGGACTAGGGGGTGTCCGGACAGCCGGACTATCATCGTCCGCCGGACTCCAAGACTACGAAGATACAAGATTGAAGACTCCGTCCCGTGTCCGGATGGGACTTTCCTTGGCGTGGAAGGCAAGCTTAGGCAATACGGATATGTAGATCTCCTACCATTGTAACCGACTCTGTGTAACCCTAGCCTCCTCCGGTGTCTATATAAACCGGAGGGCTTTAGTCCGTAGGACACAACATACATCAAAACAATCATACCATAGGCTAGCTTTAGGGTTTAGCCTCCTTGATCTCGTGGTAGATCCACTCTTGTACTACCCATATCATCAATATTAATCAAGCAGGACATAGGGTTTTACCTCCATCAAGAGGGCCCGAACCTGGGTAAAACATCATGTCCCTTGTCTCCTGTTACCATCCGCCTAGACGCACAGTTCGGGACCCCCTACCAGAGATCCGCCGGTTTTGACACCGACACCTGGGATGACTCGGACAACATAATGGCTGTAAATGCTCAGAAAAAGGTTTGAGACATTCACAAGGATTTGCATAGTCACTTAACAACAACATATTAAGGTTCTGGTTCAACTGACAACATACTAAAAGTAGTAGAAACTGAATTGAGGACTGGAACCAACAATCCTATAAGTCTCTAACATAGTAACCCGTCATCCTAGTAGATAGATGAGAAGCCTAGTTCCTAAACCCCGTAGAAGAGAACAGGATGACTCAGATCAGAGGTCCATGAGGTATAAGGAGTAAAAAGAGCCTTATGTTCCATCCCACAATCAATTCCCTTATATAACTAAAGCATTTCTAGACTCAACTTCGACCAGTTGGCTTGGTAATCCTCTGACAGCATCAAAGCTCGATACCAAAGCTGTCAGGACCCCGACTCAATGCCACATCGATCTAGCATGTAACACCTCATATCACTTTGTGGCCTCACGCACGGTATTCTCACGAGTGTCGCCTTACCTTTGCGGGACCGTTTAGCCTTTTGGCACACGTATATGATAGTGTCGCTAGCATCCATATGATAAGGAGCCGGGCTGACATGGCTAGTCGTAAACCCAAAGTGGCACAAACTTACGAGGACATGCATCCATGACCCAAACATCGAGCGTGTTGGTCATGGTGAGTGAATCAGGCTGTAGCACTAGGCTAGCAGGACTCCGGTGAACCGGGCAGAAGCGGCTAACAGGACTCGGTATTCATCGCGTGACATTAGCCGAAGGACGGAACAGAGACGAAGAAGGACACATGCCGGCCAGCCTAAGTGTTAGGAGCGGTGGCAAGCTACCATGGCTCAGTGGAAGCACTAGGAGACATTTCCCGGTAAGAGAGGCTACTAAGGATAAACAACTAGATAGTCAGATCCCACACATACCAAGCATATCAAACATACACACAATATGCTCGATATGTGTAAATACAACATGGCATCACAACATAACTCTACGACTCAAGTATGTATTCATTAGGCTCCGAGGAGCAAGATATTACAAACATGGGTCTCATGACCCAACATTCAGAGCATACAGATCAAGCACATGCGGAGCTTATCATGTCTGAGTACAGACATCTATAAATGAAAAAGGCTGAAAAGCCTGACTATCTACCAGATCCTGCCGAGGGCACAAGATCATAGCTGAGGTAACAAGCTAAACGTCGAAGTCCACGCGGAACTACTAGTGAGACGGAAGTCTCTGCAAAAACGTAAAATAGGCAAACATGAGTACAAATGTACCCAACAAGACTTACATCAGAACTAACTACATATGCATCATTATCAACAAAGGGGATGGTGGGGTTTAACTGCAGCAAGCCAGCTTTGACTCGGTGGCTATCCTAAACTATGACTGCAAGTAACTCTTTTGAGGTGGCACACACGAGTCCACATATTCACCATATCAATACACCACTATGGATCCGCTCCCGTCTCCCTACGAGAACGCCATCCATAGCACTCACACTTATCTTGCGTATTTTAGAGTATCCACTTTCACTTGTCTATGAACTGTACAGGCAACCCAGAAGTCCTTTTCCGTGGACACGGCTATTTGAATAGATGATGTTAACCCTGCAGGGGTGTACTTCTTCACACACGCTCTCACCACTTACCGCCGTTTACACGACATGTACTCGGCAACCTTCAAGCGGAAGCCCAACGAGGGTGTCGGCCACGACCTACCTAGACACTCAAGTCTCTAGTCCAGGTTTATCGCCTATTCGGGTTCCATCCGAGAGGAGATCCGGCCGGGGTTTCTCTCACAGCCCCAAACGATGTGTGCAGGGTTCCCGAGACACCAAACGGGCACTCGGTACACCGGGCCACCCCTAGGGTCAGCGCTAGCACGGCCTCCAACACATATCCTACAAACACCAGAAACTAGTTGCAACTCCTGGACAGAGAACAAGGGTGATTAAGAAGCCGAGAGGGTCCATTGGTTTTGGGCCCAATGCGTGGTAGTATCTGTTTCATGGATCACAAACACATAACTTAGTTCCTGAGGACGGTTTCAGTGAGACAACCCACCATGTACTCCTACATGGCCTCTCACCGCTACCTTTACCAAATCGTGTTCACACACTTAGCTCACACACAGTAGGACATGTTCACACACCTCTGATTCATCCCGGATGAGTCAAACCTGACACAACTCTAAGCAATAGCAGGCATGACAAACAAGCATGGATGAGTAGGCACATCAGGGCTCAAACAAATCCTACTCATGCTAGTGGGTTTCATCTATTTACTGTGGCAATGACAGGTCATGCAGAGGATAAAGGGGTACAGCTACCACAGCAAGTAACAGATGAATCGTTGTTGTCCTAATGCAGTAAAGGAGAGTAGGAGCGGGAGAGTAGGATTGTATCGGAATGAACAAGGGGGTTTTGCTTGCCTGGCACTTCTGAAGATAATATAGTTCTTCATTGGTGTCATCGATCTCATCGTCGGAGTCACGTCTATCGAGAGGGGACAAACACCGGCAAACAGAGAAGAAACACGATCAGTGCAATGCATAATATAATGCATGCTATGACATGGCAATATGAATGTGTTTTGGCTAATGCAAGCTAGAACAGATTGAGATGAGTCCATTTGAGCCAAGATTCAAATGCAAACCCATTTTAAGAGGTCATAATAGTGCATTAACTTGTTTCACCTAAACAGCAAGGTTAATATGTTCTAACATGCATGAAACCAGTACAGATGGATAGATTGGATTTTTTTGATCATTTTTCATATATAATTTATTTCATTTGGAGTTACGATTGATTTTCTATGATTTTTAGAAGTTTAGGCAATTTTCTGGATTTTCCTGAGTTAAATTAAATCCAGAAAATGACTTATTGCGTCAGCTCTGCGTCACCATGACGTCAGCTGGTCAACTGCGGCTGACCCGATCAAACCTGACCAGTGGGGCCCATTGGTCAGTGACTCGGGGCTGGTTAGTGTCACAGACAAGTGGGGCCAGTCAATGGCCACGTCAGCGAGGTCAACGCCGACGCGTGGACCACTGTGATTAAATAAAACCAAACAGAAATTAAACTGGTGTTAGTTAAGGGTGTGGGGCCCAGTAGTCAGTGAGAGAGGGAGTTAAT
The DNA here is from genome assembly GCA_021437245.1 of Aegilops speltoides. NCBI lineage: Eukaryota > Viridiplantae > Streptophyta > Magnoliopsida > Poales > Poaceae > Aegilops > Aegilops speltoides. Next base: position 104,332,420 of record CM038147.1, read on the forward strand.
TAGCCCCGTCATTAGCAGTTAACGACGTTGCCACGTCGGCCCCCCGGCGTTCAGCCGCCGACGACCATTTGCCGTGGCGGACGTGCGTCGGGAAAGCGCTAGGGGCCGCGGTTTGTCGTGCAGAAAGCATCGGGGAGAAGCCCTTGCTCGGGCACATCCAATGGACCAGACAGGGGGTCGCGGGGCTGCCGGAATTTCGCCGGCGACGAGTTTTGGCGGTGGCGCAGCTACGGGTTTGCACGGGCGCGGCGTGGCGGAGCACGAGGAGCTCAACCAAGGGCATAGACGGCGTCGTCGGGTCACCAGGAGCACGTCTGTGCCACTAGGGCGAGCAAGCGAAGCTCGGGGGCGCGTGGCTCAACGTCCATTGTGGTGGCGGGTTTCGGTCGTGAGTGAACTAGGAGCTACAACGTGAAAATGGGACAACAGAGAGGGGGGCTCGAGGGAGAGGCTTACGGCGGTTGCAACGGTGCAGACGGCGAGCTCGGGGAAGGCCAGAGCTGATCGGGGCGGCGAGGTTGATCTCCGACGGCTGAGGAGGAGAAGAGCATCGGTGGCGGCGTTGCAGCGCGTCTGGGACCTGGTGGCTCGATGGAGAGGAAGAGGGGGTCGAGGCGGAGCCTCTGGGCGCAACGACGAGGCGAGGCAGTGGCTGTGGCCACGGCGATGCTCGTCGGCGGTGACGGATGCGTTCGGTCCGGGCGAGAGAGAGGGAGCAGAGGAGAGAGGGCCATGTGGGAGAGTGAGCGAAGCGGTCAGCGGGATCGGGACGGCACACGGGAGTCGTCCACGCGTCCAGGGGCTCGTCGGCAAGCAGGAGGTGGCCGCGCATGCGTCGGGCACACGCCCTCGTCCTCCTGGCGCGATGGAGAAGACGACAGGAGGCACCAGGTGGGCTGGGCCAGCGAGCTGGGCCGGCTACAGGTAGGTGGGCCAGGTGGGCTGCCAGGTGGACGCCAGGTAAGTCTCTCTCTCTCTCTCTCTCTCTCTCTCTCTCTCTCTTTTCTGTTTTCTATTTTTCTGTAATTTTAGGGCTTTATTAAAAATACTTAGACTCTTTCAAAAATCATGAAACTACTCATGATCACTGTTGGGAATATATCCTACAGTAAACATTTTAGTTTATGATTATTTGAGCATTTAAAATATTTTATAGCATTTAAATGCCCAAATGCAAATAGAGTATGATTTAATCCAGAGCCCAAATATGTCATGGAAAAATGTGCATCACCTCTGGTTACTGTTTCCAGCATTTCCAAGAATGATGAACATTTTTTGAAAGCCATTTGGATTTACTGGAAATATTTTGGTTGAACCTAGTGAATTCCTTTAATGCTAGGGTTTAGGCAATCCCCATTTCAAGTTTAAATGAAAATGAAAATGATGCATGGATGCAATGCCACTAATTACAAGAAGATTTCTAGGGCTGTGACACATCATATATGTGAAATTATGTCGTGCTATCCGTTTTAATTAAACAATATACATGTCAACTATTTCATGCCTTTTTTTCACACTATCTATTGCATCTGTCACTCATACAATGTCTGTACATTCAACTATGTTTCCTGTTTATCGGCCATTTGAATTCGAGCGGGTGATGCCAGTATCCAGCGGACTAAAAACACGGTCTTCAAATAAAATAGTGCTACCACTTGGTGGAGATAGCACCCTGGTTGTACATGCACAAGAACCAGCCCTACCACACATAACCCAAACTCTCGCAGATTGTACCCCTACTGCGATGGATAGAGAACCAGCTTCACCCAATCTAACCCCAACCCCAGCAGATAATAACCTAGTTCCTGTTGACACAGCACCATCTCCACCACAGAGCTCCCAAGCAAGAGCAGTTAGTAAGGCAGCTCCAGTGCCCAAAGGGCCAGTACTACCACGGCGAACCCAAACTCCACCAGTTAGTACGCCTATTCCTGTGGAGGAAGCACAACCAGCTAGTCGTAGTTTAGCAGCTATCACATTTGATGTTGTTAAATCGTATGTGCGTATCTTCCCATCTTGGAAATATTATACCAAAGATTAAGGAAAATGCCAGTTGCAGGTGTTTGTCCAGGAGTTATGTGTAAGTATTGTTATTCATGGCAATTACTTTGCTTTGTCCATACATCCTACCTCCATGATGGTTATAATACAGCAAATTTTCCCATTTTTCTCTATAGAGAAGGACCGATCTGGAAACTCGGGATGAGGTAACCTGTGCTAATACCTCTTCTATCTTCAAGAATGCTTGGTGGCAGTATCGGAATTACCTAAAGAAAATGTACTTCACCGGCAAAGAAATTCATCAAATTCCCTTACGTTCTCTTGAGACACATTTACTGGACGATGACTGGGAACGCCTTGTTCTGTACTGGTCCCGAACCAAGAATGTGGTAAGGTCTATGAGCTCATTTTCTATTTTTAAGTATTATATTCTTGTGTCTTACTGTACTCTGTTCATGTAGAATAAGTGCCTAAACCTGAAGAACAACTGTTCTAATTTAAGATTCCATTGCTATCATAGTTCAAAAAAGCGCTAGGCGTTAATTGTGCGTTTTGCCACCGCCTTGCGCTTTACTGACCAAAGCTCATGCTTATGCGCAGTTATGCATAGATTAAGCATAGTTATGCACAATGCATTTTGCCAACGCCTAGAGCCTAGGCGCGCCTTTTTTAACTATGATTGCTTTGCTCTTGTATCACTGTATTTACTCATACAAACTTATTTTTAAATTGAAGGATCCAATCGAAACTTCAATGGCACAACAGGTATGTTCAGGCATGCTTCTTTAACAGGTTTGCTCTTATCAATAACTCTGTTGATTTCAATTTCAATTGTGTATAGAGTTGACTTTCATATCATGCACATTACTAGCATCACAAAAGAGCCAATAGTGTTGTTGTACATGTAGACCCGTGGTACCCATTGTCGGTGTCAAAACCGTCGGATCTCGGGTAGGGGGTCCCGATCTGTGCGTCAAGGCTGATGGTAACAAGAAGCAAGGGACACAGATGTTTACCCAGGTTCGGGCCCTCTCGATGGAGGTAAAACCCTACTTCCTGCTTGATTAATATTGATGATATGGGTAGTACAAGAGTAGATCTACCACGAGATCGTAGAGGCTAAACCCTAGAAGCTAGCCTATGATGGTATGATTGTATTTGTGATCGGCCTTCTAAGGACCAACCTCTCCGGTTTATATAGACACCGGAGAGGGCTAGGGTTTACATGGAGTCGGTTACAAGGAAGGAAACACAATATCCGGATCGCCAAGCTTGCCTTCCATGCAAAGGAGAGTCCCATCCGGACACGGGCCGAAGTCTTTGAGTCTTGTATCTTCACGCTTCAATAGTCCGGACGTTGTACACAGTCCGGCTGTCTGGATACCCCCTAATCCAGGAGTCCCTCAGTAGCCCCTGAACCAGGCTTCAATGACGATGAGTCCGACGCGCAGTATTGTCTTCGGCATTGCAAGGCGGGTTCCTTCTCCGAATACTCCAAAGTAATTATTGAACACTTGAATCGTGTCCGGATCCACAAAATGATCTTTACACACCGCTGTAAAGAGAATGATATTTCACAAACGCAATTTGCTGACAACTTTTTCTGATGACGTGGCATGTTATTACGGTCGGATCATTATTCAAACCGTTTTCCCACAACCAGCTACAACGCATATTGCGAGGCGGTTTCTTTGACACGTCTTGTCAAAGCAGAGATCATGTCCCCTTATCACGGGATTCTCATCAATACGGGTATGGGTAATCCCACCACGCCATCAATCGTGGCGCTTGGGAAACAAGCGATTCCCAACGGGCAAGTGGGGAGGCGCACCGCCTTCGGCGCCTCTATAAAGAGATAAGATATCCCCATTTTCGCCCACGCCTTCTTCCTTCTTTGCCCACTCTCGCCCCCTCGAGCTCCAGCGCCCAAGCCCAAGTCTTCTCCGCACAGCTAAACCTGTCCGGAGCGGGAGGCAAGTGGGTGGCTTCCACCGTCAAGGATAAGCACATCACAAATCTTCGGGCGGCCGGATACTTGGCCACGGACATAGCGCACCGGCTACCGGATGCCGGGCAGGTCATTCTGACCCCAGGACCCCACGAGAGGGTCGTATTCGTCGCCCACTTCATCCATGGACTGGGATTTCCACTCCATCCCTTTGTCCGCGGGCTCATGTTCTACTACGGGCTAGATTTCCATGATCTAGCCCCAAACTTTGTCCTCAACATCTCAGCGTTCATCTTCGTATATGAGGCCTTCCTCTGCATCCGGCCTCATTTCGGCCTGTGGCTGCAAACCTTCTGCGTGAAGCTGAAGATCGTAAGCGGCCAGCAAGCAGAGTGCGGAGGGGCCATGGTGGGCAAGATGCCTAACGTCACCTGGCTGGACAGTTCCTTCGCAGAGACTGTAAAAGGATGACAATCGGGGCAGTTCTACATCACCGAGCCACGCGGCGCCAACTGGGCAGCGGCCCCCGAGTTCCGATCCGGAGCCCCCATGCGGCTCACCTCCTGGGAAAAGAAGGGCCTGTCTTGGGGCAATTCTACGGAGCTGACCAGACTCCAGACATGCATCAAAAGCATGAAGGACAAGAACATCAAGCTTGTCAACGTGATCCAGGTCATGCTCGTTCGCCAGATCCTGCCCTGCCAAAGGCAAGCATTCAATCTGTGGGAGTTCGTCCCGGCCAAACACCAGACGCTCCGGAAGCTCTATGACATGACGCACAAAGGCGCATGGAAGGTGATGTTCAAGGCCTCTGAAGTACTTCCTCCCACATCCGAGGACCGCGGGCTTCACGCCGCGCGGGCTCCTAGTCAGGTGAGTTCTCAGACTACCAATGGACCCAGTTCTTCCCAATATATTCATGGGAGTGCCTTAAGTAGTTATGCATGTTTGTTTCAGGATTATGTGGAGATAGCGGAGCAGGTTTACTGTCCGGCTCCGCTTCCAGAAGGCCCAGCTGATGCTCTCCTGATGGAGATGCTGGTACCGGCACCGTACAAGGTGCCGGAGAAGAAGGCCAAAAAGAAGGCCCCAGGGATCCGAAAGGGTCTCCGGCGTAAGGTTATGCCAGAAGCCTCGTCCGACGATGACAAGGCACACTCCTCCCACTAAGGGGAGGAGGAATAAGAAGAAGACGCCCCATCCGGAAAGGATGAGGGGCCCGGGGAGGCGGACCAGGGGGCCGAAAAAGGCCCTCGGCGCAAGGCTGTCATACCCCTGTCGTCTGATGATGACGAGACAGATTCCTCCCGCGGAGGCAGGGAGAATCAAGAAGAAATTCCACCCCCCGCATTGGGGGGAGAAGAATAGAAAAGCCACCCCGGAGGGGGAGGCTGGGGCGTCCAAGAAGGGGAAGGTGTCCCTTCCGGACTACTCCGCCACGACTGCTCACAGTGAGGAGGGGTGGATGCCTAGGGGGAAGCCCCCAGTGCGATCGTAAGTTTCCGCACTCCATCATAGCTTCACTCTATAGATTTTGTTTAACGCCGAACATATGTGCAGTCCGACCAGGGCTTACCCCGAAGTGTCTTCCTCCGGGTCCCTGAGCGATTCGGAGATCAATTCGCTTCCGATAGCCACTACTCCTCAACCCGCGGATGACACGGAGGTGTTGTCCCGAAGGCTCCCAGAGCAGGGCGAGGTGACTCTGGAGACGCCCCGAGGCGGGGTCCCAGACGTCGGACACGCGGGGTTCAAGATCCCCGCGGATCGTGTCGATGAGAGCCACAGTAGGCCGGGCTCTCAACCGAACACTGCCCCGAAACCTTCAATGGTTCCGAACTCAGGCAGACAGCCCCTCGTTAGGGAGGGCAAGCCATCTGCATCGAGGACTTCCGGTGCGCCCGAGGCGCCGGATTGTCTGCTGGAAGCGCTTCGCAGCGCTTCCATAGTTCGGTGATTCTGAAGGTTTCATCCACCAAGAGCGGACTAACCGAAGCTTGCACCAGCCTCTTGACAGGCTTTGAGGTAAAGTAATAGATATGTGTAAAATTACCACCCGATAGGTAGTAGCCCCTGATACTCTGTTTGGTGTTCGGAAAGAAAAACCGAACGGATGGTCAATTATAATCCGCAAGATTCTAACAATAAATATTCATGTGCATAAGCAGGCTGTGCTACTTGCTGCCGCTGCCCGTACTGCCGAGGTTGCCGAACTGAAGCAGGACCTAGAGCAGGCGCAGGGAGAGCTCGGCCTCACGAGAGGCAGCTCGAGGAGAATAAAGGTAAGCGATTCCCCGCTCGCATGTATTTAAAGATAGGCAAAATTGGCTAGTCAAACACGAAAGCGTCATGACTGTGTAACAGGGGCCACCACCGAAGTGGCGTCCCTGAAGAAAGCGCTGTCCGAGGCCGAAGACAAAGCGGCCTTGGAATGCAAGGAGCGCGAAAAGCAAAGTGCTAGAGTGGGCGAGGTACAACAAGAGCTCCAGGACCTCGGTAGGAAGTGCGAGTCCGTGGAGCATGATCTAAAGATGAAAGAGTCCGAGCTTGCGAAGGCCCCTGTGAATTTGAAAGACGCCAAGGCCGAAGCCAAGAAAGCACAACAGGAGATCTAGGAGGCCAAAAAGATAGCAGCGGTAAGAAGTTCTTTATTCAAAGCAAACAGGTGGAGGAGGCATTTCTTTTACTTACTTGAATTCGGAGCTCTCTAGGGGCATTCGCAGATCTGCCACGCAGCTTATCAGACGCTGCAGAGTTCTACCATGCCCAGGAGGGGCGCTCAACGGAGAAGCTGTTCTGGTCCCAGTATGCCGGGGCCGAACACCCGATGCCTCTGAGTGACCAACTGAAGCAGTTGGTCGAACTCCACAGGGCGGCCGAACTGGCTATGAAAGGTTTCATAGTCCAGATGTGGCCTGGTGAGCTCCTGCCCACTAGCTACTTTGGCCTGATCAAGCGGATGGTGGATGCTTGTCCGCGGCTTGACGTGATCAAGTGATCCGTTTGCATCGAGGGTGCCCGCCGGGCCTTTGCCCGCGTCAAGGTGCATTGGGGCAAGCCGGATGCGGAGAAGCTAGTCAAGGACTGCCACCGGAGGGCAAGGCGCATCGCTATCCCGAGATGTACTATGATGGCGTTATGAAGGGTGCTCGTCTCATGGCCGATGAGTGTACCAAGGACACCATTTTTGAATGAATTCACTTCTGTCATGTTTGTAATTTAAAGATGAAGTTACTTGCGCTATGTAGCGCCTTTTCTATTTAAAATATTACCTTATGTACGGCTGTTTATAAAACTCTAATTAGGCCAGTCGTTGGATTCCGCCCCCATGTAACTAGTACTGGGGTGTTCGTGGAAAACCCGTACACTCTTTATCCAAGTGTTTGGTCCCTTAAGGAGATGTCCGGCGCAGCGAACAAGGAAATCGGACTATACGGCTTTATAACTTTCAGTTAGCCATAGAAGTCTATAATTTTAAATTTCGGCGAAGCCCCTAAAATCCGGACAGCCGAATTGGGGCGCTATACACGCCTATATCGGACGAAGCCGATTTATCGCCTAAAGCGGAAAATCTTTAAGGATTTTAAGACCTCTCGAACAGCGACTAGCTCTCGCCACATCATGCCGGTCAGTTTTCGGCTTTCTCTACTGAGGTGCTCGTCCGAAAGAACCAGGACACAATCGCAGTAGTTCTCCCTGCGCTACCTTAGCCGATATAACGGAACGTAAGGCACCAAAAGAAGGGAGCCGGGCTATCCCAGCTGTAGACCCAAGACATGATTCGGAGCTGATGCATATAGTGCTATAAGTTCGGGGTGCCGCACTATTGAAAGTGTTCGGACTTAACTTGCCATATTACGGGACGCTGTGAGAAGCCCCTGGCAAACTGACCGTACCAAGGTGTACGGATGTAATATCAAATAAACATTTAAAAAAAGCTCAAATAAGAATAATAAGCTGACGCTATATATGATCTCCCATTGACGAATAATACGTTTAAACGTATGTTTACAATGGATGCATTAAGCGGAGATAAATAGGACTATTTGACATGTCCTATCCAGGGGCAGGCTGTGTACAGATAGATAAAGTAGGTATAATGATCGTAAATAGATTCACCTGGGTATTTCCTTCTGTGCACAACGTGTGTTGCCTCTTTGGATGTCTCTCCCATGTAAGTCCGGCCATTCGGCTCTTCTAAGGATGTTGCACTAAAGCGGTGTCCTGAAAGGTAAGAGGGAAAGATTATGAAGGTATTTGGTTGTTACCCGCGCTATTGACTGAGTCGTTGATGTGCCTCCGCCCATGCCCATGGTATGTTGAGTGTGTAATTGTGTACGCGTGGCACGAATGCTGCTTTGATGGGGCTTGAGTGGAGGTCGGACTGCTAATCACGCTCTTGGCGTTCCTGATGATCCTGTTGCAGGGTTCTCCAGACTCGCTTGACGGTGCTTGAGGTTGTCGTCGCCGGATTGGAGGTTTGCCGGAGGAGGCCGCATTGTACTTCTATCGCGAGGGCTGCAGTATGCTCTTTTGTACGGAGAGAGCGGTCCATGTTTCCGTTTACTGTTATGACCCCGCGCGGACCTGGCATCTTGAGCTTGAGGTATGCATAATGTGGTACCGCATTGAATCTAGCGAATGCGGTTCGTCCGAGCAGTGCGTGGTAACCACTACGGAAAGGGACGATATCAAAGATCAACTCTTTGCTCCGGAAGTTGTCCGGAGATCCGAAGACCACTTCCAGTATTATAGAGCCCGTACAGCGGGCCTCTACTCCAGGGATGACACCTTTAAAGGTGGTTTTGGTTGGCTTGATCCTTGAAGGATCAATGCCCATTTTTCGCACTGTGTCCTGATAAAGCAGGTTCAGGCTGCTGCCGCCGTCCATAAGGACTCGCGTGAGGTGGAACCCGTCGAAGATCAAGTCTCTGCGGATATCCGCCGTGTAGTTCAGGTTTTCGAACCTAATTTGATGGCCAGGGGCGTAACTGTCGATCTGCTCCAGATGGCCAAGCGAATTGGCCCGCAGTGTGTAGTCGCCGAACACGAAGATCTGTCCGGGGAGGAAAGTCTCACCTTGGACCATGCCGCTGACGATGATTGAAGGAGCCATCGAGCCTTGCGGCGACATCACAGAGGAACTCTCAATGAAAGCACCAATGTCGGTTTCAAAACCGGGGGATCTCGGGTAGGGGGTCTCGATCTGTGCGTCAAGGCTGATGGTAACAGGAAGCAAGGGACACAGATGTTACCCAGGTTCGGGCCCTCTCGATGGAGGTAAAACCCTACTTCCTGCTTGATTAATATTGATGATATGGGTAGTACAAGAGTAGATCTACCATGAGATCGTAGAGGCTAAACCCTAGAAGCTAGCCTATGATGGTATGATTGTAATTGTGATCGGCCTTCTAAGGACCAACCTCTCCGGTTTATATAGACACCAGAGAGGGCTAGGGTTTACATGGAGTCGGTTACAAGGAAGGAAACACAATATCCAAATCGCCAAGCTTGCCTTCCACGCAAAGGAGAGTCCCATCCGGACACGGGCTGAAGTCTTTGAGTCTTGTATCTTCACGCTTCAATAGTCCGGACGTTGTACACAGTCCGGCTGTCCGGATACCCCCTAATCCAGGACTCCCTCACCCATCTGAAATCTTGTTGTGCCGTGTAGTTTCCCACGCTTTGTATGCTTTCACTGCTGCTTTGTCTTGAACTGATATGATTTGAACCGTGTCTCTATTTTGATTTGGCATGACAATGTAGTGACCATAGAACATAGATATATGTTTGTTTGATGCTTTTATTATGTACTTGGCAATAGAAGACTTGGTAGTTTAATCCTGTCCACCTTACTAATGAACTGGTTCACCGAAATGAGTTTCATATACTAGTACATGCTAAACTTGTTATGTGTCTGCTTGTTTCTTCTATTAGAATGCTGACAGAATATTGAGGAAGAGTGACTTATTAAGCAATGGTAAAGGAAGTAATGCAGATAAGGTTCAGGATAATGACACATCCTTGTTGATCTCCAACGAAGCTGATAAAACAACTAAGGAAGACTATCTTGAAGACAGCGAGACAACCCCAAAGTCCTGTCTTGGTTTAGTGTTCGAGTTACTGACCACTACCGCTTGCACAAGCTATTCAAACTCACTGTCTGAATCAGTTCGGTTTCTTGAATCTCAATTACAAGCTGAAAGACATCGATCAGCTGTGCCGCGACAAGAAGCGGAAGGACTACGGAAGTCCCTGGAGCATTCAGATGCATACTTTCTCGTGCAACAGCAAGCGTTGGAGGATTTTAGCGCCAAACAGGACAAAGCTAATAAGCTTGCTAAGCTTATTGCCAGCATGGTGGATACCCAAGATAACGTTTCTTGAGCTCTTCTGAAGTTGTTTCAGTTATGCTCTTGTTTTGTTGTCGCGTTTATTTGCACTGGTCGCCAATTTTGACGGCCGGTGTATGTAATATGCTGCTTTGTTCCCTATATTTGCACTGGTGGCGAACTTTGATGCCCAGTGGATGTAATATGTGTAATAGTGGTAATAGGCTAGCGTTAATTGCTTGCTTATTTATTTCCTTATTGTCTTGTTTAGTTGTTTGCTTGTAGTCACTGCAGTTCTTTTTCTGTGTTTTTCGAGTGGCCACAATAGCCTATTTTGGTAACTAGGCAAAAATAATCATGGCAACACACGGACTGTTGTAACCATGGGCCTCCTATAGGCCATATGATCCATGGGCCTTCTTGTGGTCGTAGGATCCATTGGCCTTCTATACGGGCCGTAGGATCCATTGGCCTTCTATACGGGCCTTAGGATTCATGGGCCTTCTTTGGGCCGTAGGGTCCATGGGCCTTCTACGGGCCGTACGATCCATGGGCCTTCTACGGGCCGTACTATCCATGGGCCTCATACGGTCCGTAGGATCCATGGGCCTTCTACGGGGCGTATCATCATTTCGCCAATCATGGGCCGTACTATTCGTGGACGATAACGGGCCGTTAATAGGCCGTCACTACTAGGGAAAAGCCTAGCAGCAACGTGGGTTTTGGGCCTATCAGTAGCGCGGGCAGAAGCGCTACTCATAAGGCGCTACAGCTAACGCTTAGCAATAGCGCGGCTTGACCCACGCTACTGCTAAATTGACTTAGTAGCAGCGGTTCTTTAGAACATCGCTACTGTTAATTAGTAGTAGCGCTTCTCCTAACCCGCGCTACTACTATTATTTAGTATTTTATTTCTTTTCTATTTCATGTTGTATTCATACACCTTTACACAAGTTTTCATACAACAGGAATTTAGAGATTGTTTTTACATCATAATGAGTTATTACATCATGGGGTGCAAGAACCGTGGACTAGTTTCAAGTGGATGTCCATCCACTTGAAACTAATCATGATTCTTTCACCCAATGATATAATAATATCATCATCATCATCATATCATTAACAACTTAGCATCATAATACATCATTGTCATATAACACCTCCTCAATATCATCGTTTTCATCATTGACATCACATAACACCTCCTCAAGATCATCATTATCAACTCTAACACATTACCACATAATAAACATATTGTACCTCATAGGACCTATTACATTCGATTAAGACCTACTACATTTTCTAAGGTAAAATAACAAAAACAAGATAGCCCCGACTCTCCATTATGGAGAATGGAGATTAGCCATCTCCCATTCTTGCCTTTCGCTGAATGTTACTTCCAAGAACCTCCTTGTGAATGTCCATACATTTCTTCCATTCTTTGATGATCATATGTTCACGGGTTTTAGAAATCCGATATGCACAGTGAGATCAGTAGATTTACCGGCGGTATGTTCGAATCGAGAGGCGACCATGCAGAGACATCGGATGAGGCACACAATCCATCGGGAGTTTCGTTGAAAAACATAATAATAACTTTGTAGTTAGCAATGATGTACTAGTTTTAGAAGTATGCAAAAATGCACGAATGTCGTAATAGTAAAAAATCTTACTAGGGTATCTCCGGAGAAGTTATCGTTGTTCAACACATGCACTAGTGGCACGTATTCACCATAATTTGGAGGAGTTCGATAATAGGCATTGTAATTCTCAAGAAGAGTACAAAATGCGATCGATGATTTTTCTCCTTATATGTTAATTGGGTGCCTTCGGTGTAGTGGGTTTTATCTACCATCTTCCGCACAGTCTTTGAAGAATCAAAATAAGCTGTCAATGGAAATAAGCTATCAACTATTTTGAAATAAACAATATAAATTAGTTAATAACTATGTTTGAGAAACTCACATAGCGGTACAATCGGCAGCGTATCAACAAGGACCCAAATGTCCATATTGTCTTCCTCCCTGTCAGGATCACCAAGATCCATGGTGATAATCATACCCTCATCAAAACCATACATTTTGCAAAGTGCTTCCCAATTTTGGCAACCAAAATGGGTTACGCTCTGAGCATTGTACAGATTACTTCAAAATCCATATCATGATGGGTCCTTAGGTGTATTTTCTTTGTTTCAAAATTTTCATGGTCTTCAAAACCCATCCTCTCCAAGACATAGCGTCTTGCATGGCATGGGATAAGCTAGTCGAATTGTAAAATATGAAAATTAGACGTTGAAATAGTTGAAGTCATGCTTAATGGAGAAAAAAACTATTGTAAATGCGTTGCATCCGTATGAACATCGCAGGTCTCCTCGAGCTTAATGCTAAAGCGCTGATCGTCGTCTAGCCGAACAAACCTGTCGCACATACCTCGATCGTCGTGGCACCAGCTACACTCCCCCGGGAGACCGTCGTCGTCCGAGTACGACATTTCCTACAATCATAATTCAAAGATTAAACTTGTACATATTCTAGCACAAGTCATGTCAGAATTCACGACAAAATCCGGCATGACCTTTGCTAAAAAGGACATATCGAGCGCCTGAAATTTGCCGGAACGGAAATTAATCAACACTCCGACAAAACATAGGCCACTCGAAGATGTAAACTGAACATGAATGGCCACTTGGGCAACCACATATCCTATTTGAGCAACAACACAAAATATGCAAGGATATTTGGCTGGTCTCACCTCGATGTCGGAGGGGGTACATCGGTGACTGGGATGACGGCGGGGATGTCGGAGGGGGTCGGTGACGGGGACGACGGAGGTCACCTGAAACCATATAAGTTATCACTAGCAACAAAACATATTCAACTAGTTTTATTAATTCAACTAGTTCTTACTAAATATAAACTTACTATAAATAGAAAAAAACTAGTTCTTTCTAAAAATAAAGTAGTTCAACTAGTTATATTAATTATCTTACTAACAATAGATTAGTTACATTAATTCAACTAGTTCAACTAGTTTATTAATTTACTTACTAAACTAGTTCAACTACAACTAAAGTAGTTCAACTACCACTACTACTACTAAAAATCTAGTACTAACTAAGCTAAATTAACATCTACTACTACTAAATTAACATCTAGTACTAGCTAACCCTAAATTAACATCTACTACTACTAAATCTAGTACTAACTAGTGGCACGGGGGTGGGGCGACGGAGAGGTAGCTAGGGCGGCGAGGTCGAGGGCGGTGGGAGGAGGCTGCCGGAGGAGGAGGAGGCGGCAGCAAAGGAGGGAGGAGGGCGAGGAGGAGGAGGAGGGCCTTGCAGCGGAGGAGGATGTGCGAGGAGGATGGAGGAGGGACGGAAGGAGGAGTACCTCGGCGGACGATTTAACGGGCAGCGGGGGCGGCAGCGGCGACGGACGACGACGGTTGACGCAAGCGAGAGTGCGGTGTGTGAGTGAGAAGGGCCGGTCCTCCGTGGGGATAAGGTAGGGATAGTTGTAGCGCGTTTGACAAAGCGCTACTGCTAACCTAAGTAGTGATGGCGCTCTACAATATAGTGCGCCATTGCTATAGCTATGGGGGCCAAGGTCATGGCAACTATAGCAAGATGTATTTGTATGCTACAAGCAGCGCCTCGCTACTTCCAAGTCGAGAGCGTTTGGCGGAATGACACGCTGCTGCTAAGTAGCAGTAGCGTGGTATTTTGAAGCGCGCTGCAGGTAAGATTCTGTGTATAGGCTTTTCCTTAGTAGTGCGTATTTGATAACTCTATGAAAACAGCCCAACGGGTTTTTTTGACATGAAAATGGCCCAACGCATTAGCGGTCCGCAAACGGGCCGACTGCAATGACGGGCTGAATTTGGCCCACAAGCAGAAAATGGCAGTAACGGGCCATATGTAACCGAATGCTGCAAATGAGCCCAAGAATCAATGGGCCCTGAGAAGGCCGAAAGATAACTTGGGCTGGAAATGACCCAATGGAATAACGGGCCGTTAATGGGTATACAGTGATACACTGTTCATTACGGGCCAGTTTCACCACGGGCCGTTAATGGGCCAAGAGTTACAAAGGGCCTCATATGGGCCGAAAGAAGTCATGGGCTACACATGGGCCGGAAGTTAAAACGGCTGGAATCATATTGGACGGCCCAGATGACGCTACTGGGCCTAATTCGGAGAGGTTGTAACGGGCCCTGGGTTAGCGGGCTGTAAATGGGCTATATGCGAACAGGCCGTTTACAGGCTTTCGTGGGCCGGCCCGCCACCTTTTGACCAAGTCAAAACGGCCAGCCTTTTCACAGGAATGGGCTTTTGTTGGGCCGTGCCACGTGTCGCCGTATCATAGACGCCTTCGGTCCAATGAGTGGATGACATCTGTCCCAATGGTGAGCCGATACATGTTTGCTCCAGCCAATGATGATTTTACATGTGGAAAATCCCCATTGGTCGGGGCTGTTAATGGGTTATCGGATCCAAAACCGGACCCGATAGCTTAACGGTGTTCCGTTACGGTGGATGCCACGTGTCGGTCACCCTTGACGAAAGCACTTCTGTGACGCGCGATTTATCGTCATGGAAGTGGACACTTCCGTGATAATAATTTTGGTAATGTCATGGAACACTTCTACGACAGCACATGTATGACTATCTTGATTTTGTCATAAAATCGTCATGGATATACATGCATGACAAAAAACGCGACCTACTGTGATAAATACGTATCATCACGAAAGTGTATTTTTTTAGTGTATTTTTCTATTTCTTGATGAGGCCCACTAGTAGTAGGTTGCGTTGGGGAGAAAAAATCAATGCAGTTGCCTCAAGCTATTATTTTTCTCATGGGGCATCTGTATCCATATGCCACCATTATTCATTCGCTAATGGGAAACCATGTGGATGCTTGATGCCAACTTTTCTACAAAGGAGGCGGACGTTCTGCCAATGCAGATAAAGTTGTTGTCGTTCCTTCCCCTCTGCGTCATCGTACTCTGGGACCTCTGCGGGGTGCATGCATATTTGTGTGCTTAGGATCTATTGGATCTGCTGAGCTTTGGTCTTTCTGGGCATGGCAACCGTGGTGGAGAAGGCGGCCATGCTGGGGAAATTTTGTCTCCTAGCTTCGTCCCCATAGCTGTGGTGTGTGCTTTGTCCTCGCCGTGAAGCCTAGGAATCCATTTCAGGAGTTGGAGTGGCGCCAGATCTCCCTCGTTGGGAGGCCATGTCTCGTCCCCGATGGTTCTTCGTCTTGTTGCATCTCCGGTGTGCTTGTCCTAGTGGACCGAGGTTGACGACTTCCCGGTCGTAAAGAAACTGTCCGTAGTATACAAGGTCTTGCCGGCTCCACGTGGGAGTGGTGGTGGCGTGGCGGCGTGCCTTCATCCCACATCGGAGTTTGTGGTGGGTCGGAGCCTTAAGGACCCGGTTGTAATTTACATTTTATTTGGGGTGCATGTACCACTAGTCTTGTTTAATGACCTGGAGGCATTCCCGCGCAAAAAAAATTGCTATTACTCCTTTTTTCCTTTTTTTTTCCAGCAATCTCTACTCCTAAAGGGGGAGTTGGTACTCTCGCCTCACTCCCACCAACAATATATTACGCCCGAGAGCGTTTTACAGCCGGCCCATTTGACACATGAATTAACTCAATAATATCGACACTTTCAAACAATGTGGTGCATTAACCCATTGAAATCAAATCTTAGAAAAAATCTCAACTAAATCCAAAACGTTCCTTTCCTTTCACTACCCATACCCAAATCAAATCAAATATTACCAACCCATCAAATATAAACAAAGTTAGCAGGCCCATTTGGCGCCTACACGTGTTTATATTTTTTCGTTTCTTTTTTTCTGTTTCATTTTTTTGACCAACCTATTATGTTGGGCTCGGCATACTCTTAGAATCAGCACACACATGTACGTCATGGTAAGTTGGTAGGGTCGCAACCATTCCGGTTAAAGCTTCCCCATCGATTTTTTTTTCTACTCCACGAATTTATTTTAACTGGTTTCTAGCCCACTGATGTAGTTAATTCATTTTTCATTTTTCAAATCTCTACTCCTAAAGGGGGTGTTGGTAGTCTTGCCTCACTCCCACCAACATATATTTCGTCCGCGAGCATCTTACAGCCAGCCCATTTGACACTTGAATTAACTTAATCAAATCGGCACTTTCCCAAAACAACGTCGTGCATTAAATCATTCAAATCAAATCTTAGAAAAATCTCAACTAAATCCAAAAAGTTTACTGTCTTGCAGTACTGATAGCCAAATCAAATCAAATATTATCAAAACATCAAATATAATCAAAGTTGACCGGCCCATTTGGCGCGTGCGTGCGTTTATATTTTTTTGTTTCTTGTTTCTTTTTTTCGGTGTGAAAACCTATTATGTTGGGCTACACATACTATCAGAATCGGCGCAGACATGTACGTCATGCATAGTTGGTAGCATCACCACCGTTCCAGTTAAAGATCCTCCATTGATTTTTTTCTATCCCACCAATTTATGTTAACTTGTTTCTAGCCCATTAGGGCGCGGTTGCATCCCCTGCTCATGTAGTCGACCAGGGCGTAGGAGGAGGAGTTTCTGGGGAGGAATGTGGGCATCGTCGGCGGCGTCAACCTGGTGCAGGAGGGGCAGCGTTTGCACTGTGCCCAGACGAGGTCACTGGCGATGTCCATGACGACGGAGAGGGGCTGCGGCGATGTCCCAACGGCAAGGTCGAAGATGAAGGGGCTGAAACCGTCCGACCCCGCGCTGCCCACCTGCTGGCCGTCGTTGCGCTGGCCCGCAGTGAGGCCCTGCTGCGCCCACGAGACAGGCGCCCGAGCCAGAGGAAGAAGAAGAAGAAGAGAAAGAAGTGAAGCCGCCATTGCTACCGTCACTGCGACGATCTCAGTTAGCCGTACGTATTATATCTGTAGCTTTTGAAATTGTGAGTGACCATGTCCGTTCTTACTTCTAACTAGGTTTTGCTACTACTACCATCCATCCATATATTGTCGTCAAAACCCTGCCATGCATGACGATAAAAGCCATTTGGCAAACGTTGTCATGTGTGACCAAATGTGTTTGTCTAGGCGAAGAGTTTCCCTTTTATTCTCTCCATCCAAGAAACATCGAGACGACGTACACATGCTTACAAGTTGATGAGTTCACCGGCCGTAGATATATCGCCTCGCTGCCGTCTCTGTATGGATTCCATACGGGCGCTGAGATAACCGCATGCCACTGGGAGGCCCTAGCTTAGCTAGCTTGGTTTGTTTGGCTCCCTAAAAAAAAGCTTGGTTTTCTTCGGCAGTACACTGCTCGAAATGACCATATCCATCCATGCATGATAAAATACTTTGTGTGATGAAGATGGCGCATAGCCAGATTATATGATTTTGCAGGGATGACTTTTTTCTAGCCATGTTATTTTGAGAAGACATAATTGCTTTATTAGTATGCTTGAAGTATTATTGTCTTTATGTCAAATTATAGACTATTGCTTTGAATCACTCGTGTCTTAATATTGATGCCATGATTAGATTATATGATTAAGATTTTGCTAGGTAGCATTCCACATCAAAAAATATCTTTTTTATTATTTACCTACTCGAGGACGAGAAGAAATTAAGCTTGGGGATGCTGATACGTCTCCGTCGTATCTATAATTTTTGATTTTTTTCATGCCAATATTCTACAAATTTTATATACTTTTGGCAACAATTTATATGATTTTCTTGGACTAACATATTGATCCAGTGCCCATTGCCAGTTCCTGTTTGTTGCATGTTTTTGTTTCGCAGAAAATTCATATCAAACAAATTCCAAACGCGATAAAAACTTATGGAGATTTTTTTGGAATATATGTGATTTTGGGAATTGGAATCAATATGAGTCGATGCCTGAGGGCCCAGAAGCCATGGGTGCGCCCTGGACCCATGTAGCCACCCCGTAAGGCGGTTGGTGCCCTTCTTTCGCCGCAAGAAAGATAATATCCGGATAAGAACCATGTTAAAATTTCAGCCCAATCGAAGTTACGGATCTATGGGAATTTAAGAAACGGTGAAAGGCCAGAATCTGGAAACGCAGAAACAGAGGGAAATAGAGAGAGAGAGAGAGAGAGAGAGAGAGAGAGAGAGAGAGAGAGAGAGAGAGAGAGA
Source organism: Aegilops speltoides (assembly GCA_021437245.1). NCBI lineage: Eukaryota > Viridiplantae > Streptophyta > Magnoliopsida > Poales > Poaceae > Aegilops > Aegilops speltoides. The sequence goes on from CM038147.1 coordinate 104,350,870, forward strand.
GATCCAATCTCAGAGGGGCTCCCGCCCCTCCGTCGCCATGGAAGCCAAGGACCAGAGGGGAAACCCTCTTCCCATCCGGGGGGAGGCCAAGGAACCAGAATAAGGAGGGGGGGCCTCTCCCCCTCTCTCCCGGTGGTGCCGAAACGCTGCCGGGGCCATCATCGTGACGACGATCTACACCAACAACTTCGCCGCCGTCATCACCAACTCTCTCCCCCTCTATGCAGCGGTGTAACCTCTCTTTTACCCGCTGTAATCTCTACTTAAACATGGTGCTCAACGCTATATATTATTTCCCAATGATGTATGGCTATTCTATGATGTTTGGGTAGATCCATTTTGTCCTATGGGTTAATTGATGATCGTGATTGGTTTGAGTTGCATGTTTTATTATTGGTGTTGTCCTATGGTGCTCTTCGTGTCGCGCAAGCGTGAGGGATCCCCGCTGTAGGGTTTGCAATATGTCCATGATTCGCTTATGGTGGGTGGCGTGAGTGACGGAAGCACAAACCCGAGTAAGTAGGTTGTTTGTGTATGGGAATAAAGAGGACTTGATATCTTATAATGCTATGGCTGGGTTTTACCTTACTGATCTTTAGTAGTTGCGGATGCTTGCTAGATCTCCAATTATAAGTGCATATGATCCAAGTAGATAAAGTATGTTAGCTTATGCCTCTCCTTCATATAAAATTGCAATAATGATCACCGGTCTGGTTATCGATTGCCTAGGGACAAATAACTTTCTTGTGACAAAAAGCTCTCTACTAAAATGAACTTAGTTTTTTCTTCATCTAAACAACCCCTATCTTTTATTTACGCGTTTTTTATTATATTGCAAACCTATCTCTTTACACCTACAAAGTATTTCTAGTTTCATACTTGTTCTAGGTAAAGTGAACGTTAAGCGTGCGTAGAGTTGTATCGGTGGTCGATAGAACTTGAGGGAATATTTGTTCTACCTTTAGCTCCTTGTTGGGTTTGACACTCTTACTTATCGAAAGAGGCTACAATTGATCCCCTATACTTGTGGGTTATCAATCACCTCACACCCCTTAGTTGTACGACTCTATAGAGCTACTATCAAGTGCCGAGGGTGATACCTCCTACCTCACTCCCAATGATATCTATGTAGCGTAGCTAGTCAGTGGTGGGTTACTGAGGGTGATTCCTATTTCACCACCTTCAGTGATGCCTCTGTCATGCAACCCCTCAAGCATGGACCCATCGAGGGTAATTCCTCCAAGTTCACCTTGACGGTTACATCGAGTGGAAATCCAACGAGGGCGATTCCTCGGATTCCCCCTTCACGTTATGCACACACAGTTACCATGTTTTTACTTCAGTCCCTTGTTGAATACGGGTCGACCCCGAGGGGTACCCACAAGAGATGTGAAGTCGGGTTCACCGTGAGGGTACCTGCAAGATAATTGCACGACACGGCCGGGCAGGCAAACCGCCCCAGGAGAGGGATGGTCCTGGCCTTTGTCGTAAGTCCACAAGATGGGGCGACATGAGCACTGATCAGCCCCGCGAACTCCCAATACACTAATGGTTTGGATATATGATCTGCCTAGGCCTTTGGCCTTTTCGCACTAACCACCACGCGGGATAAGTTTTAGGCACTCGGCGTCGTATGTTTCTTCCGAAAGCTCTGTCAGATGTCCATTTCAGCATTATGGCATGGTCGGATCGTGCCATCCAGTAGAGAGGTGGCGCTTGTATCCATCCTGCTCACAACGACCCAGAGTGCAAAGGGCGATGGCCCAAGACCCCTGAGCACTTAGGATGTAGACCGGCGGGGACCTATCTACGAAGCCTAGGTAGGACTACGGTGTGTCGATTAGCCGAGGCGGGCATGACCCGAAAAAGTGTGTCTGGCCAGAGTTAATCTAGCGTGTTGGGTAAGTTGGTGCACCCTTGCATGGAAGTTATCTATTCGAATAACCGTGTCCACGGTAACAGACGCTTGAAGTTGTATCCCGACCTACTACAACTAGAACTGGATACTTGTGATACTAAACTGATATGATGTCTCGAGGATCACTTTCTCGTAGGGAGTCGAGGAAGGATTTCTGGGCATTACTAATATATATTTGTTACTATATGTTATGTTACTTCTACTCTCTTCTGTTGCTGAAAGATGCTGCAAGATGCTAGTCATCGATAGGCTAGGCCTACCCCTCTATCCTGGCATATCTGAAGTTAGTCCACAGATACAGTCCCTTCCCTTTGATACCGATGCATACATAGCATAGATCTGATGTAAGTCTTGCGAGTACTTTGGATGAGTACTCACGGTTGCTTTGCTACCTTTTTCGCATACCCGATTGTTGTGATCAGATGATGGAGCCCCGGAGCCAGCTGACCCCCTCAATGACTAGTACTACCCCGACGGAGCCTACAACTATGTGGAGACCACTGACGACCAAGAGTAGTTTAGGAGGCTCCCAGGCAGGAGGCCTGTGCATTGTCGTTCTAGTTGTCGTGGTTTTGCTAGCCTTATTAAGGCAAACTTATTTATTTATGTCTGTACTCAGATAATAATGCTTTCACTGACTCTTGTGTAACTCGAGATTATGTATTCAAGCCCTTGAGGCCCCTGGCTTGTATAAAGCTTGTATTTTTTTTGTGTCTAGGGTTGTGTTGTGATAACTTTCTATGAGTCCCTGGGATTGATCGTACACATTTGTGTGTATGATTAGCGCATGATTATGTTGGGGCATCAAAAATTGGTATCACCTGGGGGTTTGGCGGTAGGACGTGATACCCTACCGTCGGGTGGGTCGCGGTAGGGAAGAGTCAAATCCTGAATTTTTTGCAACCAGGGTCAGATCCCGTTAAAGTTTGGCAAAAGGGTCAAAACGCCAATTTTGAGAACATGGTGGCGTATCAGTTGGATGCCCGAAAAAGGCATCATATTTCTGTTCCATGGTAATGCACGACATTCAAATGTATGTTACTACATGGCAATGGCTCAAAAGATATCAGATCTGGCTTCTTCGCTAGGGGTGGGGGCACACAGCTCCTCCCCTGATGGCGGTGGCAATTTGACATGAACATCGGGGGAGGGGTCAGGCCAGAGAGTGGGACGGTGGGTAGGGAACTCATCCTTTGTGGTCTACGGGGAAGTATGGTGTGAAGGAAGCAATGGCTCAGAAGACATCAGATCTGGCTTCTTCGCTAGGGGGGGGGGCACACACCTCCTCCCCCTTGATGGCGGTGGCAAATTGACATGAACGTCGGGGGAGGGATCAGGTCGGAGAGTGGGACGGTGGGTATGGGACTCATCCTTGGCGGTCTATGGGAAGTATGGTGTGAAGGAGAGAGGGTGCCATGGCAAAGGTGAGGTAGGAATCATCTGGTTTTAAAGGTGAGGGATCCACAGAGAAATGTCCCAGTACGGCGGGAAGCCGAGCAAGAAGTGGAGGGTCCGACAAAAAAAGGGAAGAGTGCGTCGTGGTGTCGGTTTTTTTGTTGGGACGCGTGTTGGGAATAACAGGGTAGTTAGTCCAAACAATCACATTTCTCCTCCACATATGGGCTGGATTTGAGGAAGCTCGGACTGTCCAGACGGCTGAGTTTTGGGGAGCCCACTGGGTGCCCATTTGATGTGCAAGCACGCCTAAACGTATGTGTGAAAAATGAGCTTTGACCTTGGACAAGACCTTAATCATTTGTTTGTTTCATTTATATACATAGGTACGTGCCTGTGTGTTGCCATGGAAGCCAAATATTTTTCCAGCACAATAATTTGGTTGCTCAATCATGCATGGTAAGTAACTTAATGAGATTGAGCAGTGTATGGGAAGATGCGGTGAAATATGGTGTAAAATTGAGTAACGAAATTCCACATTATTGCAAAGAGGTAAGTTAAGTAAGGTGGAGTTGATGTAGTACTACAAAAGGTAAATAAATTAATGTGATTGAGCGGTGAATTTGAAAGGCGTGATCAAATATGGCATGGTGAAAAAAAAGGCTGGATGAAAAAAAATTGGTGGATGAGTATAGTGGAAAAAGGAGAACCGGTTGACGCAGAGTTTTTCTTGACAAGAAAAGGAACACTACTTATTAAGTAGTATAAAGGTTGCAGCTCGTAGTAATGTACGGGCATTCTACTAATAGCAATAACGAAGGGGTTGTAAGTTGTACTAGCCATACCTGTGCGGCGGCACGCCGCGCCCCACCAATACGTTATGTATTGATACATTACCCTTGAGGAACATTTTTTTTCTAACGTGGTAGTAGTGTCTGTTTATAGATTATAATTTATGTTATTCTATATTGTATATATAGAGATATTTCTCTATTGATGTAGTGTCTTTGTTTATGTCTTAGACGATTCAGAAGGGGTTGGTTGGATGTATGGCACTGCACCTGCTAATGATGCGCCTGACCATGGTGCCATGCTCCTTGGACTAAACAATTCAAATGGATAAATTTTTTGTCAAGAAAATTTGCTAATTTCTAAAATTTGCCACTGAAATCGTGCAAAACAATCTTGGCCACTATAATCTGCCAAACTGTTCACTTATGCTGTTCATTTCAGTTAGAAGCAAATTTCTGAAAATAAAAACTTCCCTAGTTGTATATCTTTTAAAGCATGAGCATTAATAATAATACCGTGTTCATTCAAAATATTCTAATAAAAATTTGACAATAAAACATTGCAAAACAGAAGGAATTTTCCAAGGAAAACTCATTGTCAATAAGACAAACAACATACAGAACAATCATGAGATCTGAAGTCATAAAAGTAGCAAAGGCAAAAACAAGGAATATGTAGAGAACATAAAATTTTACTGGGTGGTACTCGTTGATCGATGTTGAAAATGAAGACATGGGACCTTCGAGCTTCATGAAGAAATTGCAGATCATAAGATTGTGGATCAGTGAGCACTAACCATCAGTTCTTGTACAAAAAGGGCACTATCCCTGTAGCAAAAACAACTCAAAAAAAAGTTCACATCAAAAGGGGAGGAGGACATCTTCTGAACGATGCAGCAAATGGAGAGGAGGATATTGAGGAGGTGCCCATGCCCGAATAAGCACTACTGCATATAAAAAAAATAGCATCCAATATACTTTTTGCATACCATTTCATAACAGTCAAATCTCCAAACCGATTTAATTTAGAGTATAATTTTCAAATTTACTATGGAATTTCAGAGAACATGTGGCAATCTGGAAACCAAAACCTGCATTATGACTCATATGTATAAACCACGGCTTCACACAGTGTCTTATTTCACAAAAGGTGCGTTCTGAAATACAATAAAATGACTTCACCATGCACACGAAATGAACATAAAAAGATATAAAAAATGACTTCACTTGAACTTGCATCCCAGTCAGAGAAGACATGAGTATCACACCAACCTCCAATCCACATCTAAAAAATGTATCTAAATCCACAATAGTATTTCACTTACTATGATCAAGAAACAACCTTGGCTTATCTAATCTGAAAATAGTGAAACCACCTCTGGGAGCAAGCAGTCCCTTTTTCTGCTAAAACCTTCTGCTTTTAGCTGATCATTAACGGGTGGAATATTAAGCATCTTCTTCACTTTTTGTCTGCTAAAACGAACAGTTTCTAGCTGATCATTAACTGATGTGAAGATGTTTAGTTCTTGTATACATATTAACAAACAGATAGCGCCACCGCGTTCAACCTGAACTTCCGGATAACGGCTGCTGCGAGTTTACGACCGTCTTCGTCTGCACGTAGACCATCTCCTTCCCGAAGCATGCACGCGGCCTTGCGTGGCACACTGGGTACCGCGCCACAAACTTGCCGCCGTTACCGAGCGAGTGCTCCGGGCCGATATTCTCCATCCGCTTGTACGCCGAATAATTGGCGACCCTCCCGTTGAAGGTAACCGACGGGCACAGGCACATCGCCTCGATGATAGCGGTGTGCATGTACTGCATACTTTACACGTTGCCGTTCGGCGAACGCGAGACGTCGTAGTGGACACGCTGCTCGCGCCGCTGGTTCGCGGTGAGGATCCAGAAGAACCATGTCAGGGACAAGGTCGTCGTATACTCACCGACCAGAATGAAGTTGACAACCACATCCCGCGGGAACTGGCGCTTTGCCTCCGGCATGGGGAACACGGCGGGGAGCTTGCTGCGGCCATCATCCTTGCCCATGACCGCCATGAACCGTGAGAGCAAGTCCGGGTCCCCCTCGACGGGGTTGTTTCTCTGGCTCACCTCCTTGGCTTCGATGAAGTTGTCGACGGATGGTTTGGCCAGTGTACGTTGGGAAAGAAACGGGAGAGAGGAGGAAGAGGAAAGGAGAGCCGTGTGCGAGGTTGTCTCACTTGGTCGTAAACGGGAACAAAGCTTACTCCTATTTATACACGCATGATTCGTCTAGAAAGTAAACACATGCAGTGATCGAGAAACTACGGATTAAGTGGCAACTTGGTAAAGCACACACGTAATACCATGATGTGTCAATGCCAACAATTACCAACCCATGCACGCATTAAAAAAGAAAAGAAAATGAAATCGCCTAGCTTAAGCGGCCGGTGAGAATCCTAGAAGATACATGCATGTGGTCATGAAATCCCTCGAAAACTGCGCCTTGCATGCACACACCAACGGCAAAAGCAAAATAGCCAATCCCTGCTGCCCGACAGACAGAAACACCGTTCGGCAGATAAACTCCTGTACTATGAATTCAAAAATCGTTGCTGGCCCACACACCGCATAAAACGCTAGAGGAACCAAGCAAGTACGCACACACGTTCAAAAAAATTTGAATACAAACTTAGAGTCACCACGGGTTTGCACACGGCCACATCCCAAGTTATTACATTTGCCATGAACCGGTTAATACCTCATATATGAATTTTGCATGTGCCAATGCAGCCGACATGTAGTTGCACCAATAGTTTTCCTTTTTTCTGTACTATATGAATATTAACAAGGCAGTGCTCCATGACATATGGGCCCGTATGAAAATTATATGTGTTAATAATGAACTCGCTTTGGTGAGATCATGATGTTTGAGCGAGAAAACCAAATACAAGAAAAAGTCCAGACCTGGTTCCCGTTAGGAGACCCCTTCACATGACGTGCGGGTCCCACGTATTGCAAAATATTCATAAGAGAAAATATATTCAATATTGGACTCTATTTGTAGAGTTCACCGTGTAGAATACAGTGGTGCAAATAGATTAAAGTTTGACACATTGATCTAAGAGAAATGATTACCAGAAGAGAGAAATACATGCATGCAAAGCTAGCAAGATTTGTAATTGGCGTGCACCACGTTACGTGGCTGCGTGCAGCACTTCAATACTTGTGCTAATTCGCATTGTAATGTCATTTTCAACCAAGTGGCAAAACATAGAAGCAAACAAGAAAAATAAGCACACCACCCTGCCCCACATTGAATGAAAAAACGCTAAACGAACCAAACCGAACGACACACCAGTTCAAAAAATTTGACACGAAACCTTAAATCTACAAGGCATTTGTACACCACCAGGTACCAAATTAATAGCACGTGTCACATGCATAATTCACTAGAAGTCTTTTTCAAACAAGTGGAACAACCTTGAGGCAAAAACTTGGCCTGGAACAGATGCTTGGGTATGTATATCAAAGAGGACTAGGTGGTGATAACGTAGAGGCTCTAAGTTATACACATATATAGTTGAGAGAGTTAAAGGGCTTTTTCGGTATCGAGGGGTATGTAGGGTTAGTTGGTCGAGACTATCGGCAAATTGTGTCGCCAATGCCTTAGCCAAGGAAGGTTGTAGTATGGAACTATGCAAGACATGGTTCCAGCACCTCTCTCCCAAAAAATCGTAAAAAAACTCAAGTGAGTTGTATCATATAAAATAATGGACGTGCCTCGGTCTCAGTGGGCTAAGGGCTGAGACGTAACCAAGTCTCAATCAAGTGACATGCTAACAGATAGGGAAGATAAGAAGAAAAAACTGAAAAGAAAAATTTGCACGTATCTCAATATAAAATCTCACAAATATAGCATCGACTGAGACATAATTAACCAAGTCAGTCGACTGAAATTAAAAAAAATCTAATGATTCTCAAATATTTAGGCATATATGTATTGTTGAGATGGAAATGAAATAAATGTGTGTAAAAAGGTAAGAAATGAAGCATTACATATATAGCAATAATGTAGGGGTTGTAGAATGTCAAAGGGGACTGGGTGGCGATCACGTTAGAAAAGAGCTTGCGAGCCGAACATCCACAGGAGAGTGGCCATTATCATGAGCGACGTCCACTCCGGCACCGGAGCACCTGCTGGTGCCGTCTCGAACGTTAGCCGCCCTCCACCGTTGCCATAGATGCCGTAGGTCATCTTCCTGCCTGCCTGCAGAAGGCTACCCAGCACCGAGCCGGTAGCCGCCGACGGCAGTATGGTGAGGCACGTCTGCCCGCTGTCGTCGGCGAAGAAATAGTTCTCCACCTTGAGCTCCATCGCCGTGTCGGCGCCGTTAAACAGAAGCGCGAGCGTCGGGACCTTGGCTTTGGCAAGGTCCTGCGTGAGGAAGCACACGCGATCGAGGTTGCCTCCGGCTGCGGCGTTCACCGGAAACACGCCCTGCGACTGGATCCTGCCCACGAGCTCCGGCCTCAGGACGTTGTACGCGGCCTTGTCGAGGTAGGTAAACGGCAGAGTGGTGCTCAGGTAAACCCCGCCGGAGCCATCCTGCCGGACGTCGAAGGTCCCGGCGGGGATGGCTGTGAGGAGCTGGTCGTCTACCTGCACGCCCGTGAGGTTGACGTAGTACAGGTAAGGGTTCTGGTGTTCTGTGGCCGGCAGCAGCAGCGTGCTGCTGCTGCCGCCGCCCTCTGTAGTCGTCGTCGCCGTCTGCAGCGCGGTGTAATCGGCGCCGGCGCCCCAGCTCCAGCTGAGGTGCCCACGCGCACGCGCACTCGCATTTTTTCCGCCGGCGGGGTCGCCGGGAGGCGAGATAAAGTAGGTGAAGCTGGAGATTTTGAGCTGCGAGACGAGGGAGAGGGGTCCCCTGCTGAAGCCGGCGAATCCGGAGGCCCCGTCGAGGTTGGGCACCGTGATGTCGCCGCTGCAGCCGAACACCACGCCTTTGACGGGCGTGGCCCCGAAGCTGAACGTCTCGGTGGCGAGGAAGCCGGACGTGGTGCCAGTGTAGTAGGGCTTTACGTACCCGCAGAGATTGTCGTCTTGCACGCGGCACTGGTGCTCGCCCAGGACGGGGAGCATGTAGTCGCAAATCTGGGTGTCGCAGCCGACCAGGGCGTAGGAGGAGGAGTTTCTGGGGAGGAATGTGGGCGTCGTCGGCGGCGTCAGCCTGGTGCAGGAGGGGCAGCATTCGCACTGCGCCCAGACGAGGTCGCTGGCGATGTCCATGACGACGGAGAGGGGCTGCGGCGATGTCCCAACGGCGAGGTCGAAGATGAAGGGGCTGAAACCGTCCGACGCCGCGCTGCCCACCTGCTGGCCGTCGTTGCGCTGGCCCGCAGTTAGGCCCTGCTGCGCCGACGAGACAGGCGCCCGAGCCAGAGAAAGAAGAAGAAGAAGAAGAAGAAGAGAAAGAAGTGAGGCTGCCATGCATCGCTACCCCGTCACTGCGACGGTCTTAATTAGCCGTACGTATTATATCGGTAGCTTTTGAAATTGTGACTTGTGAGTGACCATGTCCGTGCTTACTTCTAGCTAGGTTTTGCTACTAGTAGCTCATGCAGGTCGCTATCCAAAGTATATATAACATCCATCCATATATTGTCGTCAAAACCCTGCCATGCATGACGATAAAAGCCATTTGGCAAACGTTGTCATGTGTGACCAAATGTGTTTGTCTAGGCGAAGAGTTTCCCTTTTATTCTCTCCATCCAAGAAACATGAGTACGACGTACACATGCTTACAAGTTGATGAGTTCACCGGCCGTAGATATATCGCCTCGCTGCCGTCTTTGTATGGATTCCATACGGGCGCTGAGATAACCGCATGCCACTGAGGCCCTAGCTTATCTAGCTTGTTTTGTTTGGCCCCCTCAATAAAAAAAATCTTGGTTTTGTTCTGCAGTACACTGCTCGAAATGACCATATCCATCCATGCACGCAACGACGAATTTTTTTAGCCCGTGCATGCATGCTAGCTATCCGCACTACCTGAATCACCGAGTTTGACGAATACCGAGCTGTTTGCCCAGTGTATTTCATCGCGCACTCCGAAGGCGACGTGTGCTAAATGCAATGTATGTCTATACCAATATCTATCTACTATATCTATATATCTATGCCTACTAATAAAGAAAGCCAAATGAGAAGTGCCACAGGTGTGGCATGAAACACTTCAGCACTGACTTTTTTATAACTAAAATTGCCATCCAAAAAGAAAAATAAAGTGAAACTTGTCATCCGAAAAAAAGTTGTCATACTTAACAACTAAAGTTGTCATCCTCGCGTCACCAAGCTTGCCGTAAAAAATGTTCGGAATTGCCATGTGTTTGTGGCACTTATCAAGGTCCTAAAGGAATGAGTGCTTTTGCTCATCCGTCGATAATTTTACAGAAGCGCATGTGGTTTTGGTTAATTATCATCTGGTACTGTTTCCCATAAGTAAATTGCACGCACACGGGGTGTCTGAGATCAGATGCCTCTTGTACATTAAAATCAGACGTGGTGTAAATGTAGCTAGTCATAGTACTCTTTGTTCACATTGATCGCTCTCAACAGCGCTGAGAAGCTACAGTGAGGAGATTGCTAGCATAGTTGCAGATGATTGTAGCTCTTCTTTTTGAGTTACGATTATATTCCCTTTCCCTAAAGAAAATTATAAGTAAACTGGAAGCAATAATAACATACTCCTATTATAATAAAGATTGTAGAAAGAACGACAAAATGGCAATTGGCAAAGCAAGGGTTGAACACAAGAACTGCTGCTCCACTCTACAAGTGCGAAACATCTGATCTATTGATATTGACTTGTTTAAACTGGATCGCTTTCTTCTACTATCTCAGTCCCGTATTATTTGTCGCTTAAATGGATGTATCTGGTAAAAATAATTCCGGACGGAAGGAGTACTACACAGTATTCAACCCAATGGGCTGGTGGGCTCCGATTTTTTTGTTGTTGTTGCAAACATTTATATATAGGTATTCAATGGATGAATTATGACGGTGTGCCCTGATAATTTTATCTTGATTCGGGACACTAGGTGCTTACGAAGGGATCCCCACTGGTGTCCTTACTCATCATGCCCTACAAAGTGGCATGCAAGGCAATTGACGCCCCATCACGTTTGTCCACCTTTTTGGAGTTGGTCTTCCGCCGCGGTCTTGGCTTCTCGCCCTCCCCATGCTCCTCGACGGCTTCCTCCACCCCACCCCCTCCTTCCCCACGCGCCTTGGCGGCGGCATATTGCACCTTGAACTTCTCCCCGTTGATGACCATCCAACAATGGGTGAGGTTGAAGGACTTGCCATCATGTTGGGCCTTGAATGCCTCCAAAGCTTGGAATGCCTACAAATAAATAGCATGCAAGCATATGGGCAAATGGACATGCAAGCACAATGAAAATGGATACGAAGAGGGGCGCATGTATACCGTATATTTGAGGCCGAGGCCGCTCACGGGATGTGCCTAGATGCTCTCAAGGGTTGCACATAACTTGTTGCATCTTGTTGTATCACCCTCTATTGCTTTGAGACAGGCATCCACCCGCGCTTGCTCTCCATTTGGTACGACACGTACTTCTTGCGTTCATGGTACTCATGATGAACACGAAGCCAAAAGTAGATGCCTTTTGCTCGGCGCTGACCTTGGGGTCTTGTCCAATGTCCTTCCAACTCTCACAAAGGAGTTTGTCCTCGGTTGTGTGTATGCCTTCGTCCGCTTGATTTTGCGCTTATTGTTTGCGCTAACTTGGTTGGCGAGCTCGTTGAGGGAGTCCTGGACTAGGGGGTGTCCGGATAGCCGGACTATCATCGTCAGCTGGACTCCAAGACTATGAAGATACAAGATTGAAGACTCCGTCCCGTGTCCGGATGGGACTTTCCTTGGCGTGGAAGGCAAGCTTGGCGTCTGGACATGTAGATCTCCTACCATTATGGCCGACTCTGTGTAACCCTAGCCCTCTCCGGTGTCTATATAAACCGAACGGTTTTAGTCCGTAGGACAACACAACCATTACAACAATCATACCATAGGCTAGCTTCTAGGGTTTAGCCTCCTTGATCTTGTGGTAGATCCACTCTTGTACTACCCATATCATCAATATCAATCAAGCAGGAGTAGGGTTTTACCTCCATCGAGAGGGCCCGAACCTGGGTAAAAACATCTTGTCCCTTGTCTCCTGTTACCATCCGCCTAGACGCACAGTTCGGGACCCCCTACCCGAGATCCGCTGGTTTTGACACCGACATTGGTGCTTTCATTGAGAGTTCCTCTGTGTCGTCACCGAAAGGCTTGATGGCTTCTTCAATCAACAACAACGCCGTCCAGGGTGAGACTTTCCTCCCCGGACAGATCTTCGTGTTCGGCGGCTTTGCACTGCGGGCCAATTCGCTTGGCCATCTGGAGCAGATCGAAAGCTACGCCCCAGGCCATCAGGTCAGGTTTGGAAGCCTAAACTTCACGGCCGACATCCGCGGAGACTTGATCTTCGACGGATTCGAGCCACAGCCGAGCGTGCCGCGCTGTCACGATGGGCATGATTTAGCTCTGCCGCGGACGGTGCCACAGGGGCGACACGAGTCCGCTCTAACCCATAGTTCGAGCAGACCCGCGCAGATCGAGGACAGGTGGCTGGACACGCCTCGGAGCTGCAACTTCTATGGTGATGGGCGAATCTGATCCGTCCCTTATAAAGCTCGTGACTCGAGGCGCCGGACTCCTTGCCGGACTCCGAACCTCCTGCGCCCCCGCCAATCGAATCCGATTGGGCGCCGATCATGGAGTTCGCCGCCGCGGACATCTTTCAGTACTCACCCTTTGGCGACATCCTAAATTCGCTACAGCATCTCTCGCTATCAGGAGAGCCCCGGCGAGACTGCGGTCAGGATGGTCGGGATGCGGACGACAAAGAAATTCAAAGCCCACCCACCACCCACTTTGTAGCCACTGTCGACGATCTAACCGACGTGCTAGACTACGACTCCGAAGACATCGACGGTATGGACGACAATGCCGGAGACTACCAAGAACCAGCGCTGACAGAGCACTGGAAGGCCACCCCAACCCATGATGTATATATGGTGGACACCCCAAAAGGAAGCGATAATGAGGAACAACGGGACGCGGCAAAGGATAATTCCGCCGCCAAACAACCAAAACGGCGACGCAGACGCCGCCCTAAGTCCCGCCTCGACAAAAACAGCACTCCTAATGACCCAGCGATAGAGCAGGGCAAACCAGTGGACGACGAACATGCAACCAAGCAACCGTCCAAACAGGACGAATCGGATAATCAATCCATGCCCGGCGAAAACAACAGTCCAGACGACCTCACGCCGGACACACCACCGGAGAATAAGAACCTTCACAAAAGACTTGTCGCCACTGCAATAAGTCTGAAAAAGGAAAAATGGAAGCTCAAAACAGCGGAAGACATACTCAGAATGAGGTGGAGCAAAGTACTCAAGACCGCAGACAAATATGACAATGGTGAAGGAAATATGCCCTAGAGGCAATAATAAAGTTATTATTTATTTCCTTATTTCATGATAAATGTTTATCATTCATGCTAGAATTGTATTAACCGGAAACATGATACATGTGTGAATGCATAGACAAACAATATGTCACTAGTATGCCTCTACTAGACTAGCTTGTTAATCAAAGATGGTTATGTTTCCTAACCATGAACAGAAAGTTGTTATTTGATTAACAGGGTCACATCATTGGTTGAATGATCTGATTAACATGACCCATTCCATTAGCTTAGCACACGATCGTTTAGTATGTTGCTACTGCTTTTATCCATGACTTATACATGTTCCTATAACTATGAGATTATGCAACTCCGTTTACGGAGGAACACTTTGGTACTACCAAGCGCCACAACGAATCGGGTGATTATAAAGGAGTACTACAGGTGTCTCCAAAGGCGGATGTTGGGTTGGCGTATTTGAGATTAGGTTTTGTCACTCCGATTGTCGGAGAGGTATCTCTGGGCCCTCTCGGTAATACACATCACCTAAGCCTTGCAAGCATTACAAATAATGAGTTAGCTGTGAGATGATGTATTACGGAACGAGTAAAGAGACTTGCCGGTAACGAGATTGAACTAGGTATTGGATACCGACGATCGAATCTCGGGCAAGTAACATACCGATGACAAAGGGAACAACATATGTTGTTATGCGGTCTGACCGATAAAGATCTTCGTAGAATATGTAGGAGCCAATATGGGCATCCAGGTCCCGCTATTGGTTATTGACCGGAGACGTGTCTCGGTCATGTCTACATTGTTCTCGAACCGTAGGGTCCGCACGCTAAGGTTTCGATGGCGGTTATATTATGAGTTTGTGTATTTTGATGTACCAAAGAAGTTCGAGTCCCGGATGTGATCACGGACATGACGAGGAGTCTCAAAATGGTCGAGACATAAAGATTGATATATTGGAAGCCTATATTTGGAGTTCGAATGGTTCGGGTGAAATCGGGATTTTTAGGAACACCGGGGTTACGGAACCCTCCCGGGGTTATTGGGCCTTAGTGGGCCATGAGGAGAAGAGGAAGGGCCGGCCGGGGCAGGGCGCGCCCCCCCCCTAGTCCGAATAGGACAAGGAGAGGCGGCCCCCTTCCCTCTTTCCTCCCCCAATACTATTCCAACTAGGAAAGGGGGGAGTCCTACTCCCGGTGGGAGTAGGACTCCTCCGGCGTGCCTCCTCCAAGGGCCGGCCGCACCCCCCTTGATCCTTTATATATGGGGGCAAGGGGGCGCCCTAGAACACACAAGTTGATCTACGGATCGTTCCTTAGCCGCAGCGATGCCCCCTCCACCATATTCCACCTCGGTCATATCGCCGCAAAGCTTAGGCGAAGCCTGCGCGATAGAACATCAAGATCGTCACTGCGCCGTCGTCCGACGGAATTCTCCTCCCAAGCTCTCTTGGATTGGAGCCCGAGGAGCGTCATCGAGCTGTCGTGTGTCAAGAACTCGAGGGCGCGGAGTAACGGGCGCTAGGATCGGTTGGATCGCGAGGAGATCGTCGACTACTTCCTCTACGTTGTGATTGCTTCCGCCGGTCACGAGGGTGCGTAGACAACACTCTCCCTCTCGTTGCTATGCATCACCATGATCTTGCGTGTGCGTAGGAAATTTTTGAAATTACTACGTTCCCCAATAGTGGTATCAGAGCCTAGGTTTTTATGGTTTGATGTTTTGCACGAGTAGAACACAAGTGAGTTGTGGGCGATACAAGTCATACTACCTACCAGCATGTCATACTTTGGTTCAGTGGTATTGTGAGATGAAGCGGCCGGACCGACATTACTGCGACGCTTACGCGAGACTGGTTTCACCGCCTCGAGCACTCGTTGCTTAAAGGTGATTGGCGGGTGTCTCTCTCTCACTTTAGTTGAACCGAGTGTAGCTACGCCGGTCCTTGAGAAGGTTAAAACAGAGTCTATTTGAGGAAGTATCGTTGTGGTTTTGATGCGAGGTGAGATTGGTTCTTACTTAAGCCCGTAGCAGCCACGTAAAATTTGCAACAACAAAGTAGAGGACGTCTAACTTGTTTTTGCAGGGCATGTTGTGATGTGATATGGTCAAGGCGTGATGCTATATTTTATTGTATGAGATGATCATGTTTTGTAACCGAAGTTATCGGCAACGGCGGCAGGAGCCATATGGTTGTCTCTTTATTGTATGAAATGCAAGCATACTGTAATTGCTTTACTTTATCACTAAGCGGTAGCGATAGTCGAGAAGCAATAGGTGGCGTGAGCGACAACGATGCTACGATGGAGATCAAGGTGTCGCGCCGGTGGCGATGGTGATCACGACGGTGCCGGAGATGGAGATCACAAGCACAAGATGATGATGGCCATATCATATCACTTATATTGATTGCATGTGATGTTTATCCTTTATGCATCTTATCTTGCTTTGATTGACGGTAGCATTTTAAGATGATCCCTCACTAAAATTATCAAGTAGTGTTCTCCCGAGTATGCACCGTTGCCAAAGTTCGTCGTGCGAGACACCACGTGATGATCGGGTGTGATAAGCTCTCGTCCATCTACAACGGGTGCAAGCCAGTTTTGCACACGAGAATACTCAGTTATACTTGACGAGCCTAGCATATGCAGATATGGCCTCGAAACACGGAGACCGAAGGTCGGCGTGAATCATATAGTAGATATGATCAACATAAGATGTTCACCATTGAAAACTACTCCATCTCACGTGATGATCGGTTATGGTTTAGTTGATTTGGATCACGTGATCACTTAGATGACTAGAGAGATGTCTGTCTAAGTGGGAGTTCTTTAGTAATATTATTAATTGAACTTAAATTTATCATGAACTTAGTACCGATAGTATCTTGCTTGTCTATGTTTGATTGTAGATAGATGGATCGTCTTTGTTGTTCCGTTGAATTTTAATCGTTCCTTGAGAAAGCAAAGTTGAAAGATGATGGTAGCAATTACACGGATCGGGTCCGTAACTCGAGGATTATCCTCATTGCTGCACGAAGAGTTACGTCTGGATGCACCGCTAGGTGCCGAACTCTTCTGATGTAACCGACGACGTTAAGAACGTCTGGCGAGCAAAGCTGATGACTACTCTATAGTTCGATGTGCCATGCTTTACGGCTTAGAACCGGGACTTCAACGACGTTTTGAGCGTCATGGAGCATATGAGATGTTCCAGAGTTGAAGTTAATATTCCACAGAATGCCCGGATTGAGAGATATGAAGTCTCCAATAAGTTCTATAGCTGCAAGATGGAGGAGAATAGTTACATCGGTGAGCACATACTCGGAATGTCCGGGTACTACAATCACTTGACACAATTGGGAGTTAATCTTCCGGATGATTGTGTCATTGATGAATTCTTCAATCACCGCCACCAAGCTACAAAGGCTTCATGATGAACTATAATATGCAAGGGTTAGTAAAGACTATACGAGCTCTTCGCAATGCTAAAGGCTGCGGAGGTAGAAATCAGAAGGAGCATCAAGTGTTGATGGTCAATAAGACCACTAGTTTCAAGAAGAAAGGCAAAGGGAAGAAGAAGGAACTTCAAGAAGAACAGCAAGCAAGTTCTTTGCTCGGGAGAAGAAACCCAAGTCTGGACCCAAACCTGAAATCGAGTGCTTCTACCGCAAGCGGTGGTCCTTTGGAAGCGGAACTGCCCCAAGTATTTGGCGGATAAGAAGGATGGCAAGGTGAACAAAGGTATATGTGATATACATGTTATTGATGTGTACCTTGCTAGAGCTCATGATAGCACACAGGTATTTGATCTGGTTACATTGCTAATATTTGCAACTCGAAGCAGGGACTACGGATTGCGAACACCGCAAAGGGCGAGGTGACGATGCGCGTGGGAAATGGTTCCAAAGTCGATGTGATCGCGGTCGGCACGCTACCTCTACATCTACCTTCGGGATTAGTTTTAGACCTAAATAATTGTTATTTGGTGCTGCGTTGAGCATGAACATTATATCTGGATCTTGTTTGATGCGAGACGGTTATTCATTTAAATCAGAGAATAATGGTTGTTCTATTTATATGAGTAATATCTTTTATGGTCATGCACCCTTGAAGAGTGGTCTATTTTTGATGAATCTCGATAGTAGTGATACACATATTCATAATGTTGAAGCCAAAAGATGCAGAGTTGATAATGATAGTGCGACTTATTTGTGGCACTGCCGTTTAGGTCATATCGGTGTAAAGCGCATGAAGAAACTCCATACTGATGGACTTTTGGAGTCACTTGATTATGAATCACTTGGCACTTGCGAACCGTGCCTCATGGGCAAGATGACTAGAACCCGTTCTCGGTACTATGGAGAGAGCAACAGATTTGTTGGAAATCATACATACAGATGTATGTGGTCCGATGAATGTTGAGGCTCGTGGCGGATATCGTTATTTTCTCACCTTCACAGATGATTTAAGCAGATATGGGTATATCTACTTAATGAAACATAAGTCTGAAACATTTGAAAAGTTCAAAGAATTTGAGAGTGAAGTTGAAAATCATCGTAATAAGAAAATTAAATTTCTACGATCCGATCGTGGAGGTGAATATTTGAGTTCTGAGTTTGGTCTACATTTGAAACAATGCGGAATAGTTTCCCAACTCACGCCACCGGAACACTACAGCGTAATGGTGTGTCCGAACGTCGTGAATCGCACTTTACTAGATATGGTGCGATCTATGATGTCTCTTACAGATTTACCGCTATCGTTTTGGGGTTATGCTCTTGAGGCGGCCGCATTCACCTGAATAGAACACCGTCAAAATCCATTGAGGCGACACCTTATGAACTATGGTTTAGCAAGAAACCAAAGTTGTCGTTTCTTAAAGTTTGGGGATCACGATGTTTATGTGAAAAAGCTTCAACCTGATAAGCTCGAACCCAAATCGAGAAATGTGTCTTCATAGGATACCCAAAAGAGACAGTTGGGTACACCTTCTATCACAGATCCGAAGGCAAGACATTTGTTGTTAAGAATGGATCCTTTCTAGAGAAGGAGTTTCTCTCGAAAGAAGTGAGTGGGAGGAAAGTAGAACTTGATGAGGTAATTGTACCTTCTCCCTTACTTGAAAGTAGTTTGTCGCAGAAACCGGTTTCGAGACATCTACACCAAATAGTGAGGAAGTTGATGATGTTGATCATGAAACTTCAGATCAAGTTACTCTGAACCTCGTAGATCAACCAGAGTAAGATCCGCACTGAGTGGTACGGTAATCCTGTTCGGAAGTCATGCTACTAGATCATGATGAACCTACGAACTATGAAGAAGCGATGGTGAGCCCAGATTCCATAAAATGGCTTGAGGCCATGAAATATGAGATGGGATCCATGTATGAAAACAAAGTATGGACTTTGGTTGACTTGCCCGAGGGTCGGCAAGCAATAGAAAACAAGTGGATCTTCAAGAAGAAGACCGACGCCGACGGTAATGTTATCGTCTATAAAGCTCGACTTGTCGCAAAGGGTTTTCGACAAGTTCAAGGGATTGACTACGATGAGACCTTCTCACCCGTAGCGATGCTTAAGTCTGTCCGAATCATGTTAGCAATTGCCGCATTTTATGATTATGAAATTTGGCAAATGGATGTAAAGACTGCATTCTGAATGGATTTACGGAAGAAGAGTTGTATATGATGCAACCGAAGGTTTTATCGATCCAAAGGAGCTAACAAAGTATGCAAGCTCCAGCGATCCATTTATGGACTGGTGCAAGCATCTCGGAGTTGGAATAAACGCTTTGATAGTGTGATCAAAGCATTTGGGTTCATCTGAGACTTTTGGAGAAGCCTGTATTTACAAGAAAGTGAGTGGGAGCTCTGTAGCATTTACGATATTATATGTAGATGACATATTACTGATCGGAAATGATATAGAATTCTGGATAGCATAAAGGGATACTTGAATAAGAGTTTTTCAATGAAAGACCTCGGTGAAGCTGCTTACATATTGGGCATCAAAATCTATAGAGATAGATCAAGGCGCTTAATTGGACTTTCACAAAGCACATACCTTGACAAAATTTTGAAGAAGTTCAAAATGGATCAAGCAAAGAAAGGGTTCTTGCTGTGTTACAAGGTGTGAAGTTGAGTAAGACTCAATGCCCTACCACCGCAGAAGATAGAGAGAAAATGAAAGATGTTCCTATGCTTCAGCCATAGGCTCTATCATGTATGCAATGCTGTGTACAGACTGATGTGTGCCTTGCTATAAGCTTAGCAGGAGGTACCAAAGTAATCCAGAGTGGATCTTTGGACAGCGGTCAAGAACATCTGAAATACCGAAAATGACTAAGGATATGTTTCTCGTATATGGAGGTGACAAAGAGCTCATAAATGGAACAGTTACGTTGATGCAAGCTTTGACACCGATTCGGACGATTCTAAATCATAGACCGGATCGTGATTTACACTAAACGGAGGAGCTGTCGGTTGGTGCAGTTCTAAACAAAGCGTCGTGGCGGGATCTACATGTGAAGCGGAGTACATAGCAGCTTCGAAGCAGCTAATGAAGGAGTGCGGATGAAGGAGTTCATATCCGATCTAGGTGTCATACCTAGTGCATCGGGTCCAATGAAAATCTTACGTGACAATCTTGGAGCAATTGCCTTAGAAAAGGAATCCAGATTTCACAAGAGGACCAAGCACATCAAGAGGCGCTTCAATTCCATCCGGATTTAGTCGGTGGGAGACATAGAGATTTGCAAGATACATACGGATCTGAATGTAGCAGACCGTTGACTAAGCCTCTTCCACGAGCAAAACATGATCAACACCAAGACTCCATGGGTGTTAGAATCATTACTATGTAATCTAGATTATTGACTCTAGTGCAAGTGGGAGCTGAAGGAAATATGCCCTAGAGGCAATAATAAAGTTACTATTTATTTCCTTATTTCATGATAAATGTTTATCATTCATGCTAGAATTGTATTAACCGGAAACATGATACATGTGTGAATGCATAGACAAACAATATGTCACTAGTATGCCTCTACTAGACTAGCTTGTTAATCAAAGATGGTTATGTTTCCTAACCATGAACAAAGAGTTGTTATTTGATTAACAGGTCACATCATTGGTTGAATGATCGATTGACATGACCCATTCCATTAGCTTAGCACACGATCGTTTAGTATGTTGCTACTGCTTTTATCCATGACTTATACATGTTCCTATAACTATGAGATTATGCAACTCCGTTTACGGAGGAACACTTTGGTACTACCAAGCGTCACAGCGAATCGGGTGATTATAAAGGAGTACTACAGGTGTCTCCAAAGGCAGATGTTGGGTTGGCATATTTCGAGATTAGGTTTTGTCACTCCGATTGTCGGAGAGGTATCTCTGGGCCCTCTCGGTAATACACATCACCTAAGCCTTGCAAGCATTACAACTAATGAGTTAGCTGTGAGATGATGTATTACGGAACGAGTAAAGAGACTTGCCGGTAACGAGATTGAACTAGGTATTGGATACCGACGATCGAATCTCGGGCAAGTAACATACCGATGACAAAGGAACAACGTATGTTGTTATGCGGTCCGACCGATAAAGATCTTCGTAGAATATGTAGGAGCCAATATGGGCATCCAGGTCCGCTATTGGTTATTGACGGAGACGTGTCTCGGTCATGTCTACATTGTTCTCGAACCGTAGGGTCCGCACGCTTAAGGTTTCGATGGCGGTTATATTATGAGTTTGTGTATTTTGATGTACCAAGAAGTTCGAGTCCGGATGTGATCACGGACATGACGAGGAGTCTCAAATGGTCGAGACATAAAGATTGATATATTGGAAGCCTATATTTGGAGTTCGAATGGTTCCGGGTGAAATCGGATTTTACCGAACACCGGGGTTACGGAACCCTCCGGGGTTATTGGGCCTTAGTGGGCCATGAGGGAGAAGAGGAAGGGCCGGCCAGGGCAGGCGCGCCCCTCCCCTAGTCCGAATAGGACAAGGAGAGGGGGCGGCGCCCCTCCCTCTTTCCTCCCCCAATCCTATTCCAACTAGGAAGGGGGAGTCCTACTCGGTGGGAGTAGGACTCCTCCGCCGCCTCCTCAAGGGCCGGCCGCACCCACCCTTGCTCCTTTATATACGGGGCAAGGGGCACCCTAGAACACACAAGTTGATCTACGATCGTTCCTTAGTCGTGTGCGGTGCCCCTCCACCATATTCCACCTCGGTCATATCGTCGCAAAGCTTAGGCGAAGCCTGCGCCGTAGAACATCAAGATCGCCACCACGCCGTCGTCCGACGGAATTCTCCCTCCCAAGCTCTCTTTGGATTGGAGCCGAGGGCGTCATCGAGCTGTATGTGTGTCAAGAACTCGGGGCGCCGGAGTAATGGCGCTAGGATCGGTTGGATCGCGAGGAGATCGTCGACTACTTCCTCTACGTTGTGATCGCTTCGCTTCGGTCACGAGTGCGAGACAACACTCTCCCTCTCGTTGCTATGCATCACCATGATCTTGCGTGTGCGTAGGAAATTTTTTGAAATTACTACGTTCCCCAACAAATGGCCACCAAACAAAGAGCTACCCGAAGCGCAAGCTGCTGCCAGCATTCGACGAGGAGGCCATAGAGCCCCCACAGTCAAAAAGCAAAGAGGCCGCCTGGCCAGATAGACGACCAGATGACAGGCCAAAAGCGATAAGCGGCGCCGCACACAAGCCGACTCATGATCCGAGGAAAACAGCCGGCCCGGTCAGGTCCATTTATGGGCCAAAAAAGAAGGCCCCAGGAAGCAATACAACACGCCGAGTGATCGAAGACAACGGCACACCCAAATACCGGGGCGCCGCACACCCACTATGTTTCACCCATGAGGTGCTGGATCATGAATTTCCAGCGGGGTTCAAACCCGTAAACATAGAGGCATACGATGGAACAACAGACCCTGGAGTCTGGATTGAGGAGTACATCCTCCACATACACATGGCCAGAGGAGATGATCTCCATGCCATAAAATATCTACCCCTCAAGCTCAAAGGGCCAGCTCGGCATTGGCGCAAAAGCCTCCCAGAAAATACTATTGGAAGTTGGGAAGAGCTCGAGGACGCGTTTACAGCAAATTTTCAAGGGACTTATGTCCGCCCTCCGGATGCAGACGATTTAAGTCACATAACTCAACAGCCCGGAGAGTCGGTAGCAAAATCTCGGAATAGGTTCCTTACCAAAAGAACCAAATAGTCATTGTCCGGACGCAGAAGCCTTAGTAGCCTTTAAACATAATGTTCGAGATGAATGGCTGCTTGACACCTCGCCAAGAGAAGCCGAGAACAATGGCGCGCTAACAAGCCTCATGACCGCTTTTGCAGGGAAGACAGCTGGCTAGCAAGATGCAGCACCAGCGACCGAGTACGCCCGAGATCGAGATGGAAGCGGAAAATCACGCGCAGAAAGGATCAGCGCCGAAATAAAGAAAAAAGCCCAAAGAACACGGCGGTCAACGCCGGATTCAAAAGCTCGCGGCCGAACAACAAAACACTGCCTCTTAAGGACAAGAGTGACGAGCTATCCAACTTAAACAAAATTTTGGATCGGATATGTCAAATCCACAGCACCTCCGGAAGGCCTGCAAACCACACCCACCGAGATTGTTGGGTCTTCAAATAGTCCGGCCGACTCAACGCCGAACACAAGGGGCTCGACGCGCCAAGCGAGGATGATGACGAACCCCACCAGCAGAGCACCGGAAAACAAAAGACTTTCCCACAAGAAGTCAAAACAGTAAACTCACTTCACGTGAAAATACGGAACAACAGTGCGGCACCCACCAAAGCAGGTATCGCACGTTCCACCCCAGCGGAACCTCGAGGTTGGATGTCAAAACCAATTACTTTCGACCACGTGGACTATTCCAGAAGTATTCGAAACGTAGGATGGTCTGCTCTGATATTGGATCCTATAATCGATGGACTACAATTTACACAAGTCCTGATGGACGGCGGCAGTGATTTAAACCTGCTATATCCGGACACAATCCGCAAGTTGGGGATAGACCTTACTAAAATCCGACATAGTCGCACTTCCTTCAAAGGAGCGACGCCAGGCCCTTACGCCAAGTGCACGGGCTCGTTACTACTAGAAGTTGTGTTCGGGTCACCCGACAACTTCCGACGCGAAAAGCTAATCTTTCATGTCGCCCCATTCAAAAGTAGCCATCAAGCACTATTGGGACGTGAAGCTTTTGTCCGCTTTCATGCAATACCACACTACGCGTCTCTTACACTTAAATGCCCGGTCCACGCGGAATCATCTCATTAAAAGGTCATTCAAGACCCCGGACACGGCTAGACGAGTCCGGCATAAAATAAGCTAGGGGCTCCCTAGCCGCACACCCCTTTACAAGGGGCTGTGCGTATGAGCTATTATAAGCTCAGCTTTATTCATTCATTCATATTTCAATTTTTAATTCATTTTTTGCACGATCACTTTTCAAACTAAGTTCTTCTCTTTTACAGAGGAACAACGTGTTACACCCGCCCGAGATCAAAGACTAGCGGAGACACAGTAGCAGGCGTGCGAGAGGGACCCGTTGCAAGGATTCTTTTGATTAAGACCTGCGTAAACCTTTTTCTGTCTCTTGTTGCTATATATCCCTGGTTTCTCATTATAACCAGAGAGGAGACGACGTTTTGGTATCGGCGCGTCGAGAGGACCTTGCGTGTACCGGACACTAGGGGCTTAGGGTATTGTTACGCCCGATATCATAAAGACCGAACACCTCGTGGAGTGTTGGCGTCTCGATTAGGACTTATATGCATCAGCTCGAATCATGTCTTTGGTCAAATGTTGGGTTTGCCCGGCTCCGTGTTTTGCTGCCTTACGTTCCGTATCGCCGGTTAACGCGACACCGGAGAAGCTGCTGCGATTGTGCCCGGTTCGGCGGGCGAGCACCTCAGGAGAGAAAGCCGAAAACTGACCTTCATGATACAGCGAGAGACTGTCAACCACTCGATCGACTACAGGAATGTTTAGAATTCCTCCGCTTTAACGAAGGACCGTTTCCCGGTCAGGCACATACGCGCCCCAAATTCGGAGAGCGCGGTGCCCCTAGGGGCTATATCGTAGCCCCACCCTCGAACTCCTATGGCTAAGTGAAAGTGATAAAGCATCATAGTCTGGTTGCCTCGTTTGCTACGCTACCACCTCCTTCACAGGACCGAGACGTCGGATTAAGTGTGAAAATGCGCTATTTTTTGCGAACACCCCCGCACCTTGTGCGTGGGGGCCGAAGCCGACGACTGCCATCTTTCAGGTTATACACACATATACATAAACGGCCGCACAGGAGATATTTCAATACTTGAACGCACAAGTACAAAAAGCGCTTACATCATAAACATCGTTTTACAAACCAACACGTTCATTTGAACG
The DNA here is from genome assembly GCA_021437245.1 of Aegilops speltoides. Lineage (NCBI taxonomy): Eukaryota > Viridiplantae > Streptophyta > Magnoliopsida > Poales > Poaceae > Aegilops > Aegilops speltoides. Next base: position 104,375,937 of record CM038147.1, read on the forward strand.
TGACATTTTTTGAGCACTGCGACTCTATTACACGAGCACCACGCAAAACTTCTTCAAAATAGTGCTCGGTGGGTAACAGGCTCTCGTCCGAACCCTGGGTCGCAACAGCGGTGGCATCCATCTCTGTCCAATGTATCTTCACACGGGCGAGGGCCATCCGTGCACCCTCTATGCAGGCCGACCGCTTCATCGCCTTGATATGCGGCACCGCCCCAAGAAATTGCTGCAATAAGCCAAAATAACTCTTCGGCTTGGGCCTATCCGGCCAGACATGAGTCACGATATCCGTCATGGCAAGTCTGGACAATCTATTCAGCTCAGCCCACTCGGCCAACCGATCGGTCAACGGAAGCGAACGCTCTGGACTATGGAATTGAGACCAAAACAACTCCTCCGTCTTGTGATCCTTCTGACTTCGGAAGTGCACAACGGCATCCGCCGCACTCGCCGCTAAGTCCATATAAGGATCCTCTGGACCCCACAGCTGGCCAAGCTGAGCATACTTTGGATCTGTAAACCTTCGGCGCAGCGTAAAGGGCTTACCACCACAATGTCCCGGCTTTGGCGCAGCTCCTCCTTTATAGCCCGCATTGCAGAACTCGCATCCTTGGCTTCGGCGGTGGCCTTCCCCAGGTCTTCTCGCTCCGCTAGGCGCTCCCTTCCAAGAACCTCATTGCGGTCGGTAGCATCTTTTAACTTCACGACCATTTCGGCCATCTCCTCCCTGCTTCGGCAGTGTGCAGCCCTTTCGGCTTCTAGCTCTTCGGCCGCCCTCGAGGCAGCCGCATCACTCCTTCTGGCTTGCTCCTTGGCTTGAGCAAGTTCTGCCCGAAGGCTCTCCACAGCAGCGGCACCATCTGCGTCAAGCACACATATTGTAAGGGGTGGGCTTCGGCTCCCTTACTAGGTGACCACGGAGAAGAAACCTACCTTGCGACTCGTCAAGTCGCCTGTTGACTAGCGCGATGTCCGCATCCGCAACATCGAGTTGCCGCTTTAGTTCGGCAACTCCATCAGTCCGGCTAGCCACCGAACTATCCGCCACCTGCTTAGGAAAGGCGAAAACCAATACCTGGGATTTTGATCCCCGGCACGTTGTTGTTCTCGACACCCTATCGAGTCTCAGGGGCTACTATCTATACAGGGCGCACTTTATGTGTAAAACTGTCAAAGAGTATGTCATTTCTACGTACCTCAAACCCTGCCAGCAAACTCCTGACGGCATCACGCAATCCGCCATTGGCGGATGAAATTCTTTCAATCACCGTACGCATCAGTGTACGGTGACCTTCTGAGATGGACGCCCTCTCAAGCAGATCCTTCAGCTCCCCCGGCCGCACACCGGTTGGTGCGGACTATTCGCCTGCCGGACTCGGGATACCCGTGATGACACCAGGCTCGTCCGCCCTATCCGATGGTGCGGCGGATGGAGGCGTCTCGCTCTCCATCATCTCCGGACGGAGTTCCCCAAGACGAGCTCATCGAGAAGGGCGGAGATCCGAAATACAAGGTAAAACTTAAGTTATCCTCGAAGCACAAATAGGGATGTCCTTATTACAAAACTCCCTTTTTTCTACTTACGGCTCGCTGGAGGGCTGATTCTTTAGGGGAGATTGTGCGGCCGGAGCCTCTCCGGACGCAGGACCCTATGGTGAAGATCTCTTCCCCCGCTTCGGGGTTTTGACCTCTAGGTTTTTGGAGGCTGTCCTCTTCTCCCCCTAGAAGGAGGGATTCTCGATCCTCCCTTCCTCAAAAGCCTCCTTGGTTGAGGCGGTGGTTCCTCTGTTCGCCCCTTCGCCTTCCTCCGAAGGCGCAACCTCCAGCATCCTGACCAGCACGGGATCCGGCGCGGTCTCTGGGAGGGGGCCGGACACCGTATCAGTTTTGCTTGCGCTATCCACTCCTGTTTAGAAGGAAATTGGTCAAAAGGCGAATTATAGAAAGGCAAACAAACGGTACGTCCGGACACGGAGCTACTTACTTGTGTATCAGGGCGATTGCAGCTTAGGCCGGCGTCCTCGGTCAACTCCGGACACGCCTCTCGTGATCCGAAGAATAATTCGTACATCTCCACGGGTGTCATACCCATGAAATGTTGGAGAATCCGTGGTCCCTCCGGATTAAACTCCCACAGCCGGAGAGGGCGGCGTTTGCAGGGCAGGAGACGCCTAATTAGCATGACCTGCATCACCATGACCAGATCGATCTCCCTCGCTTGGAGGTCTCGAATCCGGCCCTGCAATAGGGGCACGTCCTTTGGTGGCCCCCAGTTGAGCCCTTGGCTGACCCATGACATCAGTCGCTGTGGAGGGCCCGAGCGGAAGATGGGCGGCGGCTTCACTGCTGCCCACAGGAGCGGTTATGTAGAACCACTCCTGCTGCCACAAGCCGAGCTCCTCCTGGAAAGAGCCCTCGGGCCATGGAGCGTCGGCCCTTCGGCTTACAACCGCCCCACCGCACTCTGCTTGACGCCCCACGATCATCTTTGGCTCCACGTCGAAGGTCTTAAGCCATAAGCCGAAGTGAGGGGTAACGCGGAGGAAAGCTTCGCAGACGACAATGAATGAAGAGATATGGAGGATGGACTCCGGAGCCAAGTCGTGGAATTCCAACCCATAGTAAAACATGAGCCCTCTCACAAAAGGATCCATCGGGAAGCCTAAAACCCGACGGAGGTGGGATACAAACACGACATACTCGCCGGTCTCGGGGGTGGGGATGACTTGCCCCTCGGCGGGCAACCTGTGCGAAACCTCGTAAGACAGGTACTTGGCCTCTCGCAGCTTTAGCACGTCTTCTTCCGTGACGGAGGAGGGCATCCACCGGCCCTGTAGGTCCTAGCCGGACATTGTTGAAGGTCCGGAGCGCTCGAATCTGGGGCTCTGGGTGTTGGAACTCGGGGCAAGGAGTAGATTCGATTGAAGATTGAAGAAAAGAAACAAGCCTTGGTCCCATTATAAAGAGGGAGAATACCAAGAGCCGTCCCCGTGACCGTTCAGGACTCGCCTCCGATAGAGGGGGCGTGGCAATGAAACGCAGTTGGGTTACCTACGTCCGTATTTATGGGAATCCGGAATAAGGGGAACACGATCTCGCTTCGACAAGGCGTGCCAAGAAACGCGCCGCTAAACGCGCTGAGGTGGTATAATAAAAAACGATTCAAGTAAAGGCTTGGTGGTGGTATGACGTCATGCCGCATAATACGTCAGCAGATTGAACTTGTGTGCATATTATTCTCTCTACAGTGGAATGTGGAAATTATTTTGCAGAGCCGGACACTATCCTGGTGTTCACAATCTTCTATGAATTATTCGGAGGAGGAACCCGCCTTGCAATGCCTAACAATATGCGCGCCGGACTCATCGTCATTGAAGCCTGGTTCAGGGGCTACTGAGGGAGTCCTGGACTAGGGGGTGTCCGGATAGCTGGACTATCATCGTCAGCCGGACTCCAAGACTATGAAGATACAAGATTGAAGACTCCGTCCCGTGTCCGGATGGGACTTTCCTTGGCGTGGAAGGCATGCTTGGCGATACGGATATGTAGATCTCCTACCATTGTAACCGACTCTGTGTAACCCTAGCCCTCTCCCGTGTCTACCGGAGGGTTTTAGTCCGTAGGACAACACAACCATTACAACAATCATACCATAGGCTAGCTTCTAGGGTTTAGCCTCCTTGATCTCGTGATAGATCCACTCTTGTACTACCCATATCTTCAATATCAATCAAGCAGGAGTAGGGTTTTACCTCCATCGAGAGGACCCGAACCTGGGTAAAAACATCGTGTCCCTTGTCTCCTGTTACCATCTGCCTAGACGCACAGTTCGGGACCCCCTACCCGAGATCCGTCGGTTTTGACACCGACACTCGTCCTCGAACAAAGGCCCCCCGTCGATGTCCACTTCACCCTCTTCCTCAAGGCCGTAGTCCTTCGGGAATTTGTGGTCAAGCGGGAAGGTGCTTCCCATGCCGACCTGGTCTTGCATGAAGGGGTCGTCCATGCCAGCTTGATCAAAGGCGGCAGGCATGAAGGGCGCTCGACTGTCTTGGCTTTGGGTCTCATCGGGATCGAAGGCAGCCGCTCGCGCACCGCCTATGAAGGCAAAGGCTCCCGCACCACCTTCGAAGATCATGTTCTCGATGATGAAACGGTTGGCCGTCTCTTCCTCACCGGTGGCCGACATTCTGTAGAACAAGTTGCGGGTGTTGGGATGCATGTCGCCTGGTATCTCCCGCGGGCATTTCCTCGCCCCTCCACTGGATGATCCACTGGCCACCGATGTGGCGTTGAGGATGACCATGGGCGTGGGCCCTGGCGTGGACGACGCCACCAAACTCACCTCCGGCAAGCATTCCTCGGAGAACCGGGAGGCTTGCAGATAGACATGGAAGCCAAGAATAGGCTGTGTGGCTTCTGGCAGTACTACCCAAGGGAATGCCAATGAGCTCGTGCTGGCCGCGGCCACAACAGCGCTGACGAGCCCGTGATGGCCAGGGTTTAACCCTAGGTAGAGCAGGGCCTCCCTTTTTGTTGCGACAACTCGGGCATTGGTTTCCTCCTGCTGTGTGGAGTCGGAGAGGGCGGCGGCGGCCGCGATAGAGAGCTTGTGGTCCTGCGCGTGCCTCCGGCCCTTCCTCTTGGCCGACTGCACGACTCGCTGCTCGGGCATCAACTGCTTCTTCTTGGGCGGCGCCGCAGTCTTGCGCGACGCACGTGGCTTGCCATTGGCGGAGGCGAGGCCAGAGGAGGCGATGGAGGCGAGTCCAGAGGAGGCGAGGCTGGAGGAGGCGAGGGAGGCGAGGCCGCCGGCAGCGTCGAGGGTCAGCACGTCGTCCATGGCGAGCAGCCGGGAGCGCGGGCGGGCAGACTTTTTTGGGAAAGTGGGGGAAATGGTGGTGATTGTGCCTCCGACTAGCGTGTCAGGGCGAGGAGTAGGCGGGCGTCACGCGCGTCCGTTTCGTGTCCACGCCGATGCAAATGAGGCCTAAATTTGGATCGGGCATGGGTCGGCAGGCAGACAAAAAGCGAACACAAGTTCGTTTGGGTCGACATGTTGTACAGATTTTTGTGTCCGTTTTGATCTAAACGGACACGCGCGGACGAAATTGATAGACGCGTTGGAGTTGCTATAAGAGAGAGAGGAATTTTCCCGGGTATTACACATGGTAACATGCTACCACCAGCTGGTCCACGCGTACACCTCTGTATTTATATCTTCGAAATTTTCCGGGGTATTACGCATGGTAACTTGCTACCACCAGCTGGTGGAAGGTTCTTATTTGTAGTCTAAAGGTTTAATTGTCGATGAAATGTGACAAAAGAAACATGACCACACATGTCAAGTCACTGCTACTTGTCCACGATATATACATGCAACTACCTGTAATACTCCCCAAGCATCGAAAATTCTTCACCCTAGTTGAGGGAGTCCTGGATTAGGGGGTGTCCGGATAGCCGAACTATCACCTTTGGCCGGACTCCTGGACTATGAAGATACAAGATTGAAGACTTCGTCCCGTGTCCGGATGGGACTTTCCTTGGCGTGGAAGGCAAGCTTGGCGATACGGATGTGTAGATTTTCTACCATTGTAACCGACTATGTGTAACCCTAACCCTCTTCGGTGCCTATATAAACCGGAGGGTTTTAGTCCGTAGGACGAACAACAATCATACCATATGCTAGCTTCTAGGGTTTAGCCTCTCTGATCTCATGGTAGATATACTCTTGTACTACCCATATCATCAATATTAATCAAGCAGGAGTAGTGTTTTACCTCCATCGGGAAGGCTCGAACCTGGGTAAAAACATCGTGTCCCTTGTCTCCTGAAACCATCCGCCTAGACGCACAGTTCGGGACCTCCTATCCGAGATCCGCCGGTTTTGACATCGACATTGGTGCTTTCATTGAGAGTTCCTCTGTGTCGTCATCTTTAGGCCCGATGGCTCCTCCGATCATCAACGATGATGCGGTCCAGGGTGAGACCTTTCTCCCCAGATAGATCTTCATATTCTGCGACTTTGCACTGCAGGCCAATTCGCTTGGCCATCTGGAGCAGATTGAAAGCTACGCCCCTGGCCATCAGGTCAGATTTGGAAGTTTGAACTATACAGCTGACGTCCGTGGAGACTTGATCTTCGACGGGTTCGAGCCACAGCCAAGCGCGCCACACTGTCACGATGGGCATGATCTAGCTCTGCTGCCGAACAGTGCCCTCGGGGCCGCACTAGTGTCCGCTCCGACCCTTAGCTCGAAGCCGACTGCGCCGATCGAGGACGGGTGGCTTGGCACCGCCTCGGGGGCTGCTATCTCTACGGCGATTGAGCCAAACACCAACCCTGTCCTTTGCGAAGCTCGTGACTCCAAGGCGCCGGACTCCTCTCCGGACTCCGAACCTTCCGCGCCCCTGCCAATCAAATCCGATTGGGCGCCGATCATGGAGTTCACTGCCGCGGACATCTTTCAGCACTTGCCCTTTGGCGACATCCTGAATTCACTAAAGTCTCTCTCTTTATCAGGAGAGCTCTGGCCGGATTATGGTCAGCAAGGTTGGGATGCGGACGAAGAAAAAATTCAAAGCCCACCCACCACCCACTTCGTAGCCACTGTCGAAAGTTTAAATGACGTGCTCGACTTCGACTCCGAAGACATCGACGGTATGGACGACGATGTAGGAGATAAACATGAACCAACACCTATAAGGCTCTAGATAGCCACCTCATCTCACGATGTATACATGGTGGACACACCTAAAGGAAGCGGCGACGAGGAGCAACGGGACGCCATGAGGGATCATTCCCTCGAAAAGCAGTCAGAACAGCGACATAAGCGCCGCTCAAAATCCCGCGTCGACAAAGACATCAGCCATACAGACCCAGCCATACAGCAGGGCGAACCGGTGGACAACGAACATGCTATCGAGCAACCGTCCGAACAGGACAACCTAGATAAACAATCCATCCCCGGCGAAGATAACAGTCCGGACGATCTCATGCCGGACAAGTTGCTGGAGCAGAAGAACCTCCACAAAAGGCTCGTCGCCACTGCGCGTAGCCTGAAAAAGCAGAAGCGGAAGCTCAAAACAGCGGAAGATGCGCTCAGAATCAGATGGAGCAAAGTACTCAACACCGCAGACAAATACGGTGATAGTCGCCGAACAAAGAGCTACCCGAAGCGAAAACTACTGCCCGAATTTGATGAGGAGGCCGTAGAGCCCCCGCAATCAAAGAACAAGGAGACCACCCGGTCGGATAGACGGCCCCATGGCAAACATAGAGCGGCAAACGTCGCCGCACACAAGCTGGCACGCGATCCACACACGGATCCACATCAAAAAGATGGCCCAGTTAGATCTATCTACGGGCCAAGAAAGCAAGTTCTAGTAAGCAATACAACACATCAAGTATCTGAATATTACGGTACACCTAAATATAGGGGTGCCGCACACCCCCTATGTTTCACCGATGAGGTTCTGGATTATGAATTTACAGCGGGATTCAAACCCGTAAACATAGAGGCATACGACGGAACAACAGACCCTGGAGTCTGGATTGAGGATTACATCCTCCACACACACATGGCTAGAGGAGATGACCTCCACGCAATAAAATACTTACCCCTCAAGCTCACAGGGCCAGCCCGGTATTGTCTCAAAAGCCTCCCCGAAAACACCATTGGAAGTTGGGAGGAGCTCGAGGATGCTTTTCGGGCAAATTTTTAAGGGACCTATGTCCGACCTCCGGATGCAGACGATTTAAGTCACAGATTCCTTACTAAAAAGAACCAAATAGTCGACTGTCCGGACGCCGAAGCCTTAGCAGCTTTCAAACACAACGTCCGAGACGAATGGCTCGCCAGACACCTCGGCCAAGAAAAGCCAAGAACAATGGCCGCATTAACAAGCCTCATGACCCGCTTTTGCGCGGGAGAGGATAGCTGGCTGGCAAGATGCAGTACCAGCGACCCAAGTACATCCGAAGTCAGGGATGGAAAATGGGAAGCCGCGACGCAGCAAGGACCAGCGCCGGACCAAGGGAAACAGCCCGGAGAGCACGGCAGTCAACGTCGGATTTAAAAGCTCACGGCAGAATCATAAAAAAACTGCCCCCTAAGGATAACAGGGACGAGCTATCTAACTTAAACAAAATCTTGGACAAGGTATGCCAAATCCACAGTACTCCCGGGAAGCGTGCAAATCATACCCACAGAGATTGTTGGGTCTTCAAGCAGTCCAGCAAACTCAACGCCGAACACAAGGGGCTCGACACACCTAGCGAGGACGATGACGAACCCTACAAGCAGAGCACCGGAAAACAAAAGAATTTCTCATAAGAAGTCAAAACATTAAACTCACTTCACGTGACAAAAGGGAAAAATAGAATGGCGCCCATAGAGATACGCGCCATATGGCCTATCCCAGAGGAGTCCCGCCACTGGTTGTTAAAACCAATCACCTTCGATCATCAGGATTACTCCAGAAGTATCCGGAATGCGGGATGGACTGCCTTGATATTAGATCCGATAATTGACGGACTCTAATTTACACAAGTCCTAATGGACGGCGGCAGTGATCTAAACCTGCTATACCAGGACACAATCCGCAAAATGGGGATAGACCCAACCAAAATTTGCCATAGCAACACTTCCTTTCAAGGGGTAATGCCAGGCCCATATGCCCATTGTACGGGCTCTCTACTGCTAGAAGTTGTGTTCGGATCACCCGACAACTTCCGCCGTGAAAAGTTAACCTTCCACCTCGCCCCATTTACAAGTAGATACCAAGCACTACTGGGACGCGAAGCTTTCACCCACTTTAACGCAATACCACATTATGCATCCCTTACACTTCCAATGCCCGGTCCGCGAGGCATCATCTCCTTAAAGGGAAATATGGAGTGTTCATCGAGCGCGGAAGATTGTGTGACTGCCTTGACAGCCACACACTAAACCGGCTTCACTAATCAAAGCACCTAAACAGGTCGTTCAGACCCCGGACACGGTTAGACGAGTCCGGCATAAACATACAAGGGCTTACTAGCCGCATACCCCCGCACAAGGGGCTCTGCGCATGTACAACAAGAGACAATAAAGCTCTATTTTATTCATTCGTACTTTGTTTATTTAATATAACGTACATTTTCGCATGATCTTTTTCAACTAAGTTCCTCTTTTTTACAGATGAACACCATGCTACACCCGTCTAGGATACGGCACAACGGAGATACAGGCGCAGACGTGCAGAAGGGACCCGTTGCAAGGATTCTTTTCAAACCTTTTTTACTGCCTCTTGTTGATACACATCCCCCGGTTTTTTGCTATCACCGAGGAGGAGGCTGGCGTTTTGGCATGGGCCACGTCAGAATTTTGCGCGTACCTGGACACCAGGGGCTTATTTCCAAGGGCGTTGTTCGGCCCATTTTCATAAAGACCGAATACCTTAGGGAGTGTTCGGCGTCTCGAGTTAGGCCTTATATGCATCAACTTCGAATCATGTCTTTGGTCAAATGTTGGGTTTACCCGGCTCCTGTATTTTGCTGCCTTACGTTCCGCCCTATCGGCTAAGGCGGCACTAGGAGAACTACTGCGATTGTGCCCCGGTTCGGCCAGGTGAGCACCTCAATAGAGAAAGTCGAAAACTGACTATCATGATATAGCGTGAGACTGGTCAACCACTCGATGACCTGGCGGAATCTATAGGATTCCTCCGCATTGACGAAGGGCCGATTCCTGGTCAGGCACATACACGCCCCAAATTCGGGTGAGCGCGGTGCCCCTAGGGGCTATATAGTAGCCCCACTGTCAAACTCCCATGGCTAAGTGAAAGTGATAAAGCATTATAGTCCGGTTGCCTAGTTTGTTGCGCTACCACGTCCTATATAGGACCAAGATGTTGGATCAAGTGTGAAAAGGCGCCTTTTGCAAACACCCCCGCATTATATGCGTGGGGGCTGAAGCCGAAGACTGCCATCTTTCAGGTTATATACATTAGCGGCCACACAAGCGGTATTTTAATTCTTGGAAGGCACAAGTAACAAAAGCTTTTATATTCCATCAGTACATTGTTTCACAATAGTACATGTTATTCGAACATAATATCCTTCGATCACCGCGTCTCTATTAAACGAGCGCCCTGCAGAACTTCCTGAAAATAGTGCTCGACAGGTACTCGGCTTCCGTCCAAATCTTGGGATGCAACATCGATGGCCTTCATCTCCGCCCAGTATGTCTTGACACGGGCAAGAGCCATCCGCGCACCCTCTATGCATGCCAACCTCCTCATTGCATTGATATGCGGCACCGCACCAAGGAACTACTGCACCAAGCCAAAATAACTCTTCGGCTCGGGCCTTTTCGGCCACAAAAGACTCACGACATCCTTCATGGCAAGTCCGGACAACCTATTCAGCTCTGCCCATTCGGCCAAGCAATCGGTTAATGGAAGTGGGCGCTCTGGATTATGGAACTGCAACCAAAAAACCTTTTCCATTTCGTGATCTTTTTTATCTCGGAAGTGTTCGGCCGCGTCCGCGGCACTTGCCGCCAAGTCCAGATAAGCATCCTCCGCACTCCACAGCCGGTCCAACTGAGCATATTTAGGATCCACGAATTTCCTCCGCAGCAGAAAGGGCTTTCCAGCCGCGATATCTCCGGCCTGACGTAGCTCCTCCTTCATAGCTCTCATCGCAGAGCGAGCATCCTTGGCCTCGGTAGTGGCCTTCTTCAGATCCTCTTGCACCGCTCGATCTTCTTTTTCAAGAAGCTTGCAGCGGTCGGCAGCATTCTTCAACTTCACGGCCATCTCGGCCATTTCCTTCTTGCTTCGGCAATGAGCAGCCTGTTCGGCTTTTAGCTCTTCGGCCGCCTTTAAGGCAGCCGCATCACTCTTTCTGGCCTGCTCCTTGGCTCGGGCGAGCTCCGCCCGAAGGTTCTCCATGGCAGCGGCACCATCTGCATCAAGCATACATGTTGTAAGGCACGGGCATCAAGCTCCCTTACGAGGTGTCCGCGGAGAAATTGCATACCTTGTGACCCGTCAAGTCGCCTATTGACAAGCGCGATGTCGGCATCCGCCACGTCAAGTTGCCGCTTTAGCTCGGCACATTCGTCAGTCCGGCTAGCCACCGGACCCTTCGCCACCTACATAGGAAGGGCGACACATTATACCTGGGATTATGATCCTCGGCGCGCTGTCATTTTTGACAACACACCGGGCCTCAGGGGCTACTATCTACACAAGGCGCATTTTATATGCGGAACTGTCAGAAGGTACATCATTTTGCGTACCTCAAAACCTGTCAGTAAACCTCTGACGGCTTCGTGCAATCCGCTCGAGCGGATGAAATCCTTTCAATCACCATACCCATTAATGCCCGGTGATCTTCTGAGATAGACGCTCGCCCGAGCAGATCCTTCAGCTCCTCCGACCGTACACCAGGTGGTGCTGGACTCGTCTGATGGCCTTTTTCGAAGGCCGGACGCGGAGGGCTTTGAGGGGTCATCGACTGCCTTCGGCCCGCCGACTCGGAGAAACCCTCGCGACGACACCTCGGTCGGTCGCCTCGCCAAGACGGTAACGACAGGGGAGGCGTTTCGCTCTCTATCATCTCCGGACGAAGATCCCCCAAAGATGAGCTCTGTTGAGAAGGGCTGAGATCCGAACTACAAGGTAAAATTTCGGTTGTCTTCATCAGAAATCCCCTTTTTACTTACGGCTCGGTGGAGGGCTGATCCCCTTGGGGGCATAATGCGGCCGAGGCATCTCTCGGCGCAGGACCCTCTGACAAAGATTTCTTCCCCAGCTTTGAGACCATGGTCTCCGGGTCTTTAGAGTTGTCCTCTTCTTCCCTTGGATGGAGGGATTCTCGATCCCTCCTTTCCTGACAGCCTCCTTCGCGGAGGCGGTAGCTTCCTTGTTCCCCCTTTCACCTTCTTCCGAAGGTGCAGCCTCCAGCATCCTGGTTAACACGGGATCCGGCGTGGTCTCAGGGAGGGGGTCCCACCTGATTAACTTTGCTTTCGCTATCCACTCCTGTTCAAGGAATAGCTCTTTTAAAGGGCAAGTTCATGATAAATATGGGATAGCGTGTCTGGGTACAGGGCTACTTACTTGAGTATCCGGGCGATTGCAGCTCAGACCTGTGTCCTCGGTCAAGTCCGGACACATAGCTTGTGATCCGAAGAGAAGCTTGTACATCTCCACGGGCGTCGCGCCCATAAAATGTTGGAGAGCTCGTAGTCCCTCCGGGTTAAATTCCCATAGGCGGAGGGGGCGGCGTTTGCAGGGCAGGATGTGACGAAACAGCATGACCTGCGCTACTATGACCAGAGTGATCTCTCTCTCTCTCTCTAGGAGGTCTTTAATGCGGCCCTGCAACAAGGGCACGTCCTTGGATGGCCCCCCGTCAAGTCCTTTATTGACCCATGATGCCAGCCGCGGTGGAGGACCCGAGCGAAAGGCAGGTGGCGCCACCCATTTGGTGCCCCTGGGAGCTGTGATATAAAACCACTCTTGTTGCCATAGGCTGAGCTCCTCTTGAAAAGAGCCCTCGGGCCACGGAGCATCAGCATTCTTGCTTATAACAGCCCCTCCGCACTCTGCCTGCTGCCCCTTGATCATCTTCGGCTCCACTTTGAAGGTCTTGAGCCACAATCCGAAGTGAGGGGTAATGCGGAGGAAGGCTTCGCATACGACAATGAACGAAGAGATGTGGAGGATGGACTCCGGATCCAAGTCATGAAATTCCAACCCATAATAAAACATGAGCCCCCTCACGAAGGGGTCCGTCGGGAAGCCTAGCCCGCGAAGGAAGTGAGACGCGACCACCAGTCTTTCACTAGGCTTGGGAGTGGGAATAACCTTCCCTTGGGCAGGCAGCCTATGCGAAACTTCGTCGGTTAGATACCTGGCATGTCTTAGCCTTATCACGTCTTCTTCCGTAACGGAGGAAGGCATCCACCGGCCTTGCAGGTCGGAGCCGGACATCATCGAAGGTCCGAAGCGCCTGAATCTGGAGCTTTGGGTGTTGGAACTCAAGGCGAGGGGCGGATTTGATTGAGATTGAAAGAAAGGAGTGGAGCCTTGGTCTCTTTATAAAGAGGTTGAATACCAAGAGCCTTCCCGTGACCGTTCGGGACTCGCCGATAGAGGAGGCGTGCCAGCGGCACGATGGGTTACCCACGCCCGTATTAATGAGAATCCCAGAATAAGGGGACACGATCTCTGCTTTGACAAGACGTGCCAAGGAAACCGCCTCGCTAAACGCGCTAAGGTGGGATAGTAAAAACGATTCGAATAAAGGCTTGGCCGTGGAGTGATGTCATGCTGCGGAATACGTCAGCAGATTGAATTTGTGCAAATATTATTCTCTCTACGGTGGTATGTGGAACTTATTTTGCAGAGCCGGACACTATCCTTGTGTTCAAAATCTTCTATGAAGTATTCGGAGGAGGAACCCGCCTTGCAATGCCGAAGACAATATGCGCGCCGGACTCGTCGTCATTGAACCCTGGTTCAGGGGCTACTGAGGGAGTCCTGGATTAGGGGGTGTCTGGATAGCCGAACTATCACCATTGGCCAGACTCCTGGACTATGAAAATACAAGATTGAAGACTTCGTCCCATGTCCGGATGGGACTTTCCTTGGCATGGAAGGCAAGCTTGGCGATACGGATGTGTAGATCTCCTACCATTGTAACCGACTCTGTGTAACCCTAATCCTCTTCGGTGCCTATATAAACCGGAGGGTTTTAGTCCGTAGGACGAACAACAATCATACCATAGGCTAGCTTCTAGGGTTTAGCCTCTCTGATCTCGTGGTAGATCTACTCTTGTACTACCCATATCATCAATATTAGTCAAGCAGGAATAGGGTTTTACCTCCATCGAGAGGGCCCGAACCTGGGTAAAAACATCGTGTCCCTTGTCTCCTGTTACCATCCGCCTAGACGCATAGTTCGGGACCTCCTACCCGAGATCCGCCGGTTTTGACACCGACACTAGTAAACATAAAATAGCGACGAATTGTACCATATGCATGCATGGATTGGTCAAATATGCGCTTGCTCGCCGGTGCAGGCGTGCTCTCTTTGCTCATGTTTTGTACGGCTCGATCGTCAGCCGCCGCGGCGGTGCCGCCGGTTAGAGTTGGCGAAGTACTGGATCTGATGAGCGACCTCTTTAGTCCCGGTTTCATCCACCAACCGAGACTAAAGGGGCTGTGTCAGGAGTGAGGCTCTTTGGTCCCGGTTCGTGTCTGGAACCGGGACCAAAGGGGTCAGACGAACCGGGTCCTATGGCCCCCGAAGCCCGGCTGGTGCCCTGGCACAAACCGGGACTGATGCACCCATTGGACCCGGTTCGTAAGAGAACCGGGATTAATGCCCTTATCTGGCCTGGACTAAAACCCTGTTTTCTGCTAGTGAAATGATTTATAGTTGAGCATACATGTTATTAAAATTGAGATGTGAGTCATTCTACTAAAAAGTACAATGCAACTCACTGTGACTAAAAATGATCACCTGCTTATATCTAGCAACTGACCAATGAATATATTGTATATGAGTTTTTTTTATTTTAATATTTGTTTATAGGTTCACCTTTGTATATCAGAGATAAAAACAGATAGCTACTGATGATGCTTTGACAATGCCGATTGACAAAGTCATTGATGTAAGCATGATGGGCCGGACTGAAAACTTGATTTTACAAAAATTAGAAGAGATGCATACAAATAATTGTTCTTCTTTGTAGAGATGTAGCACATGATAATACAGAAGGTTTATTTCTATACACGTTTAATTTTGCAGATTAAGAGAGAAGATTGTGAGAGAGATGGAGATGGATTATGTCGACGATAAAAAAAGAATCTATCGACAAGGCTCCCAAGACAATATTGTTTATTTAGACAATATTGTTGTTAGGGGCAAAAAAATCACCAAGTTATATATACCCGTAGCAACGCACGGGCATTCTACTAGTTAGAGTAATGATATTCCGTTCCCCTAAGGAAAACAATAAGTAAACTAAAAGCAATAAGAAAACATGGTGATAAACATTGAAAAAAGAATGACAAAATGGCAAAGCAAGGGTTGAACACAAGAAGCACTGGTCCACTCTACAAGTGTGAAACATCTGATCCTGATCGATTGATTTCTACTAGCTTAAACTGGATCGCTTTCTTCTACTACCTCTATCAGGAATTACTTATCGCTCAAATGAATGTATTTAGTTCAAGTAATTTCGGACTGAGTGAGTACTATACAGTATTCAACCCAATGGGCCAGTGGGCTCCTATTATATCGATTTTTTTCAAACATTTAGGTATTCAATTTCAATGGATGAATAATGACCGTGCTCCCTGATATTTTTATCTTGATTTGGGATACTAGGTGTTTTCGAAGGGATCCCCGCTGGTGGAGGACGTGCCGCTCGCCATCCTGGAGCTAGCAGAGGAAGACAAGCTCACGCGCATTGAGTACAAGTGGTTCAGCCACCCCGGAGCGTGTGTGGGCAGGGGCAGCAACGGCGGGGCTGGCACTAGGCTCGGGCTTTGGAGATTCCACGGACTGTTCCTCATCAAGGCCGATCATCTGGTGCATCATGCTCCTGATCCGCCTCGCCAAGTTCATCACCCGAGTGCACGCGCGGGGTGTGCTAAGGGCCGAAACGGAGACCACAATAGGAGCGCTGCCATGGCTGCGTGCATGGCTCCGGCGCTTCGACGCCTCCGAAGGACCACGAGGCGAGCCAGTGAGCAACAGCCATGGAACGGAGGAGGTGAGTCGCCCGTAGAGCCTGGCCGCGGGAGCCGCAGATCGGCAAGAAGGAGCCATGGGAGACTCTGACTCTACTCCCGTGGGAGACACTGTCTCCGCTAGAAACTCAGTTTCTGCCCCTGTTCCGGAGGAAAGCTCAGGTCCCGTCGGGGGCACCTTGACAAGGCCGTCTCTCCACAAACCTGCACCGCCAGCCTTGGCGCCCATGTAAGTGCAGCAGCACAGGAAATCGTGTGAATCATACGTATCAAATGTTGGCAAAGGAATTTATGACATGTAGCTTGCGAGTATACATGTCCTATGTTTGGTCTAAGAATTTTAAAACATTTGTTTCTAGTGTCTACTCTATAGGCAAAGGGAAACGCCTGCCTTCAGCTGGTGGATCGCACGCTCGTGATCCGTCGCCCCCTCCATGTGACGCGTGTATGTGTGTCCTTTGCATCTCTTTTCTGCAATATCACGTGTGTTGCAAAATTGCCTTCCACAACAACATCCATGTTGCAAAAAAAAGACGACGGAAAATATCTGTAATTTTTTTTCTACAACATTGTCTGTGTTGCAATTTGTTTCCTGCAACAACACTCATGTTGCAAAAATAGTAAAAAAAAAACTGCAACATCACCTATGTTGCAAAAGATTTCTGCAACAGAAGCTTTGTTGCAAATTATACTGCAACACCATCCTTGTTGCAATAATAAGAACGGGGTTCGACGTTCGATAGCTATACATTTGACGGTTGGCGAGGCAGAATTTTTTTAAAGATCTGCCGGCCGACGCGTAGCGCGGCCCATCGGCAAAAGGAGGCAAAGTAGCCAAATATTATAAGTTCTTCGCATGTCTGATGCGATCCGGAAGTGCGCCTTAATAAGGGGTACTCCAACGGCATCCCTCAATGTGTTTTCCAACTTGTTCGTTGTTGCTGGACATCATGTCTGCCGTCGGGTGCCAATGATGTTCCCTAATTTTTTTCTATACTTGTCCGTCCGCAACCTTTTTCCATAACACAAATTTCATCAAATTGCAACAATCAACGACAGTTTTTTCACGGGGAATCAACAACAATTCATTGATCTGCATAGCGTTTCCAAACAACAGGGTCGGTTGTATACAATGTATATATGTGGTAAGCATAAGTAACTCTGAAGAGAAATGTCGCTAGAGGCGTATACACAAGTACACATTATGTTAAATGTGAAAATAAAATCTAACTAGTAGTATTCCTTTTTACGATGCAGAGCTCAAAGATTTCACCTCCTTTTCAAAACAAGTATTCCCTTTAGTTTACAGAGGGAGTATTTTCTAATGGATAGAATGGCTCCAAAGGACACATCACACTATAGGCCATTTAAGTTCAATATATATATTTTGAGATGACAAATGAAAAGTTGAATATGATGCCTCTGGATGGTTATCATTAGTCTTTATATTGTTCCAATTTGCTTCACTTTCATTGTTTGTACTTATTAGGATCAATTGAGTGAAGTGGATCTTAGCTCCTCGAACTATTTCTGAGGTGTCACGTAGGTCCTTGAACTAGAAAATAGTCATTCAAGTTCTTGTAGTGCAACAATAAAACACTGATGGGAGCTTTATCGCTGTTTTAAAGATATAAGCTTACTGTACTGCAAGGGTAGAAGCGTCCGGCTGTTCTTTACAGAAGGTCATGACATGAAACCAATGCAGGATAGTAATAACTCAACAACCTCCAAGCAAACACCATGTTGTTTGCTGTGGCTGCATATATATACTGTCCCATCCTTACTCAAGTAGTAGCATGGAGCTGGTACATACTAGCCACACTTCTTTGCCACAATCAAAATAGGCTAGTCCTCAGTGCAAAAAAAGGGTAATACTAGTTCAGAGACTTGAGATAGAAGCCAATGCGGCATGTGCTTCCAAAATCAGTAGGAGTGGGAGACATTGGGGAATAAGGAGGCCTTGCTCAGTGGACACAGTAGATTCACACGCAGTCGATCTCTACAATTGCCTTGTATTTCCTTAGGTCGGATTAGCACCTTTCTTGCTAGTGAATTGAGATTATCAGCATGAGCTCAATGGCGAGGTGACCCAACACTATTGGTTGTACATAATTAACTCGTGACATGCTCGTGTTACTCTACGGAACCACACAAAAGTACACAGCTGCTAGTTGTATACCCCCAGGTCGGTGTTTAGAGAGACGGTAATCCTCGATATGCTCCACTTGCTCAAGACTCCCGAACCTTCGGAAGTAAGGGTTGTTCCTGAGCATGTCAAACAATCTTTGACGACTTCCTGGTCAAGTCTAATATCGGGACCAATGATACAGACCAGAATCTTCATCGCAAATGTATAGGTGCAAATGGCCCAGACATATTTGTTAAGACCAAACTGAATGTGTATATTGTGGTAAATCTGTGTGTGCGCCGAAAAAGTGTACACCCCCTCCATTATGTATGTTTGCTATCAAGGCTTACAACGAGAGTGGTCCATTGAAGAGCCTGATGTCATCACGAAAATGCCATGCGCCTGCATCTGAGCTTCATCAGAGCCTTAAGGGTTCTTTTTTTTTCAAAAAGGACGATAACCCCGGCCTCCGCATCAAATGATGAGAACAACCATATATCTATTTATATATTAAAAATATTTAACATGTTAACTAGATAAAAGAAAAAAAATGCTAGAAAGTCTAACAAAAATCAGAAACATTTGGCCATTAATTTAGCATCTTAATAAATCATAACCAATATGTCTAAAAAATTACCTTTTAATATTAGAGATGAAATAAATTTACCCACCTACGCCATAAGTATTTTTCCTACGTACAACTCATTGGAAAAGTGAAGGTTACAAGATTGGCTCATCGGACTGGAGTCCCGGCATGTGCGCTGGCTTCTCACAAGCGGCATGAGGTGTCGATGTGCTTTCTGATGTGGTTGTGCTCGGTGGTCGATGATGGAGGGCACGAGGCGCAGCAGGACCAGCTCCGACGATCTCCGCACTCTCGGGTGCTCCAGATCTGCAGGCCTCTGTAGGGATTTGACTATTCCGGGTGAAAGCTTTAACCCGTCTCTGTCGGTGCCATCAACGGCGGCGCTTTCGGGCGCCGTTTCCCTCGTTGGAGGCGTCGTTGTGGAACTCCTCTTCCTCTGCGAAGGGCTTGGGCTCTCCGGCTGAAAACCTAAGCTCCGGATGTTTTTTTGGAGCGGGCAACAATGGTGTCTTCGTCGTTTACCACTTGGGCGCTTTGTTTGGGTCAGCTAGCTTGCGCTTGGTGCATATATATGGTTTTCTCGTGCGGGGCTTGGCCCAGGCGGCAGCCTCGAAAAGTGATGCGCGAGGGGGCTCCATGGGGCGGTGCAGCATCTCGGCCTTCACCTCGGTGGCAATCTTGGGCCATTTGAGTGGCAGGTTTGTTGGCCCGGTCAACGTGCCCTAGCAGACGCGGTTGGACGGTATGTCGGGGCGGCGTCCCTGAAGGTGGCACTAGTGCAGAAACGGGCTATGATCCCGGTTCGTAACGCCCGACACTAAAGATTGGGGACTAAAGTCCTCCTCCCCCGTGTTCAACACTTAACCGAGACCAAAGGCCCACCACGTGGCACGAGCCCGCGCCGGGGGCAAGGATTAGGGGTTTTGGGTTTTATGATTTTTTCCTTTTAATTTTATGTTTTCCATTTAATTCTTTTCATTTAAAACATATTTTACGCTACTACATATTGTACACGTTATGCATATATATAAATAGAATTTCCCTAGAACCGATCATATATATATTCTGCTAATATTAGCAGAATAACTATTCTGCACACCACTTCGGCACTGCACGCTCAACAGAAGCGCACTGCATCATTTTGACGACGAGCACTGCAATAGAGACTAGTGAACTTCGTGTCGAAAAAAAGTGCACGCGGTGTTTTTTCGGTACTGTTTTCGCTCTAATTTTTTAACTGTTTATCGGAATGAGGCGTGTAATATACCGTTGAAAAGCTGTGGATTAGGTGCAACTTCGACATGTTGAACACTTTTCGAGATTCCACACGGTTTAAGAGCAGTTTTGAAAATAGTGCGGCGGATGACGAGTGGCAGCGAGCGTCTTTTCGCATTTTTTTCTAAACCGCTTGTCGGAATGAAGCAAATGATAAGCCGTTGGATAGATTTCGTCGAGGCGCATCTTTTTCATATATAAATCTTTCTCTAATTCATTTCGGTTTAAGAGCAGTTTCAAATTTACTAAATCGCGGAATTCTATTTTTCAAATTTTTTCAAATTTTTGGTACTGTTTTCGCTCTAGTTTTTGAACCATTTATCGAAACGAGGCGTATGATACATCGTTGGAGAGCTATGGACAAGGCGCAACTTTCATATGTAGGAATGGTTTTGAGATTCCTTACGGTTTTAAGTTAATTTTGAAAATCGTGAGGCGGAGGACGAGTGGCAGCGGCCGTTTTTTTTGAAATTTTTACAAACCGGTTGTCAAAATGATTCAAATGATATGCTGTTGGAAAGATATCGACGAGACGCAACTTTTTCATGTAGAACACACTCTCTAATTCCTTACGGTTTAAGAGCAGTTCTAAAATTAGCAAAAAGCGGACACTCTGTTTTTTCGTGACACCAAAATCGTCGTCGAACAGAGGAACGCACTGCTTCAAACTGAAAACCGCACTGCAACAGACAGTCAAGTGAACTTCATGATTTCTTTTTGTCGAACATAAACTTTCTCGCACAAGTTTTTGTTGTCTTTTTTTCAACTTTTTTCCGAACAAGAGTGGACCACAACACTTCCAAAAGTGAACCGTAACACTACCAAAAGTGAACCTCATAAGTACTTGTTGTCTTTTTTATACTTATTAATTTTTTACGCGCGTTGACCAAGCGAGTGGACCTTTCATCGGACAGAAGAACGCACTGCTTCAAAACGGAAACCGCACTGCAGCAGGCAGTCAAGTGAACTTCAAGGTTTCGTTTTAAAATTGTTATTTTTGTGTATTTTTGTTTTCAATTCAGATGAACCAAACTGCATTCAACGAGCAACGACACTACATGAGACAAAAAACGTACTGCAATATCGAGAATTAAGGACAACATTTTTTTCTATGAGTGAATCGCATGACTTTTCTGTCTTTTTCTTAACTTCTTTAGCTTTTGTGGACCACATGGTCAAAGTTAGTGAAAAGCATGACTTTTCTGTCTTTTCCTTAACTTCTTTAGCTTATGTGGACCACATGGTCAAAGTTTGTGAACCCCATGGTTAACACTAGAGAACTTCATTTTTGTTGGTGAAAGTAAACCCCGCGGAAAATGCTAGTGATTACTTTCTAAAATAACTGGACTTCTTTCTCAGTCGTTCTCTTTTTTCTACTTTTGCCAAGAGAACCACATAGGATTTTACACCGAACCGCATCTAAGCATAATGTTTCATAACGAACTTGGCGTAGCAATTCTTTTACACAGGTTGTACAGACAATTAACATAAAAGTCAGCAACTTTTTTTAACCCAGTGGGAGTTCATCACTGGTTGAGCAGAACTGGGGCTACACCTCGTCAGTGAAGCGCACAAGACGTCAACTTGCAAATCCGAAAGCCTGCTGCAAGGCCACGGCACCAAACTGCATCGCGTGCCCCAGCGCTCTGCAAGCTAGGGACGGCTGGACTGCACTCGTGAGAAAATTCAATAGCCAACCGAATTGCATCGCGTGCCCCGGCGCTCTGCATGAAGAAGGAAAGGAAGCTGCGCCTGTGGAGAAAAATGAAACTACACATAAATTTCGTAGCCAACTGAACTGCACGAACAACACGCACCTGTTGGTTGAGCTGCACGCCCCCGTCGGCAGAACTGCACGACGAATGCAGTCAGCGCAGGGGAGCTTCACCGCGGCCTCCGATGGGGACGGGAGGGATGCAGGATCCAGTTCTGGTGGCTGATGGCGGCGGTTCCGGCCAAATCTCGTGGATCCGACAGGGGGTGGAGATGCCCGGTGCTCCCATCCAGGAGAGGAAATAGGGGGGAGGAGGGGGCCGTGGGCCGGCGAGTCCGACGACATAGGAGGTCGCAGGATCGACAGATCCGCCCACGATGGATGGAAGAGGAGGCCGCGGGAGTCGCTCCTTCCCGTCTCTGACACGCAGGACCTCGCGATGGCTTGTCGGATCGGCCCTGGGGCCAGGTGGTTGGGTGGAGGTGAGGTGGAGCGCCACCGCCGGGGGATGCGGAGACCGCGACGACCTCGATTTGGTGGTCACTGGAGCCCATGGAGGCAGCGATGGGGGAGGTGGTGGGGAAGGGAGCCTGGGGAGTGGTGGGGCGGGGGCGAGGGAGGTTGCCGGAGGGGAGATAGCCAGGGGCGATGGCGGCGAGGGAGGTAGCCGGAGGGCTCGGGCGGGACGGGAAGGTGCCGCAGGGGAGCCGGGGCGTGGTGATAGGTGACGGGGCGGGAATCCGGCAGCGCGTGGCGGGGAGTGGGTCCGGCGGCACGTGGTGGGGCGAGGGCTGTGGCGGCGCTTGGAGGGGTGGGGATCCGGTGTCGCAGGGAGGAAGGAGGGCGGCACGCCGGTGTTGCGGCAGATTTTTGGGGGCGAAGAAGGTGGGAGGAGGTGGGTGGGTGGGTGGGCACGAGGGGATGGATGGAGGAGTGGAGCGTTCAGTTCGATCGTACTCGTTTAGCGCCACCGTGTGTGTGTGTGTGTCTATATATATATATATATATATATATATATATATATATATATATATATATATATATATATATATATATATATATATATATATACCCGAAATTCGAATATTGATAGAAATTCCCATAAGGTCCTTTAAATATTGATAAGGTATTATCAATCATATGGGCAGGGAAGACCCCCCGAAAATAATAATAATAATAATAATAATAATAATAATAATAAATATATTTATATAAATAAATAAATAATATTAATAAGAAATGTTGAAAATGTAAGCAGCCTTGGCATGAATGTACGCATACACTGGCACAAGGATTCTTGAAGGCAGAAGAAGCTCTCAAGGCTAATTGCATGAAGATCTGTATGGCCGAAGAGCAAAGACTGGTACACAGAGGCGAGCCAATTATCCACAGAGAGACAATGCCCACGTGAACAAAGCAAGGATTTGATAGATTCCTGAAGATTGAAGTTTGTCGGGGCACTATTCTCTCGCTCTTATCCATCGCCTAGAGGGACACGCATGCATCCCTACTACATATAAAATAAGAGGTGCATTCTCCCGGAAGCCATCCAGAGAACTGCTCTCTCGCCTATAAAAGGAGACACTTGCTGCGAAGAGAGACACAACACCAGACGGAGGAGAACCAGCCACCGATAGAGCAAAGAGCTGCGACCCAGCTAGCAAGCTCGTTGCTCAGTAGTAGTAGTAGTAGTAGTAGTAGTAGTAGTTTCATCCTGCAATAAGAGCCACCATATCCAGAGCATTGCAAGGCTCAAGAAGGTAGTTAGAAGGTAATTTTCTTTAGTTTGTGTAATTACCTTCTAACTACCTTCTTGAGCCTTGCAATGCTCTGGATATGGTGGCTCTTATTGCAGGATGAAACTACTACTACTACTACTACTACTACTACTACTACTACTACTACTGAGCAACGAGCTTGCTAGCTGGGTCGCAGCTCTTTGCTCTATCGGTGGCTGGTTCTTCTCCGTCTGGTGTTGTGTCTCTTCGCAGCAAGTGTCTCCTTTTATAGGCTAGAGAGCAGTTCTCCGGATGGCTTCCGGAGAATGCACTCTTATTTTATATGTAGTAGGGATGCATGCGTGTCCCTTTAGGCGATGGATAAGAGCGAGAGAATAGTGCCCGACAAACTTCAATCTTCAGGAATCTATCAAATCCTTGCTTTGTTCACGGGCATTGTCTCTCCGTGGATAATTGGCTCGCCTGTACCAGCCTTTGCTCTTCGCCATACGATCTTCATGCAATTAGCCTTGAGAGCTTCTTCTGCCTTCAAGAATCCTTGTGCCAGTGTATGCGTACATTCATGCCAAGGCTGCTTACATTTTCAACATTTCTTATTAATATTATTTATTTATTTATATAAATATATATATTTATTATTATTATTATTATTATTTTTTCAGGGGGGTCTTCCCTGCCCATATGATTGATAATACCTTATCAATATTTAAAGGACCTTATGGGAATTTCTATCAATATTCGGGTCGGGTATATGTCCTCCGCGCCCGAATAATTGATAGCAATATCAATATATGCAATTTGGGCTTTATTCAGGTCGCTGCCCATGCCCTGCTATGTCCATATGATCATCATCATTTAACAGATTGAAATCATATTTTTCATCACATTCTTTCTTTATTTCTTCAAATTTTTCATCCATTTCTTGCCTTAATTCTTTTAATATTTCCTCCTTTAATTCTTTCTTTATTATCTTTGAAAATTCTTCAAACCTTTTATCCATTTCTTGATCCATGTATTCACTATCTAAAGGGTCAAGCCCCTTTAGAAGGCATTCTTGATATGTCTTATATTTTGGGGATTCTTCCTTCTTTATATCTTTTGAGCTTGATGCCTCCCCCTTTGTGGGAGTTGGCGAAGCGGGTATACCTCTTTTCATTTGGATATAGTCTTTAGCCTTTGGGTCAATATAATAATCTGGTCCTAATACCTTCCTTGCCCAAAGTAAGGCCTCATCTATACTGTAATATCTTTTGAATGTTAAATCTTGTCCATTCCTTTTTGCATCTAATTTTTCAATCATAATATTTTCCCATTCCAAATATATGCCAGGTTTATTTCCATCGAATATAAGATATAGGGTTTCTCCTTTGGTATTTCAACCTTTGCTGGCTTTTGGCACATTTTTGTTTAATTCTAAAATATTTTGGCACATTTTTGTTTAATTCTAAAATATTCAGCCAAACTGTTGAGAATTGATAAAAAATATCCTTTTTCCTCTCTTTTGAGAGTATATTGGTACCAAAAGTTATCCAATATGCATCTTTGAGCTTCATCAAGCTTGATATGGGCTTTTGGCTTGAAATTGAATGTATTTGGCTGAAACATTTTCAGCCTATTTTCTTCTCCAAAGAAGAGATATTCATCCTTGTTGGCGAAAAATCCTCTCCTCATTTCTGCAAATTTGATGCACGAGAAAATATGTCAGGTAAGGTATTATCCTTCCCCTTAATATGCTCAAAAATAACTTTATAACCATTCCCAGCTATAGTGTCTTCAAATAAAACCCATCTTCTGGTTGAGCTTTTCTTACTATTAATTTTATTGTAATATCGACATATAGCTTCACAAATTGTTCAGATCAGAATTCTTTAAATCCTAGATATAGCCTAAATGCAATATCAATATTGTTTACCGCCTTTAATTTGTAACTTCCCAAGCATATCTCGCATATTTTTTCATCCGCTTTTGGAGAGTATTTATTGGGTTTTTGTTTGAGTATCGCACCCCATCCTACCTTAGATGCATCTGTCTCAATTATAAAATAATTGTCTTCTACAGGCAATTTAGGGTTTTAAATTTTGACCTTTTCCTTGATGGCCTTTACTAATTTTATATCTTCGTAATTGAAGTATCTTTGACCATTTTTTCTTAGTTTAGCATATAAAGGTCCTGCTAGCTTTGCTAAGTTATCTATATAGTTTCAAGATAGTTTACAATTCCTAAGAACTGTTGTAAACCTTTTATCACTCATATTATCGTGAAACTCTAATATTTTCTTTGCAATATGTTCTTGTAGATATATTTTTCCTTCTCCTATTTCATGACCAAGGAAATTTATTTTCTTTGCAAATTTCCATCTTCTTTTTAGATAATATGAGCCCATTTTGTTCTACCTTTCAAAGAACACTTCAAGATGGGCTATATGCTCTTTGTATGATTTTGAGAATACTAACAAATCATCTACGATACTAATATAAATGCTTCATTCTCATTAAATATATTTTGCATCTTTCTTTGAAATAGTGCAGGTGCATTCTTTAGGCCTAATGGCATTACTAGCCATTCATAATGGCCTTGTGGACAAGTAAATGCTGTCCAGGAATAGATTCTTCAGCCATTTTTACTTGCCAAAATCCTGCCTTTAAATCGAATTTGGAGAAATATTTACTTCCTTGTATTCTGTTAATCCATTCCTGCTTATTAGGTATGTTGTATGCATCGTCAACTCGTATTATCATTAAGCCTTTTAAAGTTAATTACCATTCTAGATTTACCTCTAACTTCTTCAAAGATGATTTCTAACTATAAAAGCAGCAGATCGATGAGGGCTTCGCTTTCTTATAGCTTTTAACTTTAATAACTCTTCAATATGCATTTTGAACTCTTTGATATCTTTAGAGTTGCTTCTATTGGTCCCGACTTAATTATATAATCTGGATTTATGATATTTATTTTGCAAACTATAGAGTTCTTATCCCAATGTTTCATTGGTATTTCTCCAATAATCAGATACTTTCTAGTCTTTGCACAATCTTATCTATATCCTTTTGGATTTTATATCTCTATACTAATTTGGAGAGAATGATTGCAACCCAATGCATTCAAGACATGTATTTTCTATATGATATTCTTCTATGGTCTCACTAAGTTCTTCGCCTTTACGTAATTCAAGGATCCGGACTTGTGCAATATTCATCATCTAAATTAGATATTTCTACATTTTGCAAGGACTTTCTTTGTTTTCGCACTTCAGATATGTATGGAACATTATCTTGATAAGGAATAAATGTTACCCCTCTTCATGTATGATTGTGGTTTGTAAAGATTGTTGTAAAAATCTTAACCCTATTATCATGTCATCATTTATTACCGATAAATCTCTTATTGTAATTTCATCTATTATATATTTTGTGCCATTTATGTAAGCTTCAATATTATATGCTAGCTGGTTATAGATCTTCTTTATTCCTGACATATCGGTAGATACTTCAGCTTTATTATCATCTATAGTTTCAACTATTTCGACATCTCATAAAATATTTATCATGGATAATATTTTTAGTGCAACCAGATCTAATAGTGCCAAGATTTTATATGAAACATTTGGCTTCGAACAATCTTAATGGGATCCTTATTCCTAACACTTCTTTGAATGGTAATCGAACAATATATTTGTTTCCAAAACTAGTAATTGCATCTTTCAATTGTATTAATTTGTCTCCTTTTTTATCCCTTACTGTTATCATTTGCTCTTTCATTTCTGTGTTTTTTGGAATATTATCATTTTCCTCTTTACTATTTTCTAACTCATCTTTAAGTTTTTCTAGCTCTGCTTCTAGCTTATTTATTCTATTTTCTAAATTTCTAACCCTACTGGATAATATTCGCTCTTCTGGTTCCAATTCTATCTCTTGTCTGCATTTTTGATTATTGGCTCTTAGACATGAGGCACATGCTTGTTTTAAACACAAGCTACATGTAAACCTATTATCTTGGCTTGGATAATATATACAGAAGGCACATTTTATGTTATAATCACCTTTTCCTCTAATCCAATCATGTTCACAATCTACTTGGTTCATCATTTCAATTTTTAAACCGGCTAAATCATCTATTAGGTCTATTTCATCTTCACTTGATTCATATTCTGGAGCCTCATTTTCTACTTCATCTGCTTCTATAATTGAATATATTGACTCATCGCCTTTTATTTCATCATCACATACTAATATATTTTCATTAACGCTATCTATAATTAACACTCTCTTGTTCTTCATATTTGCTAGAGTATCTTTTCTGGTCTTTATTAGGCCAAGTTCTACTTAGATGATCCGGTGAGTTACATATGAAACACCTGCATGTTTTATCATTGGTTTTCTAAGGATTATATCTTCTTACATTTCTTTTATGCAAGAATGGGGCTCTATTGTCGATCTTCTTAAGAAATATCTTTTCTTTGTTCTAAAATTTCTATTATCTCTCCTTTGTGGTTTATAATATTTGTTTTTCCTATGCCTTTCTTCTCCATATGTAAGTGGTATTTGGACTATGTTATTGCAAAAATTATAATCTGATTTCTTCATAGATCTTTGGGCTTGAATACTAGTACACACCTTTCTTAATTGTTTGAAAACAAATGTTACAGCTTGAGATATGTTTACCACGTTTCCTGCCGTTTCCTTTTCATATTCTTCAAATATTATTGACCCTAGGGATCGTGTAACTTATTAAAATATCTTTCTACTACGCCTACATTAAAACCTTGTTTAGCAGAGTAGCATTATACAAATAATGCTGGGAAAACTCTTTAATACCTTTCCAGCTAGTTAATGTTAATTTTTCTATTTCTCTTAACCTTTCATTTTGCAATGAGGTATGTCCTAATTCTGGATCTTCTGCTATGATCATATTTGAGATAACATTCGCAAAGTTATTAGGGTTACTTCCTGCCCTTTTTAATTCTTCATATTGACTAGGGTATGATTCTACCCATTGTTCCCAAAGAACTTTTACAGATTCTCCTAAAAATGTTTCAAGATATGTTAACATATCTTCTACCTTAGTGCCTATGCTATACTGATTTTGTATATATTTTTGTACTATTAAACCTTTCCATATGCTGATTATATTCGGCCAATCTATTGGGTCATGAGCTGCTAGGTTTAATATAGCACCATCATTTTTATAATTTTGGAATTGCACTGGTTTTTCAAAATCTCTTCTTTTAGTACCCATGTATCTATATTGTCCTGGGATATATGTAGGTTGATAATCATCTTTTTCCGGAGGCCATTGTCCAAATTGACCGGTAGGTCTCTCTCTTCCTCCTCTCTTTACAGATGATTCTCCATATCCTCTTCTTCTTTACCACTACTTTCTACTTCCATGGCTTCCATTGCATTGTCTAAATTATGTAGTCCCACATCATCTAGTGAGTTATAGAAATCACTATTTTGTTCTCAATCATCGATATTTCATCTTCTAACCACATTTCTTTTATTAATTCCTCCTCTTCCTCATAACTTTCTAATAATAACTTATTATTGATATCCCATTGCTCTTCTTCCCTAACAATTTCTTCTTTTTGAATAATATTCTTATCTTTATTATTATTATTAATGATAGAATTTTATTAATGATCGATTTGCTTTTCTTTTTTCATGGATGCTAAAATTTTATCTTCCATGCTTGAACTACTAGTGATGTATATTTTATCGCTTTTTAGTTTTTTAACCTTGCAATTTCTAATGATAAATAGCTCTTTCTCTAATTTTCGCCAATCGCTTGTCATAGAATGACTATATTCCCATTCAATATGCTTTAGCTTCTTTTCCCAATGAATTATTTCATCATCTAAATTTGCCTTTTCCATACATTCAGATATACCTTTATTCTTATCATCATTAATTTCCGATTCTCGACATAAACGATTCGTAGTCTTCTATTGATGCAGCTTTATAGTTCATAAATCTAATATCGCTACTTCCTTCACAATTTTGATAGCTTATGTAGTTTTCAGGTTGCTTTAATTCTTTTTTCTCTATTAATTCTCCTATCTTCCATTCTTCTCCTGCTCTTTCCTCAGAGCCAATTTTAAGAGGATTCATAAATTTAATACCTTTTGATTGCATACTATCAATTACATCATTCACATTCACTCTATATCTGGAGCTACTTCTATTAGTGAGCCTTCCTATAAATTCTATGCTTACTAGCAAATTTGTTCCTTTAAAATCTTCATAACCTTTAGTTTGGAAACCAAAACTCATTTTTTCAATAAATTCTTTTACGGGCATCATTAGGTCTGGGGCTATATAGGTTATTAATCTATTTTCATTCATGTCTCCTTCCAAAAATCCTAATGCTGCTTTATCTACAGATTCCCATCTTCTGTCTAATAAAGTTATCAAAACCTTCGCACCTAATTTCTTCCTTGTCATACCTTTGACTCCTATGATATACATGCCTTGATGAATATATTTGTAACCACAATATTTTAATTCATTTTCAATATTTTTGCTTACAATTCTTAAATCTACTGGATGTGTTAACACGCTTAATTCTACTTCGAGATATTCTCAGATAGACCACTCTTACTTTCAAACATACCCATGTGATAAACTTGTTGTGGCTTTATTTTTCTTAGGGTATCTTTCGATATCTTTCTAGATCTCTTTGTATATCTATAACTTCTTCAATACTATCAATATCATCAGCTTTGCATGACAATCTATTCTTCATGGCTAAAGGTCTTGAATCTTGCCTTACTAATTGGAGAGTTTTGTCTCGCCTAAGGAAGCCTTTAGATACGCCCATTTTTCTGAATTAATATTTCTAGTAGAGGCAACTATTCCAGATGATGATAACACAATTTCTTTGTTGCTTTGAACACTTTTTAGCTTATCTAATACTTGAATTAATAGTTGGATGATTGTGTTATTTTGTCTTATTATTACTTTGGAATCTTCTTTGGAGAGTCGTGATCTGAAAACCCGACAGAGGTGACAGTATTTAGCTACTTGCTTAATGCTTGAGTATATTCGGTCATAAAATTATGAGATAGTCAAAGTTTTAACCTCTTGCACCAACCTTTAATTTCAAGTATATCTTGTCTTGTATCGCGTGGGAGTGACTCTTTGCCTTTACTTAAGTAACGGCCTATTGATAACACTTCCTCTTTAATATAATCGTTATTCTTGGAAACAGATTCGTCTTGCTTTTGCTTCCTCTAGCTTATGTAAAGCTAGATCAATTTTATTATTCAAACTTGAATACTTATCAGCAAGCTTTTGGTATTCTTTGAATAAACTTTCAAATTTTTGGTCTAAATTATCTTGTCTTTTTCCCCAAGATATGTAAAAGTTATATATCAAATCAACGACTGTATTTAACTGGCTATGAGATGAATGCCAGATATGCTCTTCAGAAGGATTTACTCTACACCTTATATTTAGATTTTCCTTAGTATTTATTACTTTACCTGCGCTAACTTCTAAGTTTAAATATTTTAACCTTTCAATGATTAGACGCTGGACCTGATACCAATGATATAGGGATAAAAATTATTAATTAGTTATTATGTGATTAGATTTTGATTAGGTTAATTTGGGATTAGGTGGAAGTGGTAGACAGGTATTCTTTTTATCTTGAATAATATTTACTATTCACTAGGTAGGGCACTATTCACAATAGTGCTCCACTATTGAAAACACTATTTGGAATAGTATTCCACTATTCACAACAATATTTAATTCAATATGATTACCTTCACGTTCTTGATTATATATTTAATGTAGGATCTATTTAGAGGCTGGCGAGGCCAACAGTTCGTCCGGTGATGTGCGCAAAGGTGTAAAATCCTACTCAGTACTCACCATATTTTTCATTATGTTGCATCAGATGTAGCTAGTTGCATTCACTTAGCAGTTTTAATTGCAAATTTATGGGGTAAATTCCTATCGCCTTCCCTGTGCAGTTCCACCAAGGAACACTTTCACGGCCACAAGGTTCTCATTCAAACGCCACTGGCTACACAGAGAACTACACACGCAGAGGTTTCTCCTATAGGATCCCTAGCATAAGAACTCATCCCATAAATTCATAAATAAAAATACCAAGTGAAACCAAGAAACTACATCATTTCAACAACATAATTTACATATGGCTTTTCCTTTCGGGAGGCCCCGAAGGGATTACACAAACTAAAGAAAATTACCTTCTAACTACCTTCTTGAGCCTTGCAATGCTCTGGATATGGTGGCTCTTATTGCAGGATGAAACTACTACTACTACTACTACTACTACTGAGCAACGAGCTTGCTAGCTGGGTCGCAGCTCTTTGCTCTATCGGTGGCTGGTTCTCCTCCGTCTGGTGTTGTGTCTCTCTTCGCAGCAAGTGTCTCCTTTTATAGGCTAGAGAGCAGTTCTCTGATGGCTTCCGGAGAATGCACCTCTTATTTTATATGTAGTAGGATGCATGCGTGTCCTCTAGGCGATGGATAAGAGCGAGAGAATAGTGCCCCAAAAACTTCAATCTTCAGGAATCTATCAAATCCTTGCTTTGTTCACGTGGGCATTGTCTCTCTGTGGATAATTGGCTCGCTCTGTACCAGTCTTTGCTCTTCGCCATACAGATTTTCATGCAATTAGCCTTGAGAGCTTCTTCGCCTTCAAGAATCCTTGTGCCGTTGTATGCGCATATTCATGCCAAGGCTGCTTACATTTTCAACATTTCTTATTAATATTATTTATTTATTTATATAAATATATATTTATTATTATTATTATTATTATTATTATTATTATTATTATTATTATTATTATTATTATTATTATTATTATTATTATTATTATTATTATTTTCAGGGGGTCTTCCCTGCCCATATGATTGATAATACCTTATCAATATTTAAAGGACCTTATGGGATATTGCTATCAATTATTCGGGTCGGGTATATATATATATAGACACACACGGTGGTGTAAACTGCGCTGCGCCAAGATAATGGTTTATTCTACGTCCGCTTAATCACGCACCCGCCAAGCCAGCCAACCCACGCACACCGTCCACAACTTTCATAAATTGATGGTAATGCTTACTACTATTCATAGTAAAAGTGCTATACCATTTACTATGTGCCATTTTGACGTTTATGCTTACTCCCATTTGTAGTAAGGTGCTATGCTATTTACTATGTACTACTAGTGCTACAGGTTTGATCATCATGCCCTTTTTACTTTCTATTAAGTGTTATAGCCTTTACTATTGTCCTAGATTCGATCAACCCAGCCAATGCACACGGAAACAAAATTGATCATTATGGTAATCTAGTTACGAGCTATAATGCAAAACTGGTAATCATACGTTCAGATCACACCACCCCACCTCCACACACTTCGGCAATTGATGGTAATATCGCTTGCAGAAATTAGTAATGGATTTAATTCAGTTACCACTCCCACCGTCGACCTCCGCCCCGCGGGGTTCTATTTGCTAATGATAGTAAAAAGGTTAGAAATATGGTAATGGAACAAATAGCTTTACGAGATTGCATGCAACCGGACTACACCCAACGTCTTGTACCATTATGCATGGTAAAAAATTGGCACATATGGTAACAGACTAGATCTATTACGAGATGCCACACACCACTCCTTAATTCTCTGACATAAAATGATAGCTTTTATGCAACCAGTAACCCAATAAATTATGTTATTATATTTTACATGGTTGATTACCATGTGTGATTGGAGCAGGCAAGAAATAAAGCAGAACTGGGCTGAGGTGATGAACCATCACAAGCATACGGTAACCAAATTAACATTTTACTACATTTTCCATGGATGATTACTATATGCAATCAGGAGGGCATATAATAAAAAGTTGTATGAGCGGTGAACCATTGCTGCAGCTAGTAACCGAATTAGTTCAGTTACTATATCCAACATGGCTGATTACTAGTAGGTGGAAGAAAAACTGAGGCCAAGGCACTAGCCACACGCATGTTTCCTGGTTGGTTGCGCGCCTAGGTCGGAGCGTAGAATAAGCGCATTGGCGCCAGGCTCACTTTAGCGCACCTATATATATATATGTATATATATATATGTATATATATATATGTATGTATATATATGTATATGTATGTTGGTATATACAATTTCTCCTACAATTTGCATATCATTACATAGAGGCGCTACATCGGGTAATGGAATTCTTCTTTGGGAAAATTTTGTTTTGCCACTCTAGCTTTGGCTAATTTTGCATATGTCACTCTAAAATTTGACATATCACTTTTGCCACTCTTATTTTTTTGACATGTATCACAAATGCCATTCTGTCAGGTCAACTAACTTTTGACCAAACAGGGTAGGGAAAAGACCGTATGTTCGTGGTTTATTGTTTTGCTTTTGCCACTCTAGGTTTTGTAGTCCAATATTTCACTGATACTCGACAAATAGCGTTGATTCAGCCAAGTTCATCTGCTGATAAGAAGAAGAAAATTTGCAAACAAATAAAGCAGCCACGCATCCATTCGTACATCTTTGATTTACTACTTTCACACACATATATCAGGCACGCAAGGCATAACACATCAAACTTCTACACACATATCCGTCTCTCCAGCAAACTTCCATAGAAATCAACATCAAGCACACACAAACAGAACACATATGCATCTCAGATTCACCATTGTAGATCAAAGTAGCAACCTATACGACGGGCAGTGGAGCTACCGCATCGAAGACGGAGGGAGCGTTGATTGGAGGAAGCGCCATGGACGGAGGGGAGTACGTCGCAGCCATGGAGAAGAGCAACAACATATGGACGGCGACTTGGGCACCATCATGAGTGCTGATTGGAGGCAGCGCGACTTGCGCAAGGCCACGGGCTCCCAGATCTCGGGTGACCAGGGATAGCGTCCTCGTCTAGGACGAGAGGAGGAAGGGGAGGTGGTCCACTGCAAGCGCTTGGGCATGAGGAGTGTGGCGCAACACAAGGAGGCAGGTCTATGGTGGGGCTCGTCAACGAGGAGCGCAGGCAGCGGCCAGGCCTCGCGCCCGACCAGGTGGCAGTTGCGGCAGGGGCCACGCCAGCCGGCAGAGGCGGAGCGCCGCGCATCTGGCTGGAGGCAGCTACGCGCGGTGGCAATGTGGCGCGGGGACGGCGACCGAGGTAGCAATGCGCCGCCGGAGTTGGCGGCGGTGATTAGATGCGAATGTGTTGTGCGGTTTGGTTAGCTAGGACGGTTGTATGTGTATCACGGTCTGGGTCACTTCCAAAGTGGCTCCACAAGTTAGTAGGCGCAACTTATGTCAATTTTGCAAACACTGACAAGTTTATTCCTGGTCAACTGGGTGGAACGAACAGTCAACTCATGGAAGTGTAACAAAATGGCATTTGTGATATATTGTCAAAAACTAAGTGGTGAAAGTGATGTGTCAAATTTTAGAGTGGCATAGGTAAATTGGCAAAAACTAGAGTGACAAAAAAAATTCCCTTCTCCTTTGGGATTCATGACTTGGTCGAGCAAAAATCCCACTATTTCCTCTTAAATTGCTCATGCGCGATTCTCTGGTAGGAGCTTATCCCGCATCTCCTTCATCTTAAAAGAAGGAGATCAATATGCATGTATTAGTTGTGTGTATATATATTAGATAATGATGTAAAAATTATGAATAGTGTTCTGACAAATGTACCCATTGCTCTCTATCAGTTCTGCTCCTTTCGGACGCCATCATGTGAATGTTCTCACAAATGTAGTATGCACATAAATCAGTCCCCGGCGCCTGCCTCAGGGCCTTTACATGAATAGAATCAATCAGTAATAATTAATCAAGCATGATAATGGTATTGAAACTACAATTAAAGAGATATTAGCTAGCTAACTAGTACTACTTAATTAATTACCTTGGGTTGACACCAAGTCAGCTTTTGTTTCCATGGGCCATCAACCTGTTTGATGAACTTTTCCGAAGCCCTGCCCGCCAGCTAAGAAAATGAATAAAGGAGTTATTAATTAGTTGATATCAGGAAATGACGAACTTAAAGAGGCCGACATATAGTTCGATAATGATTGAAATTACGGTCGACCATCCCTTCATGATTTCGTAGTCAGAACTTTTTAAGTAGTGAGTCGAATACTTCAAATTTTCCCTTGTCAACTTCAACAATTAACAAGATCCAAGTGAAAACTGCATGCTATATGTTTGCATGTATAATTGCCGGCATGTGCATAAGTCGTCAACTACCCTAAACCCTATACACTTACTAGCATCTACCTAGTAAGCAAAAACTGAATTTGTAGTACAAGACAATGTGACTCACCAAGTTGTAAGGAAGTAGTATTTCGACAGGTACTTAGGCGCCAATAACTCTAGCAAGCTTTTCTCGTGTCGCTTTTGATCCCATTCACGCTTCCATGTCTCCTCATTAATGGTATTTGGGTCAATGAACCCAATGCCATAGCGCCCAGCTTTTTTTCATTTCATAGATCTTCATTCGCATAATACCACGTAAAAGAATATAGTGAGGATAATTATAGGTAATGATCAACGAGCACTACAACTAGTTTGAGACTTAAATTACGTATGAAATCACTTACAGCAATAGCAACCGATTTATAGATTTGTCGAAAGGCCTTGATTGAATAATCAAACAGTTCTGTGAACTCAACATACGAGCATTCTCATGGTAGTAATGCTCTTCCATGACTCTCACCATGAGGGACTCTTGATCGGTAGTCTTGGCTTCTTTCATGTATCATTCATGCAATTCATACATTCTCGCTGATAGACGCTGATCTCCTCAAAGCTTCACCATAGGTTGGCCGCGGGCATATTTCCGCTTTACTTCATCGCCTTTAATCATATCCATGAGCTCAAGCTCTAGGAGTTGATAAACAAGGACACCGCCTCTTCAGCCACCCTTCTATGAGCATCGTTATTACCAGCTGATCGGCGCCGTACTCACATGTGTTGGTGGTACAATGAGCGGGCGCCGATTGCACCGCCGTTCTCCTAGCTGGGAATAGTTTTCCTCTTTTTTGGCAGTTGCTTGGCTCGAGCTCGAGCTCGACTTTTGTTGTGCTTGATATGACTTCTTGATTTGGCGCCATGGTCTGAGTTAATATGCTTGGAAGTTGGTGGTTCAGCCATACGCATAAAATGGTAAATGACATGTTGATTTCTACTACGCAACTTTATTCTTGTAGACACGTGTTAGGCCTCCAAGCCGGAGTTTTGTAGGACAATAGTAATTTTCCTCAAGTGGATGACCTAAGGTTTATCAATCCGTGGAGGTGTAGGATGAAGATTGTCTCTCTCAAACAATCCTGCAACCAAATAATAAAAAGTCTCTTGTGTCACCAACACACCAAATACAATGGTAATTTGTATAATTGCACTAGTTCGGCGAAAAGATGGTGATACAAGTGTAATATGGATAGTAGATATTGGTTTTTGTAGTAATAACAATAAAAAACAGCAAGGTAGCAATTGATAAAACGGAGCATAGACGGTATTGCAATGCTTGCAAATGAGGCCTAGGGTCCGTACATTCACTAGTGCAATCTCTCAACAATGCTAATATAATTGGATCATATAACCATCCCTCAATGTGCGATGAAGAATCACTCCAAAGTTCATATATAGCGGAGAACATAAGAAGAAATTGTTTGTAGGCTACGAAACCACCTCAAAGCTATACTTTTCGGTCAATCTATCCTAGAGTTCGTACTAAAATAACACCAAGCTATTCTTTCCGATCGATCTAACCAAGAGTTCGTACTAAAATAACACCATGATACACATCAACCAACTCTAATGTCACCTAGATACTCCAATGTCGCCGCAAGTATCCGTGAGTTGATTATACGATGTGCATCAAACAATTTCAGATTCATACACTCAATCCAACACAAAGAACCTCAAAGAGTGGCGCAAGATTTCTACCGGAGAAACAAATACGAGAACATGCATCAACCCCTATGCATAGATTACCCCAATGTCACCTCGAATCCGCACGTTGAGTGCCAAAACACATATCAAGGGAATCAATATGATACCCCATTGTCACCACGGGTATTCATAGCAAGACATACATCAAGTGTTCTCAAATCCATAAAAGTATTCAATTCGATAAAATGAAATCTCAAAGGGAAAACTCAATTCATCACAACAAGATAGGGAGGGGAAAACACCATATAATCCAACTATATTAACAAAGCCCATGATACATCAAGATCGTGACATCTCAAGAACACGAGAGAGAGAGAGAGAGAGAGAGAGAGATTAAACACATAGCTACTGGTACAAACCCTCAGCCCCGAGGGTGGACTACTCCCTCCTCATCATGGAGACCATAGGGATGATGAAGATGGCCTCCGGTGATGATCTCCCCCTTCGGCAAGGTACCGGAACAGGCTCTCGATTGGTTTTTTTGTGGCTACAGAGGCTTGCAGCGGCGAAACTTCCGATCTAGGGTTATTTCTGATGGTTTCTCTATTTATAGGATTTTTTGGCGTTGGTTTCACGCGAAGATGGGCCACGAGGTGACCACAAC
The DNA here is from genome assembly GCA_021437245.1 of Aegilops speltoides. Classification (NCBI taxonomy): domain Eukaryota; kingdom Viridiplantae; phylum Streptophyta; class Magnoliopsida; order Poales; family Poaceae; genus Aegilops; species Aegilops speltoides. Next base: position 104,413,692 of record CM038147.1, read on the forward strand.
CCACTGAGGCACGGACAAGGGCCTAGGCGCGCCACGGTGTCTTGTGCCCTACTCCTTCACCTTCTAGTCCTTCTACAAAGCTTCGGGGGTCTCTTTTGTTCAAAAAAAATCGTTAAAAAGTTTCAACTCATTTGGAGAACTTTCATTTCTGCATAAAGAACAATACCATGGTAGTTTTGCTCAAAACAGCGTCAGTCCCGGTTAGTTTTATGCAAACCATACCAAAACCATATAAAATTGTTGTAAACATGGCATGAATATTTATAAATTATAGATACGTTGGAGACGATCAGATCCCTAAGATTAGTTCCTACTCGCCCTCGAGTTGGTAAATGATAAAAGAAATAATTTATGAAGTGTGAATGCTAGCATAGTGCATAAGTTTGATCAATGATAATTTCAATCATTTTTCCTAGCATCATAACAGCAACTCTTTCCCATAAAACTCATCATGACAAAGTAGCAACCAATTCACATGTTAAGGTTCAAACAATGAATTCTCTTGAAACTCAACAACCTATATTCTTAGTCACCAAACAATTGCAATTCAACTTATTCAACGGGTCTAAGTAAGAGCTCCACATACTCAATCATCATATAGTTTTCCATGCTTGCTACTACTCAAAGCATATTCTTGGAGCAAATGGCATCCATCTAACACAGAGAAAGATAGGGGCTTAATATTTTTCCTCCCAACTCATTTATCATAGAGATAATTGTCAACAATAATAAATCATGATCAAATATGTTTGACTAGTCATATGTGCCAAGATCTTTCCCGGCCACATGATGCTTGCCAACTAGAGAATAATAGAGGTTGAAATGAGAATTTATACTATTGACTCTTTGCATAAAAGTAAATATTGAAAAGTAAAAGATAGGCCCTTCACAGAGGGAAGTAGAGGTTGCCATGCGCTTTTTATTTGGATGCCCAAGCTCTTAATGCAAAGGAATGTCGCGTTATATTGCCCCTTATGATAGCAACCTTTATTGCACAATCCATCGCTTTTATTATTTTGCCATCACAAGTTCGTATAATGCTCAATTTTCCCTTACAATGAAATATCAAACATATGTAGGAGCAATTTTTATTGCTTTATGCACCGATGACAACTTACTTGAGGGATCTTATTCAATCCATAGGTAGGTATGGTGGATGCTCATGGCAAGACATTGGGTTTAACCGCTTATGTTCCTCTGTTCGGAGAGAGCGTTTAGTGTTTTCGTTCACCGTGATGACTCCTCGAGGGCCCGTGGTCGGTGTCAAAACCGCGGATCTTGGGTGGGCGCCCAACTGCAAGGCCTAGGTGGATGGTAACAGGAGACAAGGGACACGATGTTTTACCCAAGTTCGGCCCTCTCGATGGAGGTAAAACCCTACTCCCGCTTGATTGATATTGATGATATGGGTAGTACAAGAGTGGATCTACCACGAGATCAAGGAGGCTAAACCCTAGAAGCTAGCCTATGGTATGATTGTTGTAATGGTTGTTCGCCCCACGGACTAAAACCCTCTAGTTTATATAGACACCGGAGAGGGCTAGGGCTACACAGAGTCGGTTACAATGGTAGGAGATCTACATATCCGTATCGCCAAGCTTGCCTTCCACGCCAAGGAAAATCCCATCCAAACACGGGACGAAGTCTTCAATCATGTATCTTCATAGTCTTGGAGTCCGCCGATGACGATAGTCCGCTATCCGGACACCCCTAGTCCAGACTCCTCAAGAGTCTCTTTAACCAGGCTTCAATGACGACGAGCCCAATAAGATATATAGTCTTCGGCGTTGCAAGGCGGGTTCTCCTTCAAATTCCATGTGCTTGCCGAATAGTGTCCGCTCCCTTACAAATGTTGCGCCCTTGGCTTCCACGCCCAATAATGGCCCTCTTCCACGCTGCCGCACTAATGCGAAAAGCCAGGGTATCTTTTATGTTTTACCCCCTAGCTGCGCAAATAATCTGCCTATAAGAGAGATAAGAATCCAGATCCAAATCACACCATCCTCCTTTCGTGAGTACTCATCGGAGCGCTTCTGACCAAAAACCCATTCCATCATGGACCGTCGACGCGGCTCCTCCTCTCGCGCTCCCAGCCCTCCGCCAGGAGATTGGAGGAGATGTTCCATTCCGCACAACGAGCTGGTGAAGCTTCAAGCGGAGGGATATCTTCCTCCGGCCTTTATGGTCCCGGTTCGAGCCGGGCTGGCCACCTACAAAGGTGGGAAGCAAGCGGAGGCCACCCCTAGTCCCTCTAAAGGAGAGCGGGTGTGCTTCGCCCCTATCTAATAAGGGGCTTGATTTCCATACATCCGCTCTGGCCGCTGGGCTTCGGAGTTCTATGGACTCCAGCTCCATCACCTCACGCCCGCCTATTCTCGCACATCACGGGTTTCAGAGCCCTTTGAGAGTTATTCTGGGCATCAAGCCCCATTTTGCGCTGTGGAAGAGGCTATTCGCCTCGCACTCGCTCTCGCAAGGGGTCAATATATCAAGTGGGCGGTGCCAAATATGGCGATCGCCGGACCGGATATCCATCCGAACCCCAAAGAAGGCGTCCAAGACCGGCCTTCGAATGGTTTTACGAGAAGACGCCCACCGCTGCACTCCAGCCGGATCGGCCTCCGGAGTTCAGCAAGGCCCTCTAAAGAAACGCCTGTTGGCGCCGCGAGACCTCAACCGAGGAAGACAAGGGCGCCCATTATTTGATGGGCCGGATACGGTTGTCGCCCATTCCGGATTGACCATGATTGGAGTCATGGCCACGCAGCATAACGCGGGGTGCAGCCGCTGCAATACAGGCCACCCCATGTGGGATTTCAATGGGGAAAATGATGCCAACCGTCATGGCCGCAAAGGGCCGGATCGGTCAAGATCCGTGAAGATTCTGCTCGCCTGCATAAGGGGAGAAGGAGGACTTCTCCAGACGAGCCCATTGAATGGGTTCTCCATGAATAACCTCGCGCCGGGTAAGCGGACATTTTATTTATCCGACCCATGCTTTCAAAGTTAAGTACCTTACTTTACGATTTCGACGCAGAGCTGCGCCAGATGTGGAGGGCATACATAGTCCGCTCCACCACCCGAGGATCCAGAAGATCCCTTGATCCGCCTTCAAAGAGGATCCGACATAAAGATGGAGCTAATCGACGAGGTGTTCCACCAACTCAGCATGGATAACGCCTAGTCGCCAAGCACGGCCGACTACCCCGCTTGTTACCGCTTCCCAAGTGGTTATGACCAAGTCCGACACCATTATTTCATCCTTGCGCATTCCTGACCACCGTATACAACGGTGTCTTGCAGGAGGTTCCTTGAAGGCGGGAAGCCGAACCCACGGCGGCTGACCAACAAGGGTCAGTCCGACCCCGCAGGCGGAAGAGGGGTGCGGTGCGAATCGAAACGTCACCGCAACGGTATAGCTCGCGACCGTTATTTAGGAAAAGATTCCTAGGGGGTGTATTAATGCTCATGGCTTTTTGAGGAGAAAGAGCGCTCGCCGGACTGTGCCTGGCCACTACAAGAAATATGTTAACATGTGACCACCACTATTGGTCACTGAAAGGCCACAAATTTCCATTTACGACCTTTTTGTGACCAAAAACAGAAGGTCAAAAGCTGGCCGTCGTAAACTGACTATAGCAACCTTTCTTCTCGAATGGTCAAAGACGCTATTTACCAAAATATTCCTACTCGTATGCTTTTGGTCACTAGCAACCTCCCCAAGCCACGAGGTATCCAGCGTGGCAAGTCGATGTGGCACAAGATTCAGCCCGTCCAATTGTTTTCTACATGGGCCGAGCCCATTAATTCAGCCTTTCTATATTTTTTTCGTGTCAATTTTTGGTCGATTTCATGCGCCTAGCCCAACGTTGTAGCCTTTTTTATTGTTGGCCCATGGCCTTTTATTATTAATTGCTTTTCTATTTTCAGCCGTTATATATTCAAGCTGGTCCCACTAGTCAAACGGGTCCCACTTGTCATGATCATCTCTCAAATTGGTCCCACATGTCAGAAATGTACAAATTTGACAGATTATTTTCATAAGTGGACCCATTGGTCAAGTTTCCATTTCACAAGTTTTCAGATCACATACATAATCAAAAAGAACACATAAATTTCACCAAATATACCACTAAATAAATCTATTACAATCTTTACAACACATATATGCTACAATATGCTACTCTTTACTAAGTAGAACTTGACGGCTTCGCACTTCACGGCTTCACACTTGCTTCACACTTCACACTTGAGCATCTGTAAAAGAGGAACAACCACAAATTTAAATCTCAATTGCAGTATAGGCCATATGCAGAAGCAGTTCAAAGTCGAAACAACATCAATTAAAAACACGCGCACAGAAACATAGGAGTCAAAATGCAGTATAGGACCAGGACAAGGAAACTCCTGTTATCAAATCAACACAGAGCTTGTAGCAAAACAGCAATAGAATACATTATAACGAGAGTAAGCTTGAATCAAACATCACAGAAAGATGTGTATATCTCATGTGAGCATCGTGCTGTGGTTTTATTAAACAATGATACAAAGAATGTAATACAATATCTTCAATGCAAATTATGGTACTTGTAGCAAAACTGCATAAGCTTTGAATTTTCAAAGAATAAGTTCGAAGAAAGTATAGCAAAGGCGTAAGCTCAGTTACCGGGTTGTCGCACCTGAGGTGCCTTCCACTTTGCCCTTGTTGTTCAGGTTCTTGATATTCTGAATACACAGAAATCTCAGCTCCAAACTTGTAATACACATCGCTGCTTGTCTAAGCAAATAGACTACCTAGTCATATTGCCATGAGATAGTTCATGGTGTACCTTTTGTTTCCATGGCCCCTTGAACTGGTTTGGAATGGTTGGAGTTGTCCATTTCCATCTTATGCAATCTGCACCTTCAAATAGAACAAATATATGTCAAACATAGATGAGCAGAAAATACCAACTAATCAACGAAAAAACTAACATGCGATAGTACTCAAACAAATCAAAGAGGAAGGAAACAAGACATCTGCTTTGCTAGCTAGGAGGGTAAACTGAAACATGAGCATGTTGGCCTAACGTTGTCGTAACAGCCGGATGGGATGAAGCATCGTTCTAAATAAAGGGAAAGGCGGCGGAGAGGCTAGTGCATCGTCCGATGCGCCTGCCTGCCTCGGAGATGAAGGCAAGACTAGCGGAATTTGGCTGCCATCAATTAGTTGAGCCATAAGATTGGTTAGTCTAGCAAGCATATTAATGTTTGAACGATTCAACATTGATAAGGTTTTTACAACAAACATGTTGGCATCATGAGGATAGCACATGCCGGATCCAGACAGAGACATGCAACAAGACCCCCACCCACTACTAAGAAGTAGAGCATCTAACAGAACTGCGAGAGGTGAAGCAAGCAAGGGGAGGCCAGCAATTCAGTTTGCCAGGAGCAGTAACAGGTTGGATAAGAATTGGGAGGCCGACAATTTCAGTCAATGGCAACAGAAAAGCTGCAGCAGGCTCTCCGTGAAAAACAAAGAGGCAAGCTCTGTATCTGTTGTTGTTCACAACTTCACACAGATTATATGCACAACATGTCAACTTATCCGAAGCAAGCAACAGATTATTTGGGACCAAAGCAATGTCTGCATTCTAATAGTAGTACAAATTAAGCAAAGACACCATAGCAGAATGGAAGCTCCAAACTATTGTTGCACAAATTTGAAGAGATGAACACGTACAGAGCATATGCATCCATTCTACTGTACTACAAAATGAACCAAAGACAAGATGCATTCAAGAAGCATTCATCCATAGCAGGACGTAGCAAGACAAACTGTTTTTCCACACATCACCGCTGTCACCATCGCTCCATACAAGACGCTAAAGACAAGTTTGCAACGCCGTTTATCACAAGATGAAACAAAAGCACTCCCTCGGAACAGGCATATGCAGAAAAGGGAAACAGAGTAAGTCAGTATGCAGAAATGAAAGAACAAGAAGCAACCTAACAACATTATTATCTTTCCAGATGAATATGTGAGCACATACTAAGTAGCATCAGCAGAAGATTAATTGAAATGACACTCCGTAAGATAAACTGAAATTACAAGGAACTACTCCGCTTTGACAATGTAGGTATACTCACACATTTATATTATATTGTTGGTACAGAAATATGCCATTAATCATATAAGCATACACACAAGATACTTAGGCTACTAATCGACTTCCAAAGCTATTTACAAATAAGCAATGCCTCATTCCCAATCAGAGAAATCATCAAAGGCGGATGGTTTATCCGTGTCGCATAAAATTCTTTTCAGATTTGTATCCATAAGACAAAGCAAGAGTAATTCAGTTTGCAACACTATAGATTGCTCGAAAGTGGACCACAAACTGTACATAATTAGGACAACCAGCAAACAAATGAAGAAGTACAACGTTTGTAACAGCAAAGTTAGGAGCAGAAATGTGTAATGTTATCGGTTGTAACAGCAAAGTTAGGAGCATATAAGCAAACATGTGCCTACCCAAGTTTCTACTGGTAAAGCAAGCATCACCAATGTAATGTGTAATGTTATCGGAGGAGGGGGCGAATGCGCATACTTCTCTGTGAGGTTGGGATCGAAAAAAGGGTTGGAATCGTTGGAGTAGCCCGACACCGCGTTGGCCTTCATCTTCTTGGCCACCTTCTCGGCCTGCAGAAGCAGCACCATCGACAAACAAGTTAGCAACAGAAACCCTAGGCACGGGGCAGGAAGGCAGCCGAGCGGAAACCCCCACCTTCTTCGCGCTTTCTGGACATGTACCGCAGATCTGCCTCGGTGACGCCCCGCTTGGCGCCCCGCCCGCCTCCTTCGGCGGTCCCCGAGTCGGGCGAGCCGGACGCCGCGAATCGCCAGGCTGGAGGAGGAGGAGGAGGAGGACGGGCGGCTCGCGGCGGCGGCTCTGCGGCGGTGGCGGCTTGGCGGGCGGGCGAGCCACCGAGTCTTAGTCGAGTCCGAGTCGGACGGCGACCACCGCCGCCGCTGCCGCGACGAAGCCCGGCTGCCTCGGCGCGCGCTCCTTCCTAGGCATGTCGGCTACGGAGGGAAAGGCGGCTGGTCGTGGAGATTTGGCGGCCGATGGAGCCGAGCCGATTAACTAAACGAAGAAATTGGGGCTGGCGGTTGGGTCGATCCAGAGATCAAGAGAGGAGGAGAGGAGGAGGAGTCGTGGGTTGGAGGGTTGGAGGGGATCGATCCATATGTATCTCGCCGGACAGAGGGCGCCAGAGGTGGTGGCGGATTGGAGGGGATCGATCCAGATGGATCTTGCCGGACAGAGGGCGCCGGAGGTGGTGGCGGACAAAGGGCGTCGGAGGCGGCGGCGGCCAGGGAGGAGTGGAGCGCTAGGGTTCGAGAGAGAGAGAGGAGGGCATGAGGGGTTGGGTGCGGTTGGGTGCGTGGGAGGGAGTGCGGGTTGTGGGTTGGGCGACGTGGGTGAGACAGGCGGGCCGTTGGATCAGAAGCATCCGACGGTCATTAGGCACGATCCGCGTGAGATGCTCGTGGACCAATCAGAACGCAGTATATCAGTACTACATTTTTTGACCATCTAAATTGGTCGTAATCGACTAAAAGTAAGGTGCTAAATCATATTGGCTATTTTATGATCTGAAAAATAAAAATAAAAATAAAATACCTTCTCATGTTTCATCAAATTTGACCTTAGTTTTCAGGAATAATGACAAATCGAAATAAGACAAATATCTTTTAAAAGAGTTAGGAGAAATTAGTTTTTTAAATCATTTTCCATTTTTAAAGTGTCCAAAATGAGTTTTTTTGTGAAGGACATACTATATATTTGTTGTAAAATTTTACCAAATCAATTTTCTAAAATAATAGGCCATATATAATGCACAACTACCAAATAGTTGAGTGTCCAAAGCTTTTATCCACCTCTCATGAAAAAGACAAATATCCGCCGATTCAGCTGGAAACGGGTCAAATTTGAACTGTAGCTGTCTCATAGTTTGCTTTTTATTTTTTCCAAAAATCATTTCTAGGTACATAAGTATCTATTTAATCAGAGAAACACCAAAAAATTTATAAAATTCAACCACTAGCTAGGAACGGTCATTCCCGTCGTTTTGACCGCATTTTGAAACGGGCATAAAAATTCAGAAAAAATCAAAAAATTGGAAAACCTTTGCATTGTGTCATTATATATGACCAAGTTTCGAGTAAAAATAATAAACTTGTAATACGGAAATTATTTTAAAAAAGTGTTCTCAGAAATGAGCTATCATGCGTGAAGATTCATGGCTTTCAAGCCAAATTATCAATCTTATGGCCACATTCATGGCATAGTTTGTTCAAATGATCTCATATTGTTCACAAGGGTGCATATTGGAATTCCAAACAATGTTGCCTAAGGAGTTTTCACTTTCTTTGCACGTAAAAACCATTTTTCATTTTCCGAGTGCCCAAAAGGAGGTTTTTTATGAAGGAACTACCGAATAATTGTTGCAAAATTGGACCAAATCAATTTTCTAAAATACTAGGACATATTTAATGCACAATTGACAAAATGGTTGGGTGCAAAAAGTTTTGATCCACCTCTCGTGAAAAAGATAAATTTCCGCCGATTCAGCTGGAAACGGGTCAAATTTGAACTGAAGCTGCCTCATAGTTTGTTATTTCTTTTTTCCAAAAATCATTTCTAGGTACATAAGTATCTATTTAATCAGAGAAACACCAAAAAAATTCCAAGATTCAACCACTCGCTAGGAACGGTCATTCCCGCCGTTTTGACCGCATTTTGAAACAGGCATAAAAAATTCAAAAAAATCAAAAAATTGGGAAACCTTCGCATTGTCTCATTATATGTGACCAAGTTTCCAGGAAAAATAATAAACTTGTAATACGGAAATTATTTTAAAAAAGTGTTCTCAGAAATGAGCTATCATGCGTGAAGATTCATGGCTTTCAAGCCAAATGATCAATCTTATGGCCACATTCATGGCATAGTTTGTTCAAATGATCTCATATTGTGCACAAGGGTACATCTTGGAATTCCAAACAATGTTGCCTAAGGAAGTTTTCATTTTCTTTGCATGGAAATTTCATTTTTCATTTTCCGAGTGCCCAAAAGTAGGTTTTTTTGTGAAGGAACTACCAAATAATTGTTGCAAAAATGGACCAAATCAATTTTATAAAATACTAGGACATATTTATAGCACTATTGACAAAATGGTTGGGTGAAAAAGTTTTGATCCACCTCCGTGAAAAAGACAAATTGTCACGATTCACCGAAGCGGTCAAGTTTGAACTGCAGTTGCCTCATAGTTTGCTATTTATTTTTTCCAAAAATCATTTCTAGGTACATAAGTATCTATTTAATCAGAGTAACATCAAAAGTTTTCCAAGATTCAACCACTAGCATGGAACGGTCAAGCCCGCCGTTTTGACCGCATTTTGAAACGGGCATAAAATATTCAAAAAAAATCAAAAAATTGGAAAACCTTCTCATTGTGTCATTATATGTGACCAAGTTTCCAAGAAAAATAATAAACTTGTAATACGGTAATTATTTTAAAAAATTGTTCTCAGAAATGAGCTATCAAGTGTGAAGATTCATGGCTTTCAAGCCAAATGATCAATCTTATGGCCACATTCATGGCATAGTTTGTTCAAATGATCTCATATTGTGCACAAGGGTGCATATTGGAATGGCAAACAATGTTGTCTAAGGAAGTTTTTTATTTTCTTTGAACGAAAAAACCATTTTCCATTTTTTGAGTGCCCAAAAGGATTATTTTTTGTGAAGGGCCTCCAAAATAATGGTTGCAAAATTGGACCAAATCATTTTTCTAAAATACTAGTACATATTTAATGCACAATTGACAAAATGGTTGGGTGTAAAAAGTTTTGATCCACCTCTCGTGAAAAAGACAAATTTTCGCCGATTCAGCTGGAAATGGGTCAAGTTTGAATTGCAGCTGCCTCATAGTTTGCTATTTATTTTATCCAAAAATAATTTCTAGTTACATAAGTACCTATTTAATCATAAATACATGGTATGGTGGCGATACGTCGAGGTTTGGGCGGTGGCCGAGGCCCCCAACTCTAGAGCGTGTAAACTCAAGATGCTCGCCGCATGGTCATCATGCGGACTGTGGCGTTGCCATGTGTTCGGGCGGCTAGGCATGTCTAGTGGGTTGGGCACTCCTGTAGGTGCTAGGAAGAAAATTACAACATAAGATTCTCACGAGGAGACCGATCGATGCTCAAACATGAATTAGCAGCCAAGTGTTTGATTAGCGGTACGGAAATGTACATGGCTAATGGGCGTGAGTTTTGGCTGAGGATGATCAGCCATTAAGAAGACCGCCTTCACAAGTTCTCAGCTCAAAAGGAGGAGCCTAGGTGGTACTTTCTTTGCAAGCTACCACATCGACATAAATATTGAATGTTGAAGCTCAGCTCAAAATAATGAATGGATTGAGCTGGCATTTGGTGGAGGATGGTTATTTGGGAATAGGAAAGCATCAGAGAAAATGGATACTATTTGGAGATGCCAAAGTGGTACTTCCTTCACAAACTGTTGTTTCAATGTAATAGGAAAATGAATATTTTGAATTATTTTTGAACTAGGCAAGGAAGGTTTTTACATATTTGACAAAGATATGACCCAAAGAATTTATGAGTATTTTTGGGGAATTTTGGGAATTGCAGAAATATAGGTTGCTTCACAACCTAGGGCAAAACTACCACATGGACATGACACATAGGCAAAACTGATGAGGTGGCGCCTAGTCATAGCAACCCACCAAAATTTACAAGGCTATGACCATCTATATTGGTCGTTAACAACTAGAAATAAGGCAGCGGACTAGCGCTGTTTGCTTTATGACCATTTCGTGTTAGGAAATTATGACCTTTCTGACCAAAATGGTCGCAATGGTTTAGGGTTTGGAGCCCCTCGAACAGCTTTTGACCAATTGGTCTCAAATGGTCATAAATCTATGACCAATTCTTCCAGGGTCACTGACAGAAGGTCATAAGTGGACATATTTCTTGTAGTGGGCGAGGTTGCCACCCAAGCCTCCGCCAGCCAGGCTCCAACACCTGGTCCGGAGGGGGAGGCGAGCGCAAGGCGCGAGCCTGATACTCCTCCAACGGAGGATGCCGACAGGCTGTCCGCCACTAGGTCTGAGGTGGAGAGCGCCATGAACCATAGGCGCCGCCAGACAGTTTTTCGTGACGCGTGTTTCTCCCCTGAGGCGTTGAATTCCTTTAACACGGGAGACGTGCACCTCCACGCTGCTCAAGATGGTTTGACTAGAGCCGCGGAGCAGTATGTAAAAGACATACGAGTAAGGGATTATAATAGCGGTATATGCAAGTAGCCCCCGAGACTTAAAGTAGTTAGAATAACTGATTTAAGGATCTTTTAATGTGCAGGATCTTACAGAGAAGAATACCCAATTGTCCCAGGAGCTACAAGAGTGCAAGGCCCAACTGGAGGCCGCACTCGCTGCCGCAGGAGGAGACACAGAGACCCCCCTGGTAACACATTATTTCAAAAAGATAAGAGGTGTGCGGCGTATGCTTAAGTCTCGACAATGATATTGCAGATGTTGCCGGATCGATCCGGACAAGCAACACATACCGCGCCACCAAGGCCGCGAGAGGGTGCTTATGAAGGTGCAGCAGAGAGGAACAACCCAAGATGCCCACACCCAGCTTGGGGAAGAGCCGAAGGCGCTCGGGCCGAGCTGTCTAGCTCCGTGAAGGAGAATCAGCGCTTGCCGCGCATCTATGGTAAGTGCTTGAGCGAATTCTTTTGAAAAGAAGAGTTCGGAGAGGAACCCAATTGACAGAAATATGTCTGTAGGTGTGCTCATAGGTCGCCCTGCGGAGGAAATGCCCGGTTCGACGGGTGGCCAACTTCCCGAGCTGGTGCAACTGCTAGAACGTGTTCGGCAGGCGATGAGTGGCGCTGCCCGTGCCCTATGGCCATCCGCCTCCCTACCCGAGGGCCTTGGAGAGCTTATGGAGAAGCTTCAAGAGCGCGCAGCGCCCGCTTATGGAAGATATCGGCTGCCGCCAAGGTGCCAGGAGGCTCGGGCCATGGTGAAGACGCTGTACAAGAAGGTGGATCCAAACCACATGGCCGAGGTCGGACTGTGGGGCCCTGGCGGGAAGGAGATCCTCGTGAGTTTAGTGTACGCCAAGTAGAGTTGGCCGCTAAGTATTCTAACGGGACTATAAATTAGACAGCCTGTTAGACGGATTGAGGAAGAGTACAATACCAATTTGACGATGTATTTAAAATGACATGTAAAATGCCTTCTAGCCGGATTGTAGATCGCTTGTCTTTGCCGACCTTTTCGCTTTGACCTCGGGACCCTAGAGTCCGGAGTGTCCGAATACCTTCTCGCTATGAAAACCGCGGCATGCATGGAGACCAGGCTTAGGGTCATTAGTGCTTTATCGCATAAGTGCCCAACTAGTTATGTTATATTACATGGTTAGTAAGAAACATCTTCCAGGAGAACAGTCTGCTAATGGTTCCTTTCTCGAGGCATGCCCTAAAGTGCATGTCCGGATCATGAAAAGAGCAGGAAAACCATCGGGGCAGATAAATAAATGTGTAAAAATCATCTTTCAAGTCACCGATCGAATATTCTCTTAAGAACGCTTAGCTTTGCTTCACCCACTGAGGTACACATCCGCCGACCCGGCAAGAATAATCGCAGAGGTGCTCCTTTACCTCCTAGCCGAACAATCGGGAACGAGGGGTAAGCACAGAGCCAGCAACCCAGCTTGGCCAAAATTAAGTCATATCGATGCATATAATGGTGAATAAAAGGTACATGTGGAAGTTTGACACATGCCGGGCATGAAGCCCTTATAAGTAAGCTTCATAAAGAAGCCCCTGTGTATAATCAGCATGGGTAGCACATCGTGTAAAGTAACAATGCGCAAATAGGCCCTCAAGGGCTTTTATGAAAAGGTAGGAGAAGAGAGAGAAACAAAAGACAGCTGAAGTGTGAAAATGTGGAGGAAGGAGACGAACTTAGTCCGCGCTAGGCGAGAATCTTCTGGAGGCGGGCTGCGCTCCATGGGTTTGGCTTGAGTCGCTTGTCCGATGCATTCCGCAGACGGTATGCTCCGCCGGTCGACTTGGTCGATGATGAAGGGACCTTCCCATTTGGGCTTGAGTTTGTCCTTTTCTTGTCCGCAGCGAGAACTAGTTCGCCAACATTGTAAGCTTTAGCCCGCATTTCTCGCTTTGATATCTTCGAGCTCGCTGCCGATAGAATGCGGACCGGCCTTTGCCACATCGCGTTCCTCCACCAATGCATCCAGCTGTCCCGCCGATCCAGCTCGGCTTCTTTCTTCGCACATGCGCACTCGAGGTGAGTCATGAATTATGTCGCAGGCAAAACTGTCTCGCGCCAGATACCATAAAGAATGGTGTGAATCCGTAGTACAGCTTTGGCGTGGTCTGCAGCTCCCAGAGTACGGAGTCGAGCCTCTACCCAAAGGCGTGTTAGATTCCGTAAGGGACCGCACTAGCTCGGGTTTGATGCCGCCATTATTAGACCATTTGCTCGTTCCACTTGACCGTTGGTTTGAGGGTGGTAAACTAAAGCGTAGTCGAGCTTAATGCCCATATTTTTGCACCAGAGTTTGACCTCGTCGGCCGTGAAGTTTGTGCCGTTATTGGTAATGATGCTGTGGGGACGCCAGAACGTGTACTACCCCGATATGAAGTCTATCACTGGTCCGGACTCGCCGCTTTAACTGCTTAGCCTCTATCCATTTGGTGAATTTATCCACCATGACCAGTAGGTATTTTTGCTTGTGGCTTCCCCCTTTAAGGGGTCCAACCATGTGAAGCCCCCAGACCGCAAACGGCCAGGTAATGGGTAGAGTTTTGAGGCCTTGCTGAGGTCTTTAAAATCGAAACATAGGCGCCAGGATTTGTCCTTCTTTGGTACCATTACCAGGTTTGCTAGCCAGTCCGGATGTTTGATGTCTCGATGAATCCGCTTCCAGAGTTTGGCTAGCTCTTCTCCCATTGCTCGTATTTTGGGTTCGAAAATCGCCGAAGAGCCTGTTTGACTGGCTTGAATCCTTTTAGGACGTTTAGGCTGTGTTCTGCCAATCTGCGTGGGACTCCTGGCATATCTGAAGGGTGCCAGGCAAAGATGTCACAATTTTCCCGAAGGAATTCTCGTAGTGCGGTGTCTAAATCAGGGTTCAACTGTGCCCCGATGGAGGCCGTCTTTGTTGGGTCCGTTGGATGGACCTGGAATTTGACTATTTCATCCGCTGGTTTAAAGGAGGTGGACTTGGATCTCTTATCGAGTATCACATCATCCCTATTCACCGTAGAGCGCAGCGCAGTGAGTTCCTCCGCCGCTAGGGCTTCGGATAGTGCCTCCAGGGCTAATGCGGCTGTCTTGTTTTCGGCGCGGAGTGCTGTGTCCGGATCACTAACGAGAGTGATTATTCCACCGGGCCCGGGCATCTTAAGCTTCATGTACCCGTAATGGGGTATGGCTTGAAAAATTGTGAATGCCTCTCGTCCTAATATAGCGTGATATCCGCTGCTGAACGGGGCCACTTGGAACGTGACTTCCTCGGACCTGTAATTGTCCGGGCGAAATAACACCACATCAAGTGTGATTTTTCCGTGCAGCGTGCTTCCCGCTATGGATTATTCCTCTAAAGGTTGTGCTGCTTCGCCAATACGGCTCTAGTCTATTTCCATTTTTTGAAGAGTTTCTCAGAGATGAGGTTTAATCCGCTGCCGCCATCCATGAGTACCTTGGTAATACGAAAGCCGTCCACTATTGGACTGAGGACCAATGCAGCTGGTGTTCGGGCTGTTCGGAATTTAGGTTCGTCGCTGGCGTTGAAGGTGATGGCTGTGTCGCTCCATGGATTTGTTGTTGCTACTTGGTAGACTTCGGCGAGGCTACGGATTGTTCGTTTCCGCATATTATTTGATGCGAAAGTCTCGAAGACTGTTGACACCGTACTAGTACTGTTGGAGTGGTTCTCCGGGGCTAGAAGCACTTCGCCACTTTTGGCCACCGCCGCAAAGATTCAACATGCTCAAGGCTATGTGTTGGAGTGGCGCCTTCAGATCGTGAATTTTACAGGTCCATCGAGCCATCCCTCCAAAGACGGTTCCGCGCCCTTTATGGGGTTTTTGTTTTTGGTTTTTGTACCTGGTGCCTGAGTGTGGTGCACCCTTTTGTTTCGGACTAGGGTTGTATTCGGGGCCGGATTGTCCCTAAACTTAGTTTCGGTTTTCCGGAAACTCTCCATCGCACAGTACTTTCATACTATGGACGCCAGATCGGCGAAACGTGTAATTTCACGATGACGGACAGCGTTCAAGATTCCCTCGCCCGTGCAATTATTGCAGAAAATTGAAATTGCGTTTTCCTCTCGGCAGTCGTTTATCATGTCCATAACCAGGAGGAATTTGGCCCAGTAATGATGTACCATTTCAGTGGGCTCTTGCTGGATTTGAGATAGATCGCATATGTCTAGGTGGGTGGGTGGAATTGAGTCCGGAACCCTACCCATCTCGAGGCTCAAGGTCCGAAAAGTTTCCGAATTTGGAAGCTTGGATTGCTGGACGTTGTCCAACGAGTCTGGTCCGATGCCTGACTTTAGGTTCAGTGCTTGATCGACGTCTGTCCCTCCGCGGGAATACGGCATGGAGGGTTCGGGAGTCCGGACATGACTAGTTTTCAACACAGAAGAAGAGTCGCCGTGTTGTTCCTCTACCACCGCAACGTGGTGGGTAACCTGGGGAGAGTTAATCTCTCTCAGATCGGTTTTAAACCCGATCTGATTGTAGTCTGTAGCGACTCCCAGGGAGCCGATGCGATCCAAGAGCTCGTTTACGGACGAGAGCTCTATTGGATCCAGCTGCTCGGCAAATTCCGAGTTGACGTGAAGATTACTTTTGATGACCCGAGAGGTCATCGTCAAAGCGGTGGCCGAACAAGCGGTCATGAGAAAACCGCCCAGCCGGATAGTTTGGCTGGCGGCCAAGGCTCCTTTGGCGAAGATACCGTCTTTAAAGACGGGAAGAGGCATCCTTCCTGACCGCGACGGCACAGAGGAACACTCAATGAAAGCACCAACGTCAGTGTCAAAACCGGCGGATCTCGGGTAGGGGGTCCCGAACTGTGCGTCTAGGCGGATGGTAACAGGAGACAAGGGACACGATGTTTTTACCCAGGTTCGGGCCCTCTCGATGGAGGTAAAACCCTACTCCCGCTTGATTGATATTGATGATATGGGTAGTACAAGAGTGGATCTACCACAAGATCAAGGAGGCTAAACCCTAGAAGCTAGCCTATGGTATGATTGTTGTAATGGTTGTTCGCCCCACGGACTAAAACCCTCCGGTTTATATATACGACGGAGAGGGCTAGGGTTACACGAGTTGGTTACAATGGTAGGAGATCTACATATCCAGACGCCAAGCTTGCCTTCCACGCCAAGGAAAGTCCCATCCGGACACGGGACGAAGTCTTCAATCTTGTATCTTCATAGTCTTGGAGTCCGGCCGATGACGATAGTACGGCTATCCGGACACCCCCTAGTCCAGGACTCCCTCAGCCTGGCATTTTGAGCTTGAGGTATGCGTAGTGCGGCACCGCGTTGAACTTTGCAAACGCGATTCGTCCAAGCAGAGCATGATAGCCGCTTCGGAATGGAACTATGTCAAGATTAACCTCGCTGGAAGTTATCCGGGATCCAAGACCACTTCAAGTGTGACCGAGCTCGCATAATTGGCCTCTACACGGTATGACACCTTTGGAGGTCGCCTTTGTGGGTTTAATCCTTGAGGGTCTATGCCCATCTTGCGACCGTATCCCGATAAAGCAGGTTCAGTTGCTGCCGCCGCCCATCGTGACTCGTGAGGTGAAATCCATCGACGATTGGGTCTAAAACCACGCGGCGAATCCGCTCGGCGGATGCCGGTGGGTGGTCCTTCGATCAAAGGTGATCGGGCAGGAGGACCATGGGTTGAACTCGGGCGATCGCTCCATCACAGATACGCCCCTCGAGTGCACGCTCGCTCCCTCTTGGGTATGTGGGTTGCGATATCATGTTCACCGTCCGCACTTGTGGGGGAAACCTTCGTCCTCTATTGTTCGGGCGGTCGTCTCTTCCTCGCCATCGCTATGCAGCCCTTGTCATTGTTTTCGCAATTAGCTTGCTCGCTGTTGAATACCCAACAGTCCCTCGCTGGTGTGATTAGCTGGCTTTTAGGGGTGCCGTATCCGCACGAGCGGTCGAGTATTCTGTCCAAATTGACGGACCCGAGTAGTTCTTTTCAATGGCTTTTTCCACGACCGGTTTGAGCTCGAATCCGCATTGACCGCCGATCTTGAAGATTGTCGCCGCACGCGGCATTTGTGCTTGTTGCAACGCGACCTGCCGTTGCGGTCCTTGATATCCGGACTGCCAGAATTTTTGCTGAGGTTGTTGCTGCGAGCTAGCCAGCTGTCCTCTCCCGCGCAGAAGTGGGTCATGAGAGATGTGAGGGCTGCCATGGATTTCGGCTTTTCCTGTCCCAGGTGTCGGGCAAGCCACTCGTCGTGGATGTTGTGTTTGAAGGCCGTGAGGGCCTCCGCATCCGGACAGTTGACGATTTGATTTTTCTTAGTTAAGAACCGTGTCCAGAATTATCAGGCCGATTCGTCTGGCTGCTGAATTATATGGCTTAGGTCGTCAGCGTCTGGTGGTCGCACATACGTGCCCTGGAAGTTATCAAGGAATGCGGCTTCCAGGTCCTCCCAACACCCAATTGATTCTGCTGGCAAGCTGTTAAGCCAATGCCTAGCTGGTCCTTTAAGCTTGAGTGGGAGGTATTTGATGGCGTGGAGATCATCACCGCGGGCCATGTGGATGTGAAGGAGATAGTCTTCATCCAAACCGCTGGGTGTTGTAGCCATCATGGGATTCAATATTCACAGTTTAAACCCTTCGGGATTTGATGATCCATTACTCGCCTCGTGAAGCATAGTGGGTGTGTGCGCCTCAGATGGGCTATATCATGACGTAGCTCAAACGAGCTTTGTTCATCAGTGTTCGCCCGCCGACTTGTTGTGGTCCGCGCGACGGATATCGTCACAGTATCACGGGCACCCACGCGATCCGTAGATCGATCTTGATTGTCTTGCCTTATCCTCCAATATATCTCGCAAGTCCGGAGTGTTCCCTGTAAGTGCATCTAGTGCCCCTTAGTGATTTTGGTGTATTGAAGACTTATAGGTTAAGTAACTGATGCGTTTGTGAGTGTACACAGGACTATAAGTCTATGAGGAGTTTGATATTTACAGAGAAAGTCGACCCCTAAAATTGAAGTTCTTCGACTGAAGACTTTGATATTCTGAAGACTTTCTGAAGACTTTGAAAGTGAAGAAATTGGTGTGACCATGAAGACTTGATATTCATTCGAGGAATCTAAAGCGTGAAGACTTTTGTTTTCGTAGTTTCATTTTCTCTTTCTTGAGTCATAGGAAACACCGTACTATTAAAGGGGGTCGAGGAAATACTAAGGAAAACTTTCCATGTGATGCTCAACTCAAAATCCTACACCTACCAATCCCTTCGAGTGAAGCCATTGAAATCTCATATGAGCTTCAATCAAATTCTTCAAATGATGAGACGCAGTTCTTCCGTCATCGATGACTTTGCTCGATCGAGGAGTTAGGAATTCGCCAAAGGCGAATTTCCTACACAATGAGGAACATGATAGCCCCGAGGACTTTGAAAGTCAAATTTCCGACCGTTGTTTGTCTTATACCGCGGACCAAAATATCTTATCCACCTAACGGTCATATCATTGAAGGGCATTTATGTCTTATCATGTCGGGCTGCTCCTCGGCTATAAATAGTCGCCCCTACAACCACTAGTTGGTTGGCTGCTCCGAGAGAACTTGACACTTGTCATTTGAGAGCAACCCATCCTCCGAGGACTTTGAGCGAAAATCATCAAGTGAGGAAAATCCAAAACCAAACCCCATTAAAAACCCTAAGTGATTGAGCATCATCAAGAAATTGATCTCGTGGATCCGACGCTTGTTACCTTTGAAGACTGTGCTTCTTCCAGACGGTTAGGCGCCAAGGTCTAGAGCATCCAAGAGGAATTGAGGATCGCCGAGTGACCAAGTCTGTGAAGGTTTGGAAGTCACCAAGACTTACCACGAGTGATTGAACGAGGCCTGCGTGGTCTTAGTTCAAGGAGAATACGATGAGGATGGGTGTCCTGAGTTATGCTCGAGATCGGGTGTCCGGACTGTGTCCTCGAGTTTAAATACTCACCGCCCAACCAGACGCATAACCGAGACAGCAGTTGGAACTGGTTTACCAAATCATTGTCTTCACCAACCGACTGGTTCTATTTCCTCAACTCACTCATTTCTCATTCTGTGTTGCATGTTGTTCATATCTGTGTTTGAAGACTTTGATCAAGACTTTCACAAATTCCTCGCTCAATTTCTTCACTGTTTGTCTTCACCTTGTTATCCCGTGTTTACGCTTCTGTACTCGTTCTAGTCTTCATTTCATCATGCCGACTATGTGTGTAATCTGTTATGTTTACCTCTGAGTACTTATTCCGCTGCAAATAGTTCTTCACTAAGGAATTTCCTCACCGGCAAATTCCTCGGTGAAGAATTTCATAAAAATCGCCTGTTCACCCCCCCTCTAGTCGATATAACGCACTTTCAATTGGTATCAGAGCAAGGTACTCCCTTGTTCTGTGTGATTTTGGTTTAACCACCTGGAGTTCTAGTTATGTCGATTGCAGGTATGATCAAGGTCTCGGCTGGGTGTCCTACCTTCGATGGAACGGACTATCCCTACTGGAAGAATAAGATGCGGATGCATCTTGAGGAAATTGATAATGATCTCTGGTATGTTGTGGAAAATGGTGTCCCCATGCCATCAAACACCGACCGCCATCGATGTGAAGAGATTCAAACAACTCGACTCTCAAGCTTAAGAATATCATCTGTGGCCATCCGAGCAAAGGACAAGATGGAAGAGTGAGTGCTTTGGAAACCGCCAAGCTTATCCGGGATAGGCTGTCCAAAGTAAATGAAGGAGTCTCAACTCAGCGTGATTCTCGATTTGATGTTCTTGGAATCTCTTCAACCGCTTCAAAAGACTCGACAACTAAAATGTTCAACAAACCTTCGATCGCCTTCATCGACATCTCAAATGAGCTTCAAGCCCTCGGTGCCATCGACATCATCGACCATGAAGTGGTGAAGAAACCGCTAAGATCGCTGATTCCTCATTTGATACTCTGGGACCGATGATACAAGAGCTACCGACTACAAGTCACTTGATCCCGCCGATATCCTCGAAAGGCTTAACACTCACGATTTCCAGCTTGTCAAAAGAGAGATCTCTATGGCTCAAACTATGGCAAACCACGTGCCTCAAGGCTAAGGTTGTGTCGACGACGAATGTGAGGACTCGATAGTAGCCTTGGTGATCCTGAAGAACTGAGCCAGGATCTAGCTCTCCTTGTGAAGAAATTCCAGAAATTCACAAGACGTGGTCGCTTTGGAAAACCCTCAAGAGGAAGTGATTCTTCATCGAGTGACTACAAGAGAAGACTTTACCACAAATGCAAGAAGCCTGGTCACTATATTCAAGATTGTCCTCAGTGGGAAAAGGAAATGAAGAAGAAGAAATACAAGGACTACAGTTCTGATGAAATGAAGAAGAAGAAGAAATCATCAAAATCTTCATCTTCAAAACCATCAAAGTCTTCATCTCACAAGAAGGGCAGCTCCAAGAAAGCTCGGGCATTCATTGGCAAGGAAATGGACTCTGAAGCTGAATCTGAGGAAAATGATGAAGAGGAGGAGTCTCAAGAATCTGAGTCCGTGTGGCGAAGTCGGCTGTTGCTACTGCTTTCGTCAAGAAGTCCATCTTCAAGATCAAGAAACTTATTCCACCAACAAGCCCGATGAAGATAATGATGGCTACGCCCCACCTATTGCTTCATGGCAAAAGCAGCTAAGGTACACAAATACAACTCCTCCGATTCTAGTGAAAATGAATCGATGAGGATCTTAAGCCTAGCTACTCTAAACTTGCTAAAATTGCTGTGAAACAACAACGGCTCTTGAAAAGGTTCAAAACATGCTAGATAAAAGTGATGATATGTTGGGTGAAGAAATGGATCGCACTAAAGCCCTGACTGAAAATCTTCAGAGACTTCATTCTAAGTATGATAACCTTCAAGGTCATCATAACTCTCTCTTGTCTGATCATGATAAACTTTCTTATGAATTTCTTCAAGAAAAGCAAGACAATGAGAAGCTTTCTCTTGAAGCTATTCAAAGAAAGGCAGATCTTGAGAAGCTAAGAGTATGTTATGAAGATCTTCAGAAGGAGCGCGATTCATTACTAGCTCAACAAATCAGCACTTCTCGTGAAGAATTTGTTCCTCCATGCTTAAAGTGCATTGAACGTGAATCGCTAATTCTTCACCGAATGTTCAAATGCTTCAAATGTTACAAATTCTTCATCCGCCTCGCTATCACTAATTCCTCATCCGAGGTTTTTGCTAGTATCACCGACAATGCAGGTTGAAGGAATTGTACATGACAAGCATGTACAAAAGCCTCAAAGGGCATCGACACTTTGTGATGTGCTCAAAAGCAGATCCTCAATGTAAACCCTAGGAAAGAGGGTATTGCCTTTGAGAGGAAACCGAATGCCGATGGAACATATTGGAAACCCGAAAGATCCCAAAACCTCATGGGTTGTTGCAAAGGGACCTCCATTGATCCATCTAACTTATCCGCTTTACATGTGAATCTCCTCATTCTTCCGATGAGTCATTTGACTCAACTATAAACTGTTCAAAAATCGAATGGTGAAGTATTTGCTAGATATGTTGGCACTAATCGCAGAACGGTTCCCCTATGAAGAAAATCTGGGTTCCCAAAAGCTGTGTTGAAAGTCTTCGTGAATGTCCTCATGACACCACCAAAGGAAGAACAGAACCCCAGATCAAATTCTTCATATGGACCAAACTCTTCATATGGATCCAAATCCTCATATGGACCAAATTCTTCACGAGGATCAAATTCTCAACTGGATCAAAGTCCTCATATGATTATTATCATGCTAACAAATCTGTCTCGCAGGTAAAGCTAAGGGCTATGAATATGTGCATTATTCTTCAAACCATTATGTTCATAAGTCCTCAAGAATTACTCGCTTATTCATATGCTTACCCTAACCCTCCTATGCTAAGCTTAAATGGTTTGGCATCTTTGCCACCTTTCTCACATGGTGCTCGCAGGATGATGAACTCTTTGCCACCCTCCGATGTGGGTTGTGAAGAAAAGAACTAATCTCTTCTGCAGGTCAGTCTCTAGACGTGCTCGAACGTCTCAAGAATTTGTTGGGACCCGACAAAATGCTCGAAAGGACGCAGCGAATCATGATGAAATGAACTTTCATTTCACACGCCCTCATATTGCTATATCTGTTATTGCTTGATGAAATTCATCGATGAACTTGATATCATATTCTTCACCGATGAAGCATATGAGATTGTAAGTTACACTAATTCATCCGCAGGATGATCAACCCAAAACCACCGAATGGGTCCTCGATAGTGGATGTACAAATCACATGACTGGTGACAAGAATCTATTGATGGATGCTCCTTTATCACCGCCACCTCTCAAGCATATCATATTTGCCGATAAAGGCAAAAGTCGTATTGGGTCTTGGTAAGGTTGCTATCTCTAAGGATAAGCACATGGACAAAGTCATGCTTGTTGAATCCTTAGGATACAATCTCATGTCGATCTCAATGCTTTGTGATCTTGATATGGTTGTTGTCTTTGGCAAATATCGCTGTGTTGTGATTATGGAAGTCGACAATTCCAAAGTCTTCAAGGATTTAGGAGAAGAGATCAGATATTGTTGATTTCTCTACAGACCACAACCAGCCATGTGTCTACTTGCAAAAGCCTCGTAGGCTGGCTATGATATCGTCGACTTGGTCATGCAGCATGAGGAATTTGAACACACTTGCGAAGAAGAAGCATGTCATTGGCATTGAGAATGTCAAATTCTCAAGGATCACTTATGCGGAGCATGTGAAGCCGAAAATGACCAAGGCCAAGCATCCAAATAAGACTATCATGACCACTACTCGTCCATTCAATTGCTTCACATGGACCTCTTCGACCTAATCATTATTCAGCAATACTAATGATGCATCTCTATATGGTTTTGTCATTGTTGATGATTATTCTCGATATACATGGGTACACATTGTTACTTACAAACATGAAGTGCGGAAGTCTTCAAACGATTTTCCTCAAGGGCTTCAACCAACTTTGGTGTGAAGATCAAGCATATCGAAGTGACAATGGAACCGAGTTCAAGAATTCTGGTCTTGATGCCTATCTTGATGAACTTGGTATTACTCATGAATTATCTCGCCCTTATACTCCTCAAAGAAATGGCGTCGTGGAGCGCAAGAATGTAACTCTTGTTGAGATGGCTCGTGACTATGCTTGATGAATACAAAACGCCTCGGCGCTTTTGGATTGATGCAATTGATACCGCCGCCACATCATCAACAGAGTATATCTTCACAAATTCTTCAAGAAGACTGCATATGAACTTCTCAACGACAAGAAACCCAATGTGAGTTATTTCAAAGTCTTCGTGCTAAATGTTGGATTAGAGATCCTCACCACAACTCTAAATTTGCACCAAAGCACATGAAGGTTTTATGCTTGGTTACGGAAGGACTTCGCACACCTACTGAGTCTTCAACATTGTTCTTCACAAGATTGTTGACACTGTAGATGTGCGGTTCGATGAAACTAATGGCTCGCAAAGAGAGCACCTGAGGATGCTATCAAGCACAAGGCAACTGAGGATGCTATCAAGCACAAGGCAACTGAGGATGTCATTCCTACTGAAGAATCTGTTGAAGAATTCATTCCTGTTCGTGAAGAACGCCGAATGATGCACCAAGAACATGATGAGGAAATTGGTGTCAAGAAAATGCCGATCAAAATCCTCAACGACAACCAACTCATCCACGTGTTGCAAAAGAAGTGCAAGTGGAGAAGATCATCGATGACATCAGCGCACCAGTCCTCTCACCCGCCAAAAGCCTCACACTTATCTAACTTTTGTGGGCACTATGCTTTTGTCTCTATCTCAGAGCCCACTAAGGTAGATGAAGCATTTCGAGCCGGAGTGGATTCAGGCTATGCAAGAAGAATTACATCGATTCGAGCTGAACAATGTCCGGAATTGGTCAATCGCCTGGATCCTCGCAAGCATAATATCATTGGCACAAAATGGATCTACCGCAACAAGCAAGATGAAAATGGCCTTGTTGTGAGGAATAAGGCACGACTAGTAGCTCAAGGCTACACACAAGTTCAAGGAATTGATTTCGATGAAACTTTTGCACTGTTGCTAGACTTGAAGCTATTCGTGATTTTACTTGCCTATGCTAACCATCATGATATCATCTTATATCAAATGGATGTGAAAAGTGCATTCCTCAATGGTAAGCTTGAGGAAGAAGTATATGTTGCTCAACCCCTGTGTTTTGAAGATCCCAAGAATCCTCGACAAAGTCTTCAGACTAAATAAGGCTCTCTATGGCCTCAAGCAAGCCCCTCGGCGTGGTATGATACATCAAGGAATTCTTCGTGAAGAATGGCTTCACACCCGTTCACTCGATCCTACTCTATTTACTAAATCATATGATGGTGAACTGTTTGTGTGCCAAATATATGTTGATGATATTATCTTTGGCTGTACTAACCAACGATATAGTGATGAATTTGCCTATATGATGAGTGAAGAATATCAAATGTCTATGATGGGAGAGTTGAAATTCTTCTTAGGTCTTCAAATTCGCCAAGAAAGACAATGGCATATTCATATCTCAGAGAAATACCTCAAAGATGTATCGAGGAAATTCGCATGCAAGATTGCAAAGGCGCTAAAATTCCTATGCCCACAAATGGTCATCTATGCAATCGATGAAAATGGTACTGACTTCGATCACAAGGTATACCGCCCATGATTGGTTCTTTATTGTACCTATGTGCATCTAGGCCAAATATAATGCTTAGTGTTTGCATGTGTGCCCGATTTCAAGCTGCACCGAAGGAATCACACCATAAGGTTGTGAAGCATATTCTTCGATATCTAGCTCACACACCAACACTAGGATTATGGTACCCCAAGGGCTCGCTTTTGATCTCATTGATATTCGACTCGACTATGCTGGTGATCGTGTGGACCGCAAGTCAACATCCGCACTTGTCATTTCTCGAACGATCTTTGGTCCGTTGGTCCTCAAGAAACAGAACTGTGTATCACCGCTCATCATCAAGCTGAATATATTGCTGCCGGGTCATGCTATGCTCAATCGCTTTGGATGAAGCAAACCTCAAGGACTATGGCGCTAACGTGAAGAATGTGCCTCTCCTCTGCGACAACGAGAGTGCCATCAAGATTGCTCACAACCCAGTTCAGACTCAAGACTAAGCACATCCAGATTCGCCATCATTTTCTTCGTGATCATGTGTCAAGGGCGATATCTCCATCAAGCATGTGAAGATCAAGAACAGCTAGCTGATATCTTCACCAAGCCCTTGGATGAGAAGAGATTTAGCAAGTTGCGTGTGAGCTAAATATCTTAGAATCTTCGAATGTTCTTTGAAAAGGACACACATCCTAACCCTTATGCATAATTGATGACTTAGATGTGCAACACATGAAGAAACGTTGTTCCTCAATCAATGAAGAATAACACTCTAAGTGTGAAGAAATCAATGAAGAATTTGATTCTCGTAACCCTACGACAATTGTACGCTGTGTCTGAAATCATCATTCTTATACGGAATACGCCACCACAAAAGTTGAAAATCTTCAATCTGAGTTTTCCTCGTTTTTGAAATTCCTCGCTTTTTCAAATTCTTCAACTTTGCAAAATCTTCAGAGTTCCGTAGATGTTCTTCATTGGCTATATATATATATATATATATATATATATATATATATATATATATATATATATATAAGTTTATGTCCTCTACAAGATTCACTTATTGCTAATTCTTCAAGTTGCGATTTCGCTAAGTGAATGTGATCGGACCTTCCCTCTATGCTATACTCAATCCAATCTATTCACAAATTCTTCATGTGCTTCGATTGAAACTCGCTCAAAGTCTTCACCGGTCCTTGACAAGCTGAAGAAATTAAGTAACTAAACTTTTAACAAATCTTATCCAAATTTTCGGTTTTACCGCCAAACCGCTCCGCATCCCACGATGTATTAGTTTAATCACCCACGATCTTACACGATCTTATCTCAGACAAGACATGGGTGACACACGTCGCGTGAAGGAGAAAGGGCAGGGCATGTTCGTCCAAAATCTTCGGCTAACAGTTTTTCACCGTGGCTATAAATACCCCTTTACCCTCCTCACTTCATTTACTCCGCCGATCGCTGTCTCTCACCGAGCTCTCCATAAACCCTAGCGCCGCTTACTCCATCGCCACCGTGAGGAAAAGCTTCACCGCTTTGACCTCATCGCCGTCAGACTCGCGCCGGTCGCGAAATCTTCACTCGCCGCCCGCCGTAGTCGCCTTCCTCCGCCAAGTTAGGGCGTGGAAGATCTAACGTGATTAACTTCTACAGTTCATCTCTGCTCGTCGTGTTCTTCAGTTCGGGTAATTAAAAGTCACTTTTATTACTCGCTGATTCTCAAATCTTCTCGAAAATCTTCAAAGGTGTTTTTACTCTTCAAAATCTTCACATATGAACACCTCACACACTATATGTTCTTGATTTATCTCTAAGCATTCATTTCTTCAAGATTCCTCAATTGTGTGGATTTTCGATCTGCATAACTCGAACCTAAGACAAACGCTTAGTGAAATTCCTCAAGGCTCAAACTGGTCAAATTCTCAACACTTGCTTCTTTTGAAAAATCTTCCGAGAACGATATGACCTCCCCAAATTCCTCGCACCTACACTCGCTCACAGTACTCATGTCATTCGCTGAATCACTAGGTTCTCATCAACTTAACTCATTTGCAGCGCTCTCGAAGAAAACTGCATACTTCTTCAGAGTGCTCTATTGTTCAAATTCCTCACCAAGAAAATGGCGAAGGCAAGAGACCGTAGAAGGGAGGAAAGAAACCGAAGTCATGATGCTTTTGAAATTCCCGAGGAAATATACAAAGACTATCGCGACACCGATGAATCCAAATTTGGCAAGGAGACCAAGAACCAGGCAAAGTGCACATACAGAGGATAGAAAGGAGATGGGCACGAGAATGGCGAGAATACCGCTATGTCACTCCTAAGTATATGAGGAAATTCACACTGAATCCTCCATGCCCAAGAGCTCCTCTCGCACCTGGCCAAGTTGCTGATCCCACCAGCATCAAACGTGGTGAAGACTTTCCAAGAATGGTCCAGCGCCAAGCCAAATTGGCAAGACAGCCAAGGAAGCAAGTGAGGAAATTCAATGAGGATATCTGCTGCCGCTGTTCAGCTTGAGCCCTCGGTCAAACCGAGGAAATCAATGCCAAAGAAGCTCTGCGCAAGCCAAGTGCTTCACCGCCGCCCTCACGGCCCAGTTCCTCACCGCACCCTCAAAGCAAATTCCTCGATCGCTGCTGCTCATTCAAAATCCTCGCAGCTCCTCCAAGTCCTCAACACTGCATCTTGCAACTTGTCAAAGGACTCAAGGATTCTCCATTGCTTCGTGTTTCAAACAAGTTCCTCACCTGCACCAATGTCCTCAACAGTCCCACTCTGCTGAAGACAAAAGCAAGCGCTGGACGTGGTCCTCGCCAAGTCCAAGAAGAAACAGGTTGCATTCAACGCTCCTCCGATGATGAGGCCTCGATGAAGAACTTGAAGAAATCATCGAGACAGATCGACCAAGGCGGCTAGAGCCAAAGGAACAAGTGTACTCGCTTTTGGATCCGAAGAAGATCCTAGACTTCATTGACTGTGGCATCGGGATCCACACACTCCTCTTCCGGATCTGCCACTGACTCCTGGTCAAAGTCACATGCTGAACCATTTCATCGCTGAAGAGAAATGGAAATTTGAAAAGGCTCGTGAATTGAAGAGGGCAAAAGCAAGAAAAGAGAAGCTTCTGAGGAAAAACATCATCAACTTGTCTCCTGAAGAACTTCTTAAAGCTCAATTAGAAATCCAAGCACTCAGCAAGGATTTTGATGCTTACAATGCTGACTGGCAAGGAGCCAAGGTGAGATTCGTCACTCTGACGAATAGAATGTCAACTGTTGCAGCTTCATCGCAACAAGAAAATCCTCAGTCAAGAATCTGCTCAGCCTCATCAAGAACATGCCAAGATCGCTGATGACTTTCAGCGGCCGATGAGAACACAAGTTCCGTGGCTGATGACTCCATTCCATTCTTGAAGAAATTCCTGTGGCATCCACTAGTGGTGCGCTGAAGAATCAAGGAAACAGGCAACCGCACTGGGCCAGCTCAAGAAACTGCATACCACAATCCTCAGGCTCCTCCGCACCAACACCAACTCCAATTCTTCCTTCTGCCTATGAAGTGAAGAAGACAAAGGCTGTAGAGAGAGCTGCAGTGAAGAAAAGGAAGGCATCAGCTGCATCAAATTCTTCGGCTGCGAAGAAATTGAAGCCAATGACCAGCTCTATTGAAAATCCAATTGATGACATTCCCATTTCCTCCATGTCATCTAAGGAAATTGTTCCTTTTGGAGAAGAATACACGATCCCAAGCGGATCCGATGAAGAAAATCAATCTGTTGCTACCTCAGAACAGCTTGATGAAGATATTGAAGTGGAAGCTTTCCCTTCAACTCCTGTTGCTTCCTCACCCATGCCTCAGTTCACAGTTGAAGAGGCAGGTGTTGAGGAAATTGAAAAAGAAGATGAAGATGTGGATATTGGGTGCACTACACCTGTAATGAACGATGACTTTTGGGAAAGTCAGCACCCCAATACTCCTCTCTTCACTCCGCTTCAACAAGTTCCTCAGTCCCCAACAACTACTGTTCAAATGGGCTCTGAAGAAACTCATCCCACATCATCTGTCAACGAAGAGATTCCAGCCACTAGCTGCCAAGAACAAACTGCTGATCCTCAAACTGCACAAGGAGAGGAACCAGAAATTCCTCAGCCTGAAGAACCTGAGCTCGCGATTCCAGAGGTTGTGCTGCAAATCACTGATATTCCTCTGCCCAAGCCAAAGAATCCATTCTCAAGCAAGCAGAAATTCAAGGCTGAAGATTTCTTCTCTGAGCATGTGTTCTTCACTGCCTACAATCCTTATGACTCGCCGAATGAGGAAAAGACGCTCGACTCCAACACAAGCAAACTTCTATTCCTCGGTGCTATTCGACAAGGACAAGATCTTCACCATGAGCATATTCCTCATGTAGATATGGAATCACCGTGCGTGCTTCGAGCCAAGACTTCGTGTTCTTCACGATGCGAGGGCTGCTAAATTTCTGCACCGATATATGTGACCGAATGAAGAACTCATTCTTCGTTCTATGCCACCCGCACATCACCGGAGATGTCAAGACATCAACTCATGGGTTCTGGATTGATGACTGAAAATACTCACTACAAGGCACCAAAGAATCGAATTGCTTCGTGTCCTTCCTCTTGATCCTCCCCATGAATCGCTCGTTGCCTCTACAATGAACGTGAACTCGTATGATCATTTCATGCAAGTCTTGATGAAGCCATTGAAGCAGGCCAAGCCCCTCGAACCAAATTCCTCGTCAAGGATTTGCTATATGTGCCTCTTGATCGTACGAGATCTTGACGAAGACTATGAGTCCATCAAAGGCCACGACTCAAATGATGAAGACGTCTGGCATCATGAAGAACATGCTTTTCAATATCATTCATGGTGTTCCAATCAACTTCCATGATTTCTTCATGAGGACTCGCCAATATTGCAATGTCACCTTTTGAGCTTAAGCCATATGCGCCTTTGGATCATGAGATTCATCAAGGCAAGATCTTCACCGAACTACAAGGTCGACACTCTCAATCATGGCAGCTTCCCGCCGCCCATTGAAGTCCTCGTTTACCAATTTCATCATCGATGACAAGGGCAAGGCAGCAGCTGTAATTGATGAAGGCACTCGTCCATTGGATGGTCAGTTTCGCAAAGCTGCATCTTATTCCACCAATGACGACTCTGCTATGCATGATACTGCCGCAAATACCTCAACCAAGAAACAGCCTCAAGCTACAGCACCTAGGGTGATGACTGATCGTGAGTTACTCCTCAGCCTTCATCAGAAGGTTGATCGCAATCAGAAATGGGTCAAGCGCCAATTTGCTGCAATTCTTCACAATATGACCTCAACGCATAATGCAATGAAGAAAAACCAGTACTCTTTACATGAAACCCTCAACCGCACCTGGGCTGTTCTGAATCATGTCTACTCATGGAAGAATTGAAGACTATGGGTCTTCAGAAGCTTATGACTGGTCCGCACCACCTCCAAGAAATTCAAGAGAGTCAAAGTTCCCTGATTTGGTGGCCAGCTCTTATTCTTCATCGCTAAACCGATGAATATGAAGACTTGGACGACATCGCGGCAGGCCCTACTTCAACAACCAACCCGATAACGCTGGTGCTCCTCCATCGACTTGAATATCTTCAGGCGTTAGTCCTCGCCGATCCTTTTGGTCATTTGATGACAAAGGGGAGAAATCTGAGTTAGTCTTCAAGCCGGTTCATACTATGGGCGTTTTATTAAGTTACAACTCTCGCTCTTCCAAACTTTTATTGGATCGAGTTGTAATCTTAAACCGATGGTGCCTCGATACTTTTGATCGTGCATTGTGCTGACTTTGCACTGTGCTCTAATACTTTTGATCGTGCTTCTGATGCTCTGATTTTGATACGCGTCATGCTCTGATGCTTTTGAAGCACTAAGCTCTGAATGTGATATTTGAGCTCTGATACTATTGCATGTTAACAATATGCTCTGATATTTTGATACGTGTTAATACTATCGCATGCATGCTGAATTTCATCAGGCACCATATTTCATCATGCATTTCAAATTCTTCATAGTATATTTATCAAATGCGTGTATGAATTACAAGATATAGGGGGAGATCTCCATGATTAAAATCTTCAAATGTGCATTGCCTCAAAAGCAAATTCTCATTAT